>CM064969.1:58486039-58614326 GCA_032847665.1 Solanum chilense
AAGAAAAGAAGATCTCGCCTCCACACAAGCCAAAAATCCTCCCTTCTCATTTACTTCTAGCCTCATAAAGTCATTAGCCAAATTTTGGATTTTCCTAGCCAACGGGCATCTAGAGACTTGCAAATGAGCTAGACTTCCCATGCTTACTGTCTTTCTGCTTAAGGCGTCTGCCACAACATTAGCCTTTCCTGGGTGGTACAAGATGGTAACATCATAATCCTTTAGTAGTTCCATCCATCTCCTCTGTCTCAAATTCAAATCCCTCTGAGTAAAGACATACTGTAGGCTACGGTGATCTGTGTAGACTTCACACTTAACCCCATATAAATAGTGTCTCCATTGCTTTAATGCAAACACCACCGCAGCCAACTCCAAATTGTGGGTCAGATAGTTACGTTCATGCACCTTTAATTGACTCGAAGCATAAGCAATCACATTCTTCTCTTGCATTAGCACTGCACCCAAACCAGAATAGGATGCATCACAATAAACGATGAAATTCTTACCCTCTACAGGCAAGGTAAGAATTGGTGCGGCAGTCAACAAGGTCTTAAGCTTCTGAAAGCTTTCCTCACATTCATCCGACCATACAAATGGAACATTCTGCTTAGTCATGTTCGTCAACTGGGAAGCAATGGAAGAGAATCCCTTGACAAATCGACGGTAATAGCTAGCTAACCCAACAAAGCTCCTTATTTCTGACACATTATTAGGTCTTACCCAATTCTTCACTGTCTCGATCTTAGATGGATCCACCATCACTCCATCCTTAGAAACCACGTGCCCCAAGAAGGACAATGAATCTAGCCAAAACTCACACTTGGAGAATTTGGCATAAAGCTTTTTCTTCCTCAACAACTCTAATACCATTCTCAAATGCTCATCATGTTCCTTCTTACTCTTTGAGTATATTAGTATATCATCAATAAACACGATCACAAACAGATCCAGATATGGCTTAAAAATCCCGTTCATCAAGCTCATGAAAGCAGCAGGGGCATTCGTAAGACCAAAAGACATTACCACAAATTCATGGTGCTCATACCTAGTTCGAAAAGCAATCTTTGGCACATCCGTTGCCCGTATTTTCAATTAATGATAACCGGATCTCAAGTCAATTTTAGAGAAGACACAAGCACCTTGTAACTGATCGAAAAAGTCATCAATGCGAGGAATGGGATACTTGTTCTTAATAGTCACCTTATTCAGTTGTATGTAGTCTATGCACATCCGAAAGCTCCCATCCTTCTTCTTCACAAACAACACCGGAGCACCCCAAGGAGATGCACTTGGTCTAATGAAGCCTTTGCTCAACAACTCTTGAAGTTGGGCTTTTAAGTCTCTTAACTCCGCGGGAGCCATTCTATAAGGGGGTATAGAAATGGGGCGAGTACCCGGTTTCAGATCAATGCATAAATCAATATCTCTATCCGGTGGCATACCAGGAAGATCTGCAGGGAACACGTCCAGAAATTCACAGACTACCGAAACCGACTCAATTGGAGGTACTTGAGTAGTGTCATCCTTGAGATGTGCCAAGAAAGCTAAACACCCCTTACTAATCATTCTCTTAGCACGAAGAAAGGAGATGATACGAACCGGAGTGGAAGTTTAGTCGCCCTCCCACACTAGCGGATCTGTCCCAGGCTTGTCTAACGTCACAGTTTTAGCATTACAATCCAAGATCGCAAAATTCGGAGAAAGCCAAGTCATACCCAGAATTATATCAAAATCGACCATTTCTAAGATAACCAAGTATACATAAGTATTGCTCCCCGCAAAAGTCACCAAACAAGACCTATATACTTTTTCAACTATCACAGGCTCACCCACCGGAGTAGACACACGAATAGGTATGTCAAGCAATTCACAATGTAAATTAAGACCATTAGCAAATGAGAAAGATACATATGAAAATGTGGAGCCAGGATCAAATAATACAGAAGCCATGCAATCACAAACAAAAAGATTACCTGTAATAACAACATTAGATGCCTCCGCTTCAGATCTCCCAGGGAAAGCGTAACAATGGGCCCTATCACCAGTCTGTCTGTTGCCCCTACCATGTTGTGCCGTAGTGGCTCCAGTTTTCCCATCACCTCGGCCGTTTTGGTGACCACCATTACCTCGACCACCACGTCCTCTAGAAAAACGGCCTCTACCATGACCACCTCTACCTCTAGCTATTGGGGGTCTGTAACTCTGTTTTGGATAATTCCTCCTAATATGTCCAGTCTCCCCACATCCATAACACTCTCTAGAGTCAAGCATAGGTCTCTCGGAGAAGTGTTGACCGATTTGAGGTGGACCCCCAACTACAGTCTGTAGTGAAGACTGAATTTGTCGGACTGAGTAACCTCCTGAACCCTATCCTCTAGTGTAAGAACCATTAAACTCACCTCCCTTTCGAAACCTTTTTGATGTCGCTATCGTGGTGAAGTCATTTGGCTTCACTCCTTCCACCTCTATCACAAAGTCTACCACTTCTTGGAAGGATTTTGCCGTAGCCGCTACCTGTAAGGCTGAAATCCGCAATTCTGACCTCAACCCTTTCACAAAACGGCGAATCCGCTCTTATGGACTGAAACAAAGTTGGGTGGCATACCTGGATAACACACGAAAATTAGCCTCATATGCAGTAACCGACATCCTACCTTGCTCTAGGCTCAAGAACTCATCTCTTTTCCTATCCCTCAAAGTCCGGGGGATATACTTCTCCATAAACAAGCTAGAGAATGATTCCCAAGTCATTGGTGGTGCCACTGTTGATTGACACTCAACATGTGACCGCCACCACATTTTGGCGTTCCCTTGAAACTGATAACTCACGAACTCGACACCAAACCGTTCTACTATACCCATCTTGTGTAGTAGCTCATGACAATCAACCAGAAAATCGTAAGCATCCTCAGATTTTGCACCCTTGAAGACTGGAGGTTTCAATTTTAAGAACTTACTGAAAATTTCATGCTGATAATTTTGTCATTATAGGCCCTGTAGTCAGACGAGGAAACGTGCCTATTTCCAATGAGGCATCCATGTGGGGAGCCAGAGTAGCCGCATGTTGTACCTCCGGAACCTGAGTTGTTGGTGGAGAAAACACTGGAGGTGTTTGGCCCTGATCAGACAACCCACTAAGATAAGCAAGAACCTGATTAATCATTTCTGGGGTAGGTTGGGGTGGTAATTCTTCATTCTGCACTTGTTCATTCTCCCCTTACTCACCCTCTCTTATCACTTCCTCAGTCGGTGGAGGAGTCACCGCCCTAGTACCAGATGGGCTAGGTGCTCGTCCTCTTCCTCTAGAGGACGTCCTCCCACGACCTCTACTACGGCCTCTTACCACTGATCCTCCTCGAGCTACAGTCCCAGTGGTTGGCTCAGACGTTTCTTGTCTTGCCGTTGTCGATGCTGGCGCGGTCGTTACTCTAGTTCTAACCATCTGCGAAATAGAGTGAAGATGGTAAGATACCAATTTGTATCACCTAGATACCAATTGGACTCAAGTAGTAGCACGAAAGAAAGAATGAAAGAATGGAATTTTCCTAAAGTCTTATAGCCTCTCAAAGAAAAGTAAAGGAGTCCCCCTACCGTTCCTTAAGACTCTACTAGACTCTTTCTTGTGTGATGAGACCAACGAACCTAATGCTCTGATACCAAGTTTGTCACGACCCAAAACCGAGCCGCTTCTGGCACCCACACTTACCCTCCTATGTGAGCGAACCAACCAATACAAAACCCAACATTTTAATGTAATAACAGAATATAATGCGGAAGACTTAAAATCATTAATGAAAATCAATTAAATAACTCCTAAAAACTCAACAACTATTAATATCCCCAAAATCTGGAAGTCATCATCACAAGAACATCTAACCTCAAATTAATAAAACTAAGAGTATCTAACAAAACTAAAATAAGTAAAAGCTAGTCCATGCCGGAAATTCAAGGCATCAAGACTTGAAGAAGAAGATCCAGTCCAAGCTAGAAGCATTAGCTCACCCTGAAATCCGGTGTAATGAAGGCTGGCTAGAGTTGCGGTTGAGTTGAAGATGACGGTACGTTTGCTGCACTCCACAAATACAAAGAAAGAAACATACAAGTAGGGGTCAGTACAAAACACGAGTACTGAGTAGATATCATCGGCCAACTCAAAATAGAAAATAGTATATATCAGTTAATATCATAAATCAACTACCATACTCAACATGTAGCAACAATAAGTACTATAATCATCAATAAGTACCACCAAGTTCATCCATGAGGACTCAAGCCTCAATACCATACTCATTTGGGAATTAGGTTCATTACATTGAGTATATTAACATCTTTCAAGATTCATTATCTTTCTTCCTCTTGTGTCGGTACGTGACACTCCGATCCCCTACTACTATGTGTCAATACGTGACACTCCGACCCCCTAATTCTACGTGTCGGTTCGTGACACCCGATCCCCTAGTACTATGTGTCGGAACGTGACACTCCGTTCCCCTAATTCTACGTGTCGGTTAGTGACACCCGATCCCTTAATACTATGTTTTTGAACGTGACACTCCGATCCCCTAATTCTATGTGTAGGTTCGTGACACTCGATCCCTTAATACTATGTGTCGGAACGTGACACTCCGATCCACTAACATCATTCTATCAATTCATCTAGCCTTCTGTTATACCAAGGCATCATCAATCTCATTACTTTAGTTCATCAAGCCTTCTTTTATACCAAGGCATCATCAATCACATTACTTTAGTTCATCAACCCTTCTTTTATACCAAGGCATCATTAATAACAAAGTGAATTAGGGTTTCTTCAAGATTTAGGATTCAATAGCTTAATCATGCTTATTTTATCACAATTATATAATCACATTCATGCAAGCATACAATTAAGCATATATAAGGATTTACAATACTACCAATACATATCCTTCGCTATTAACAGTTTACTACGAATAGTATCAAAACCATAACCTACCTCCACCGAATATTTCGTGATCAAGCAAGCAATTCCTCAAAATCTTTGTTATCCTCTTTGTTTCCCTCTTCTCTCATTCGATCCTCTCTCTCTTCTTTGTTCTTTTTATTTTCTTTATTCAAACCCTCTTTCTTTTACCCTAATTAACATATAATTAAGTGTAAAAGATGACAATAATAACCCACTAATTAACTCAAGGTTACCTCTTTTATCCCCCCAAGAAATTGAGTTATTAATATAAACCCATGAATTTTATAATTATAGCAGGAATAGTCCAAAACGCCCCTTTAAAACTTAAAATGAAATCCGACTCCACCTGGGATTACGCAACCTGTGACGGCCCGTCGTGCCTGCGACGGTCCGTCCTGCAGGTCCGTCGCAACGATTAGAGACTCACTTTTCTCGAAGAGTCTGTGACGGTCCGTCGTACCCACGACGTTCCGTCCTGCACCTTCGTCACGACGTTCAGAGAATTGTTCCCAGTACCAACTTTTCAAGAGTTGAAGTGTTTTGAAATGGGGGCTCACGACGGTTCGTCGTAACTGTGACAATCCGTCCTGCAGGTCCGTCACAGAGTTCAGAGAGTCAATTTAAGCACTCAAATTTCTGAATTCCCAAGTGTTTTGGAACGAGACACCCTCGACGGTCCGTCGTGCCCATGACGGTCCGTCGTGGTGTCCGTCGTCTCAGCTAGATTTTCCAGAAATAAAATCTACTGCTCAAAACGACTAAATAGGTCGTTACACAGAGTTAGAAGTCATGGCATTTGTCAAGGGTGTTCAATTTTGAAGGTGGATCATATCCAAGGTCATATATTTGTATTGTGTTTCTCTGATCTGATGTTAGAATCCTGATTTCATTCTTCGATATAGCCATTGTTATCTTGGCAAGTTTGAGAGTTCACTAGAAAGAAGAAGAGGTGGCATTACCGATACAAGGGATAGATGTTTCTTGTTAGGTTTAGCAGCTTTCCTTTAAGTTTTCTTTTTATTTAAAGGATTTTTGTATTGCGTCATTATTTAGGGCCTTCATATATGCACTGAATTTTATTTAATAAATGGGCTTGCATTACAACTTTTAATTTTTAAATATATAAAACAAAAAAGCATACACTTGTTCTTTTTCTTCATACGTTATCTCTTCTATGAGTAATTGTATTAAATTTTTTATTTTATTCTATATTAGTAATTGGAGACTCTATGCCACTTCTCCATGTTATTTCGATTTTGTACCATATCCTACTGTCATGCTATTCAATGTGGGTAGCTTGAGGTCACTCGTGACTCTAGGAACCATGTTACATATAGGGGGAAGTCTTGGATTGTGATAATAGGGCGCCAAACTCTTGGTCAGAGGCTCCTCTTTCCAATGGACATTCTTTTCCTACTTATCAGAAGATCGGTAAAAACCATATGGAGTAATGCACGGATGGTACTAGTAGTTACTTTGAATGTGATAAGACAAGTCATAGGTTGAAAGATTGCCATCGATTGCCAGCAATGTAGAAACGTTCAATAGCTGACTCATCCTAGTGCTTTAGAAGGTTGCAAAACTCTACATAATACCATATCTAGATCTAATGGAAGACACAATGAAAATAAGTTTCATATTTTTAGACACGATAGGATCAAGAGGACTCTTGCATTGTTAATGTTTGTTACGAGTATTTCCATTTGAAAATTTTTCCTTGTTAGATTTAGGAGTCACAATTTCCTTTGTGACTCTTTTTGTTTCTATCACATTTGATGTAAGTCTCAAAATTCTATCAAAAAAATTTTCAGTCTTAACTCTTCTTGGTGAGTCAGTCTCTACTCTTGTTGGAATTCAACGTCTATCAAGTGAGGTCTTGGATCTGTCTTTGGAAAATTCTCTACACTCAACAAGAAAGGAAGAAAGTGTAGGAATAGTACAAAAAGCATTGTGTACTAGTAGGGTCACTCGGCCAATCCACAATTGTGAGGGTTAACAGTTCACTACAAAATAATAATACATAATAATAACACATGTACAACTGCCAACCACATAGTCATAGTCATATATCACGAATTAGCAAATGCATAAATATATTCCATATGATCATAATGCAAATATTTTGTTCTTTCATAGAACCATAATCACATACCATATTCCTCTCACAGAACCCAAACAAAACTATCAGTGTCATACCAGGCGTGATATCCAAGCCAATAATATATCTTTTTCCAATGTGGTACTCGATTCTACCAACAACATTGGGTACTAGTATGGTAGTAGAGGCAACCACCAATCACAAACAAGCATGTTTGATCATAAAGCACAATTGAACAATACAACTTAAAAATCCCAAGTTGCCCAAGTTTTTTACATAAGACTGCATACACGATGTGGTTTCATATGCCTCCCTATAACACATTGAACATATGATACTAAAAAGCAGTACAGATGCACATATAAGTAAATAAATACCTTCAAACATCACTTATCCAAATGAAGCCTCTTAAAAATACTAAATAGCCTATGTTTTTCCCTTGTGACGTGTCTCAACTTATTCTTAGTTCAAAATAAGCAATACAAACAATAATCAATCTCTAGTGTCCTATTAATATCTTAGATTATTAAGAAATTCCAACCCTGACCAAAATGTGATCATTTTCGTAACTTAGGGCTCTTTCCCTCCATGAAATCATGCAAAAACCTTCCCTTAATAGCAACAACCTAGTTTCTAAGGCTTAAAAACAATTTGCAATATTGTTGAGTCAAATTTTTACTTTTCTTGATAAATAACATGGGAAAACATATGAAGACTTCCCAAAATAGCCCTTTTAAATTTCAAGAACTCTAAGCGTAGAAAATAGGGGTTTTGGGCAATTTGGCGTTAAATCCATATTTTATCTCTATAGCACCCCCTATCTCGCTATTGTGATGCCGTTATAGAGGCAACTTACCCCCCTAGTGTCTCACAGTCACTAATGTGGGAAACCACCCACTAAACCAAGATCGATGAGAGCTATGTATGCTAGAATCCGCAAATAGGCCCTTTTTACAACAGAACTCCTTCCGTTGATGTAACGCCTCAAGAATTAGACCTAGAAAAAAATTACAGATATTACTTGTAGTAATGAACCAGAACAACATTTACGAACCATGATAGGGACCATGGTATGTTGACATACCATTGGTGGGGATTTGTACTCCCCTAGGCCTATTAGTCAGACCACAGGACACTTCACAGGCCATGGTCACGACGATTGGTCATGGCGATGTTAGAAAGTTTTGAACTACTAGACCACCCTACCTTGTCCTTAGAACCCCGAGGTCTAAGTGAATACTACATACACTTTTAGGTTTGTGGTCTTTCACACAGACCATTGGAGCCCCTCGAAATTAGACTATTGCAGCCACTGGAAAACCTCTCAAAAGACGCTTTCATGATCCATGGTCCATCACACGGTATGTGGAATCTTCAGTGGTGTCTAACTAGTAGACTCCACAAATAAAGCCTCAAGACAACAACCCAAGGGAGGACCAAATGGACCTTCACTGTCCGTGGTAGTGCTCATAATCCAGACCCCCAGATTTTTCAGTACTAATTTCAAATCGACTTCACAATGTAGGGGTCTAGGCCTATTCGTAACCGCTTCCATCATCTTCGGATCTAACTATATACCCTCACTTGAAATAATGTGACAAATAAAAGCCACAAAACTTAGCCAAAACTCACACTTATTGAATTTATGAAGAAGTTGGTTATCCTTGAGGACTTGCAAAACTATCCTCAAATGGCTTATAGATCATTCTCACACTTCGAATATACAAAAATGTCATCAATAAATACAATTACAAATGAGTCAAAATAATTTCTAAAGATCTGATTCATGAGGTCCATGAAAGTTGATGGGGCATTAGTCAACCTGAAGTACATGACTTAGAACTGATAGTGACCATACCTAGTTTGGAAAGCCATTTTCTGAACATCTACCCCTCTCACCGAAATTTGGTGATAACTGATACGCTCAAACTTACTTCTCAAATAAGAAGTAAAGACGCCGTATCAAGTAAATAAAACAACTAGTGAGGTTGGGATCGTTCCCACGAGGAAAATCTTTTAGAATTAACTTCAATTTATTACTACTATAGTTCAGTCAATTACTTCCTTGGAAAGAAAAAATGATAAAAAGGGGGGTTTCTATTCCTAAATAAATGAAAACAACTAGCGAAATAAAAGGAGACAACTAACAGCTTCGAATGTTGGAGTTAAATCAATTAATCAAAGTAACTAGGGTTTACGTGTTCCCCACAGGTTCATAACTTGATAAGTCTAACTATAACAATTCTTTCCTAGTATCTTGCATGCAAAGTGATAAGTTATATATTTCTAAATCCTTGGTCCGGCATCTAGAAAATTTCACTCCGCACCTTGGTCCGGCTACGTGTGTTGTTGTCCTAACCATTATCTTTACCTCATATTAAGCATCATATTCGATATTTGACTAAGTTATTACCTCCTACTAATCAATACTAGCCTCTTAGATAGTATACACTAAATCTATGTTGATAATTCTTTTCCTATTATCTACCTCCTTGGTCCGGAAAGTAGAAATAAGGAAAGTTCTAACGTTGGCCATCCGTTAAAAAGACTTCTGAATGAAATATTTATCAATACATGCAAGATACTATTCTAGAATTGCTATTTTAGTTAGGATTTACCTCATTATTAGCCTATAGTTCCCACAACCCTAGTTATGGAGTTTAGTTACCCATAGTCATAATTACAATATTCAGATATGTGATATAAGAATTCATGCACTTCCTTCGATGTGAAAGAGTAAAATCAAAAAGTTCACTTGATTAATAAGCAAAAGTCACCAACAATGAATGATAAAAGTCTCAAGATAATCAATAATCTCTCAAAGAGTCTACCAAATAATCAAGAGTCTCCCAATATTCAAAGGTCTAACAATGATCCAGAGTCTAACCTCAAAAACGAGATTTTTCGAACTATTTATAGAAAATAAAAACCTAATCAAACAAGGACTCTATTTGCTGGAAATCTGTCAAAAACGCGGCTGGATCGACGGACATCGCGATGGATCGTCGTGGTCACGACGGACCGTCATGGACTCCGTCGTCTCATACTTGTTGAAATTTCTTCTGCTGTCTTCATTACCCTCGGGGGTAGGTATGACGGATCGTTACGAGCATGACGGTCTATCAAGGGTCTCCGTTTCAAAACTTGAACTCTTTGAATATGGCATCTGGAGATACTTCTCTGATCTTTATGACGAACCTGCAGGACGGACCGTCATGGCTACGACGGTCTGTCACGTTTTCTGTAACCCCACACTTTGACAGACTTCCCCATCTTCCTTCAGAAGCTGCACCACGCTGCCACCTACGGACCGTCACAAGCATTACAGACCTGCACAAGCTCCGTATGTGGTCTCTTCTGCATTTCTTCGATCAAAAACCTCCGCATTCATCTTTGGACAGATTTCTTGCAAATAAGGAGAAACTTATATAAAAATTAGCACAAAAAGGCTTTTGGACATACTAAACTTAAGGAAAAAGTATTAATAATACCGTGAAGCCATGGTATATCAACACCCTCAACTTAAATTTGTTGTTTGTCCTCAAGCGACGCACTATGACTCAATACACAATCTTTGTACAATAGTATCCATGTTTTATCCTTTGCAATCATTTGGCTATCAATCCTGATCAATCTCATCATATCTATGCATGCTATCACTATTAGGCTTGAGTTATGTAGAATCATACCATGACATAGACTCACCATGCACTAGAACCTATCCTCTTCAATTTCTCACTGAGGTGCTAATATTTCCGGTAACGCAACTAGTGTCCTCACTTCAAAACAAAATCCTCATTTTCACACAATGATTTCAGTTTGAGTATAAGGATTACTTTTCAACACTCACTCTCTGAACAAATTCACACTCATTCATACCTATTGCCTTAAGCTTGCCCTTATATTCACTGCTTTATGTTCGCTATACAACCCTTAGGATCACGATAGGACTTTCTTAGCTTGTAACAAAGGATCAGGGTCAGGTAGGGTATTTTTAGGTATAATTTAGTGACTTTTTTCCCTCCTTGACATATCGTCTAAACAAACCATTTTCTATCATTTTATTTTGCCTAGTTTCCCACATTCTTTCACCTTGATATTTTCCCTTTTTTTTCTTCATTTGTGTAAGTGACTCTCTTCTTTTCTTGCTTGCATATTTTTTTTATTTTTTTCATTTTTACTTTTCTTTCAACTAATTTTTGAGTAACTTTACTTTTGTTGTTTCTCTCTCTTGATTCTTTCAACCCCACTTTCCAGAGCATTCCTCACAATATCCACCCTCAACTCATGGCTTTGCAATGAGTCAAAGTACACAATACCCAAAGTTGGGTCAGGGCCATAAAAAGGTTGTTTACTGCATTAGCCAACCTCAACTTATGGTTTTGGCATAAGCGGAGGTTCACATGTCCAAGGCGGGACCAGGACCAACACATTATTCCCAAAAAAGATAAGTTGGTGTGAGAAAGACAGGTCTAATTTAAGCTAAAATCATTTGGATCATAGAAGGATAAATTTCATTTGGTTTTCTTTTATTTAGACCAAAAATGGGCTATAATGAATAATGACCTATGATCCTTTCCTAATTGTCTATTACAACTTACTTTTAGGCGGACTAACCAGGGAAGTTCTAGCTCAGTACAAATAGTGGACTATTCAAATCTTCCTCACACTCACTTGGCATCTTATCACTCTACCAGATTATAAGACACCTAGTGTGAATTTTAGACTTAGGGTCATTTAGTGGTGTACCTCTATGTCATGCTTAGAGCCACACATTTAGCAATTATTATGCCTAGCCATGCATCATTTTCCATTTTATCAGGATATCATTTTAGCCATCATGCTCCAGAATCAAACTATGTACACAAGATATAGACATGCCTGTTCAACGGAAAAAGTAATCAGTCTTTCGAGGAAAAAGAACACATGCAAGTAAACCCCAAAAGAGGATAGTGAATTAGGCTACTCAGACTTCACCCTAGCACTCACTTTCCATTTACCCCACACCCAACAAAAGACATGCAATTGTCCCCAATGCATAAAAAAAATTTAAATACTAGAGTGGTAGGTGAAGAAAACCTGGGGCGCAAAGCGCCGACGATCAGCAAGCTGGTGGGTCCGGTTCCTCGGAACCCACTACCTCTGTAATCTGGACACCCTCAGTGGTGTCCTCAACATCAACAGCACTATCAGCAACGCCTCCCGCTATCTCCACAGTTCTGGAGCTATGCATCCCAGCAGCTAACTCTTCTGCTCTCATCTGACGCGCCTCCTCTTTAGCAAGCGAGGCTCTCCTAGCATCCTCCATCTCACGATGCTCCTTACTCCGTGCTCGTGCCTCGTCCTCCTCTCGAACCCTTCTCCTCTTTGCATGCTCTCAAGGGGGAGGTTGTGGAATCTCTGAAGTATAGAATAGGGTCGCCATCACTGTGTCTTCAGCAAGATCTACAGAAGGGGCCTCAAACTCAGGCACCCTAGCCTCTAAGATCATATCAATATCTGCGCGAAGACTGTCGACCGCAGTCAGAACGGTCTACACATCCACCGGAGATGCTGGACGGGCTAGCACTCGCAACTCAAAGGTGTCCAAGCGCTGATGAACCTCATCGATCTTCCGCTCTATGTGATGGACAATTCTCCGCTCCAAGCGCTCTTCTGCCTCAGTAATAGACCTATGCATCCAAGGCTGGATATGATGCAGAAGTGTAGCCATTTGCGCCTCTAATTTCTGTACCCTAGCAAGCGGGATCTGAGCGGGTAAAGGGGTTGAGCGAGAGGAGCTCAGGGTGGTGCTACCACATGGGAAAGACTCGACCGTGGTAGTGTGAGTGGAAGCTGCCTGCGTAGTCGTGCGGGCCTATGCTACCGTATCAGCCAGATTGTCACCAAGTGGAGGCAGCTCCGGACGGGGCCCTCTATGTAGAGCCAACTCATTGGCCTCATCTTTGATGAGGACAATATCAATAGTGCCCAGAGGGGTCTTGAGCTGATCGACGTGCCATATAGGCACACCTGTGGATCTGCATAGAGAAAATATCATGCACGCGAAAGGGTAAGTAGTTCTGACCTTAAAAGCCCTCTCGTGCATGACAGCCTGTAGAAGCCACGCAAAATCCACCTCGAACCCGGCTATCATTGCCTCCATCAGTACTGCTCGATCCCATATGACAATATTATCAGCGGCTGTAGGGGAAAGGCAGTAGCGGACAATCAACCACAAAAAAATCGCCGTGAAAGTCAGGTTGGCCTTCTTGATTGCCCCCTTTGGCTCAGTCATCCAATCGGCACCCTCTCCATCAACGGACAAGTGCTGGGCCATCCACCTCTTGGTGGTCTCTCTCAGCGATGGCTCACGTAGAAATTGAACATTTTTGACAATCTGCCATGGGTAGTCAAACTCGTATGTGAGAGGGGACCGATTAGCATCAACATTCTCGCCGTATAAAAACCGGCGGATAGCAGGCAGGGAGATATCAACCGGAACGCCACGTACGCGGACCTTCTCCAGTGGGTCCTGCTTGGAGGGGGCAGCCAGCCTATCAATCTGCGATCGGAGAGTCGCTACATAGGATGCATAGAATTCTCGGACCAGCTCTTCACTATAACGTCCCAACGGACGTGCTGTCCACTCTAGTCGATGTCTGATGAAGACATTATGGATCTCAGGCATCATCGGGACACCTCGCGTGAGGACCCACCGCTCCAATGTAAGTGTCCAAGTCATAACTCCTTTGTCATTTAGGAACTTTGCATCGGAAAAGACTTGAAACTGTCCGTCGACACACCACCAGTTGGGCTGGTTAGTAACCGGGGTGAGAGCATGAGCTGGTGAACCGGGTGTGGATTCCAAACTGTCAGCCTCATCAGACGAGGCCGACGCTGCACCGGTGGCGGGTGCGGGAACCTCTGCAGATCCGGAGGCTTCCTTCAACCACGAAACTCCTAAGGAGCCAGACGCTCCTTCTTCATTAGTGGCTGACCCAGAAGGTGTGTCGGTCAGTTTGCGCTCCTCATCAGACTGAGAGGCAGTGACTAGGCCGGACGCCACCTTTTTGGGTGTGGCTCTGGCAGCACATGTAGCACGGGATGGGGTGGAAGTGCCTTGGGGCACGTACTCGGGGTCACGCTCATCATCAGAGCCAATGACCAGGCGGGCAGACGGGATCGACAGTCTTCGATCGCCCGCGTGCATAGACTCGATCATGTTTTGGTGCCATAGTAGATGTTACCTATGAAGGATCAATGTTAGTACTAGAAGGAGAAAACAAGACAAGCAAAACCACACAAAATAAATATAAAAAAAAATAAAATAAAATGACATTGCTATAGTAATAGTGAAACACAACCGACCAGGTGACGGTTCGTCATATCGTACGACGGACCGTCATGGGGTCCGTCGTATAGTACTTGGACTATGTTTATATGGAGAATCCTGAAGGAGAGTCTCTGACAAATATGACGGTATGTGCAGGACTGACCATTCATAGGTACGACGGTCCGTCGTAGGTGTCCGTCAGAGGACACTTGGAAAAAAAAATATGGAGACCCGTAGGAGAGGGGTCTCTGACCATCGAAAAGGTCATGCAGGACGGACCATCACAGGTACAATGGTCCGTCGTAGGTGTCCGTCAAAGGAAACTTGAAAGAAATATGGAGACCCTAGGAAAGGGGTCTCTGACCGTCATGACGGTCATGCAGGACGGATCGTCGAAGGTATGACGGTCCGTCATAGTTCTCCGTTTGAGTACACTTAGAAAAATAGAAAGAGACCCTTAGGAAAAGGGACTCTGACAACCCGAATGGTTGTGCAGGACGGACCGTCGTAGGTATGACAGTCTGTCGCATGTGTCCGTTGAAGGACACTTAGAAAAAGTGAGAGACCCTTAAGAATAGGGTCTCTGAAAACCAGAACGGTTGTGCAGCACGGACCGTCGCGGGAACAATGGTCCATTGCATGTGGCCGTTGGTGGACACTTGAAGAAAAATTAGACAGTTGAGTATTAGGGCGGTTGGAACGGACCCAATGACGGTCCATTGTGAATACGACGGTCCATCATTGGGGTCTTGTTCGGTAACTCAGTGACAGAACAGGAGATGCCTCATTCATCCCCTCTGACCCAAATCAAATTGGTAGTGTTTTGACCTACATTTGTCTAACCCAAATACCTAATAAACTAGCAATGGTAAGGCACTTATTTCTAGGGTTTTAGCACGGCAATTTTGGGAATTTTTTTAACCTAGGTTAGACAAAATATGAGAAAAAATGAACGTATCAAGACGAACTAGACTACTAGTAATTGATAAACAAAAATGCAATATAAATGAGTAGAAATTAGAGACATATACCCTAGAATTTGAGAAAAACAAGAGGAAAAGATATTTGATGATCAAGTAGACACCCACAACAGCAGCTCTCTGACTAGTAGATGATGGCTTTTAGGATTTCGGAAAATATGGGGAAAATGATAGGTTCAAGAGAGAGATGGCTTTGGAAGTTGAAAAGGTAGGGAAATAGGAGGAAGAGTGAAGGAATGGGGTGAAATTAAGGGTTGGGGTTTTTAAATGTTGAATTTGTTTTAAAAACCCCAGACGGGTCGGGTCGGGTATGCCTCATTAAGGATGCGACAATTCCACGACGACGGTCCGTCTCATATGTGACGATCCATCGTTGGTTCCGTCGCGTGTGCCCTAGTTTGAAAATAACAGAAAGACATACCTGGCACGACGGATTCATGCGACGGTACGTCGCAGGAGCAACGGTCCGTCACTGTATCCGTCAGTGACTGCTGCAGAGTAATTTTCTGCAGAATTTCCTGGTGATGTGCCTGCAAATTAAAAACCATTAGAAGAAAATGCCACCATTACTAGAAAGAAAAATTATAAGTATTGGGTTTCCTCCCAACAAGCACCTGATTTAATGTCGCGGCACGACTGAGGAAACTTGATTACTAAGATTTTATTAAGATGGTATGCCTCGGTCACATTATTCGCCGATTCAGCGTGCCCGAGATAGATTTTTATGTGTTGTCCATTCACCTTGAACCGCACACCCTCCTTAGTTTCCAACTCAACTGCTCCATGAGGGAATAGTTTGGTAACCAAGTAAGGACCAGTCCATTTGGACTTGAGCTTGCCCGGAAACAAGCGTAACCTAGAATTAAATAAAAGCACAAAATCCCCGACCATAAACTCTCGTTTTTCAATTTTTTTGTCATGGTACTTCTTCATCTTTTCTTTGTATAGGGCTTATCTTTCATAAGCTTTCAGGCGAAATTCATCGAGTTCATTCAACCCAGTTAACCGTTGTTCTGCAGCTTCGCTCCAATCCATTTTCAACTTCTTCATAGCCCACATGGATTTATGCTCTAACTCAACCGGAAGATGACAAGCTTTCCCATATACAAGTTGGTATGGAGACATACCTATAGGAGTCTTATATACTATCCGGTAGGCCCAAAGGGCATCATCAAGCCTCCTTGACCAATCCGTTCTACTAGCGTTCACTATTTTTGATAATGTGTGTTTGATCTCCCGATTTCACACTTCAACTTGCCCACTAGTTTGAGGGTGGTAAGGAGTGGCCACATTATGGAGAACCCCATATTTATCCAATAACCCCTTGAACAATCTGTTGAAGGAGTGGGAGCCCCCATCACTAATAATTGCCCTTGGGGTGCCAAAATGAGAGAATATATTCTTTTTTAAGAATGCAGTGACACTCTTCCCTTCATTGTTTGCGAGGGCGATGGCTTCGACCCATTTAGATACATAATCAACCGCTACTATACTGTACTTCGTTCCATGAGAACTCACAAAAGGGCCCATAAATTCAATACCCCAAACATAAAATAACTCAATCACAAGAGTAGGGTTTAGAGGGAGCTCTTGCTTTCTTGAAATGCCACCATCTCATTGGCATCGATCACATACTTTAGAAAACTCATGAGCATCTTCATGAAGAGTTCGCTAGTAGTAACCACATTGTAATATCTTATGAGCGGTTCGGATACCATTGTGATGTCCACCGACGGGTGAGGAATGGCATGCTTCTAACACACTAAAACTTAATAATCAAATAAGAAGTAAAGCGGTCGTGTCAAGTAAATTACCCAACTAGTGAGGTTGGGATCGTGCCGACGAGGAAAATAGTTTAGACTTAACTTTAATATATTACTACTATTGTTCAGTCAATTACTTCCTTGGAAAGCAAATATTATAAAAAGGGGGATTTCTATTCCTAAGTAAATGAATATAACTAGAGAAATGAATGAGACAACTAACAGCTTCGAATGTTGGAGTTAAATCAATTAATCAAAGTAACTAGGGTTTACCTGTTCCCCACAGGTTCATAACATGATAAGTCTAACTATAACAATTCTTTCCTAGTATCTAGCATGCAAAGTGATAAGTTATGTACTTCTAAATCCTTGGTCCGGCATATAGAAAATTTCACTCCGCACCTTGGTCTGGATACGTGTGTTGCTATCCTAACCCTTATCTTTACCTCATATTAAGTTCGTATTCGATATTTGACTAAGTTATTACCTCGTACCAATCAATACGAGCCTCTTAGATAGTATACACTAAATCTATGTTGATAATTATTTTCCTATTATCTACCTCCTTGATTCGCGAAGTAGCATTAAGGCAAGTTCTAACGTTGGCCATCCGCTAAAAAGAATTCTGAACAAAAGAATTATCAATAGATGCAAGACACTATTCTAGAATTGTTATTTTAGTTAGGTTTTACCTCATTATTAGCCTATGGTTCCCACAACCCTAGTTATGGACTTTAGTTACCCATAGTCATAATTACAATATTCAAATAAGTTATATAAGAATTCATGCACTTACTTCGATGAGAAAGAGTAAAATCCGATAGTTCACTTGATTAATCAGCAAAAGTCACCAACATTGAATGATAAAAGTCTCAAGATAATCAATAATCTCTCAAAGAGTCTACAAAATAATCAAGAGTCTCCCAATATTCAAAGGTCTAACAATTATCAAGAGTCTAACCTAAAAACGAGGTTTTTTGAACTATTTAAAGAAAATAAAAACCTAATCAAACAAGGACTCTATTTGCTGGAAATCGGTCAAAAACGCGGCTGGATCGACGGACATCGCACGGATCATCGTGGTTACGATGGACAGTCATGGACTCCGTCGTCCCATACTTGATAAATTTTTTTCTTCTGCTCTCTTCATTACCCTAGACGGCAGGTAGGACGGATCGTTACGAGCACGACGGTCCATCGAGGGTCTCCGTTACAAAACACTTGAACTCTTGGAAAATGGGTACTGGGGCTACTTCTCTGATCAGCATAACGAACCTGCAGGACAGACCATCATGGCTACGACGGTCCGTCACATTTTCCATAACCCCACACTTGGTCAGACTTCCCCATCTTGCTTCAGCAGCTGCACTATGCTGCCACCTACGGACCGTCACAAGCATGACGGACCGTCACAAGCTCCGTAGGTGGTCTCTTCTGCATTTCTTTGCTCAAAACCTCCGCATTCATCTTTGGACAGATTTCCTGCAAATAGGGAGAAACTTATATAAAAATTAGCACAAAAAGGCTTTTGGACACACTAAACTTAAGAAAAAAAGTATTAATAATGCCGTGAAACCACGGTATATCAACAACCTAACCTCAAATCAATCTCTGGAAAGTAACTTTCCCTTTTGAGTTGGTTAAACAAATCATGAATCCTATGGAATGGATACTTATTCTTTATAATGAATTTATTCAATTTTCGATAATCAATACGTATTCTAAGTGAATCATCTTTCTTTTTCACAAACAACACTAGTTAAGCGTATGGAGATATGATGGGTTGAATAAAATCCTTATATTGAAAATCCTTAAGTTGTGCTTTTAATTCCTGCAATTCAACCGAGGCCATTCGGTAAGGAGGGATCATTGGGTATTGTATACGACAATAAATAAATGCTGAAATCTATTTACCGCCAAGGAGGAATTCTGGGCATGTCATCGGGAATGACTTCCAGAAAAACCTTAACCACTTGGACAGACTCTAAAAGAGGGGTCTCGAACTCCAGATCCTTGAATCTGACAATATGATAGAGATATCCCTTAGAAATCAACTTAGAATGTTTTAGACATGAAATATTTAACCTCGATAAATATAAATCCCCCCCTTCCATTCAAAAATGGGTTCATTAGGAAATTAGAAATTGACTACGTAGGTTCTACAATCAATTGAAGCAAATCTAGCATGTAGCCAATACATCCCTAATATGACATAAAAGTCTAACATATCAAGTTCTACCAAATCAACCAATGTGACTCTATTGGACTATATAATCGGACAACCCCTATAGACTCTTTTAGCAACTAAAGAATCACCCACCGAGGTAGAAACCGGAAATGATTCATCTAAGATATCGGAAAGAAAATCAAATTTCATAGATACTAAAGGAGTTACAAAAGACAAAAGTGGAATCGAGATACAATAATGCATAAACACTTATTGAAAATACATCGAACATTCTTATTGAAAATACTTGGAACATACCAGTAACAACATCCATAAATCTCTCTTGATCACCTTGGGATAAAAGTGCATAGAAATGATTCTTCTTAGGAGCATCGGGGTTAGGACAACATTCTTGTTCTTGAGCACTTTACCTTCCTTTCACCTTCATCATATGAAAATCTCTCTTCATATGTCCACTCTTTCCATAACCATAGTAATTACCCGTGCCAACTAGGCACTTGCCTTCATGTCTCTTATCACACTTTGCACAATTTGGCTTTTCAACATAAGGACCACAACTCTTATTTCCTTTGGTTTGGGTTATACACCACACCTTTTTTTACCCTTGGAGTTATAGAAAGACATTGGTTGGAAAACCTCTTTTTGAATTTTTACTTATCTTGAACTTTAAATCTAACTGTAGAAGGATTTGCATCATTGATCCTTGACCTCTTCAACTCCTAACCAACTTGCTTTAGTTTTTTATCCTCAATTTGTTAAACATGAACCATGAGAGGAGAGATGTCCATGCGAGGGATCAACAAAAACCAACCTACATTCATTAACCACAAGATTGAATATCCCCATAACAAATTTGTTCATCATAGCACTAGAGTCCGCCACCATAGTAGGAGCATGTTTGGATAGTTGAGTGAACTTGAGGCTATACTCTTTAAATCTCATACCCCCTTGATAAATATTGATACATTTTTGCATTTTTCTCTCACTTAATTCCAAGGGAAAAAACCTATAAGGAAAATTTTTCTTAAACGATGCCCAACTAACCGAACCCACTCTAATTGGTCTCTCCTCCTTCCATTGTTCTTACCAAACTTTAGCCACATCTTTGAGATAGGCGACTAGTTCTACATTTTCTTCAGAAGATATACCCATAGCATCTAGCACCTTGACCATTTTATCGATGAATCCTCAGGGATCCTCCTCTACTTTTGATCCAAAGACAATAGATGGATTTATCCTAGTTAAATCCCAATTCCAAGAAGCGGTTGTTCTAGAATTTAGATTCAATTGCACCGTAGTGTTCCTATCAACTTGTGTGGACAATACTTGAGTCAAACTATGAAAAGTGGACATTATCTCGACATTAGATATAACCCTTCTTTAATAGGAACTTGAAGATTTTAAGGAGCTTGAGGGGGAACCGCCTCATTCACATTATTCTCCTAGACCCTCCTTGTATTAGTCCTTATTGTATTCGTTACCTATGATAATAATAAAGTGTTATAATAAAAGACTAGAGAGTGTTGAGGCTCTTAGGCACAACCAATGAATGAAAAAACAAGTGAAAGTTCTTAAACATCTCATAGCCTCTTATTCGTAAGTATGGCGCGCTTGACATCCATGAAGAAGAGTCAAGTTAATGTGGTATGTGACACATCAATCCTTCATTCTTTTCAACCTAATGCTCTAATACCAAGTTTTCCATGACTCGAGAGCACTCCCTAGTCGTAACCAGCGTAGTCGACCTCGAAGAGGTCTTAGACAAGCCCTTTGCATTCATCACCTCATACTACATTTATATGTCATAACATCATAATCATAAGAAGCATACCATAAGATGAAACAAATTATATTCATGATATTCATACACAACTACAATGCATAATACATAATCATCATAATCATAAAAGAACCCTATTACAGCCACATCTTAAAATCCTACATGTGCAATGTGCAAGAGAAGCCTCATTCCCTTCCTTCTACTATGTAGAACTCCTCAACAAAATCCTAGTGGGAGCCATATCCTTTTGTTCATTCTTTCATACTTTTACTTTTACATTTATGGAAGAATTGCAATATCCGACATAGACCATGTAAGTTATATGGAATCCTGTAAAACACTCCAAAACCTTCACAAGACCCTAAAACAACTACTAGTTCAATTTGACTATTTTCCAGACGTCATGGTTGTTTCTTAATATTTAGGTATTAACACTTACAAACCAAGGTAATCATATTATTTTAGGTCTATAAACATTATGTTAACATTTTTTAAGTCATTCATAATATTAGGTTCTAGATTAGGTCATTTGATTTCTAGGGTGTTTCAGTTATCGTCTTTATTGATGATATCCACATTTACTCTATGAAATAAAAAGAACATGTGAATCATTTGAGGGTTGTTCTTAAAACTCTCAATGAACACCAGTTATTCGCTAAGTTTAGCAAATGTTAGTTTTGGTTTCAATCCCTTGCTTTCCCGGTGTCATTTTATTTAGCAAAGGGATTGGGTGGATTCGCAGAAAAAAGAAGTAGTGAAACAATGGCCGAGACCTACCTTTTCTACATGTATCAGAAGTTTCTTGGGTCAAGTGGGTTATTACAGAAGTTCGTTGAAGGATTTTTCATCCATAGCCTCTCCATTGACTAAGTTGACCTGTAAATTGGTTAAGTTTCAATGGTCAGATGATTGTGAAAAAAGCTTCGCAGAACTGAAAACTACGTTGACTACAACTCCTTCTTTTACTCTAGCAGAGGGTTCAGATGGTTATGTGATTTATTTTGATGCATCCAGAGTCGTCCTAGGTTTCGTGTTGATGCAGCGAGGTAAGGTTATAGCTTATGCTTCCAAACAACTTAAGGTGCATAAAAAGAACTAATCGACCCATTACCTCGAGTTTGTAGCGGTGGTGTTTGCACTTAAAATTTGGCGACACTACTATTATAGTGTTAATTAAGACGAGTTCACCGACCATAAGAGCCTTCAATATGTGTTCAACTAGAAAGATTGAAATCTTCTCCAAAGAAGATGGCTTGAATTCCTCAAAAATTATGACATGAATGTGCATTACCATCCAGGTAAGGCAAAAGTAGTAGCAAATGCCCTTAGAAGATTATCTATGGGTAGCATAGCACTTTTTGATGAACAAATAAAAGAGCTAGTGAAGGATGTTCAAAGTCTTGCTCGTTTAGGGGTTCGTCTCTTATAGCATTTCAAATGATGGAATATCTCAAAACGAATCAGAATCTTCATTTGTGGCGAAGGTTAAGGAAAATCAAGACAATGATCAAATCTTGCTTGAACTTAAGGGTATAGTCCAGAATTAGACGGTGGAGGTTTTCTCTAAATGGGAAGATGATGCACTTCTCTATCAGTGTAGATTGTATGGGATTGATGTGGGTGATTTTAGACAACATATCCTCAATGAAACCCATAACACCATATAATTTATTCATCCAGGTTCCACTAAGATGTACCGCGATCTATGGAATGTTTTTTTGGTGAAATGGTATTAAGAGGGATATAGAAGACTTTATAAGTAAGTCTCGTAATTGCCAGCAACTGAAGGTAGAGAATAAGAAACCAGGGGATATGAATCAAGAGTTCTACAAACCAACTTGGAAGTGGGAAGTGATCAACATAGATTTCATTAGAGGGTTACATCACACTCGCAGAACGAACGACCCCATTTGGATGATGGTTGACAGAATGGCTAAATCTTCACTCTTTTTGGCAGACAAGACTACAAATTCAGCGAAAGAATATACTAAGCTTTACATTAATTATATAGTCAGGTTGTATGGTTTTTTTTTGTCTATCATTTACGATAGAGGTCCTAAGTTTACCTCTCATCTTTAAGTTCATTTCATAAAGCTCTTGGTACTCATGTTAATCTCAACGCCATATTTAATCTATGGTTGGATGGAAAGGAAGAGGATACCATTCATAACTTAGAGTACGTATAAAATGTTCACCTACAATGATAGTTATCATTCCAGCATAGTTACCATTTTGACATACATATTGCCCCTTATGAGACATTGTATGTGCGTAAATTTAAATCTCATGTTAATTGGTTTGAAGTAGGTGAAATAAACTTTATACGAACAAATTCAGTCTATTATGATATGGATAAAGTGTAACTCATTAATGATATACTTAAGACAGCCTAGAGTCGCCACATGTCTTATGCAGTTGTAAGGAGAAAGAAAGAAGAGTTCCAAATGGATGATTGGGTTTTCTTGAAAATATCGCCTATGAAAGGGCTAGTAAGATTTAGAAAGAACGGTAAAATAAATCCTAGATGCGTAGGCCCTTAGAGTATCTTCAAAAGGGTTGGTAAAGTGGCGCATGAGTTAGAGTTCCCAGTACAACTAACACTAGTACGTTCAACTTTTCACAATTCACTGTTGAAGAAGTGTGTCGGTGATCCAGCAGCCATAGTGTCATTAGAGAGTGAGGCTGTGAAAGATTGTCTTTCTTATTAGAATGTACCAGTTGACATGCTCGATCTTCAATTTAGACGGTTGACAAACAAAGAAGTCATTTCAGTCAAGGTTTTGTGGAGGATCCCATCCATAAAGGGAGCTAATTCTGAAGTAGAAGCATCCATAAAATCCAAGTATCCTCACCTCTTTCCTTATGATTCTGCTCCAGCTTGAGGTAATAGTTCATCTTCTGTTTTTCAGTCATTCATACGTGAAATCAGTTTTAGCATCATGATCCTTTATTTTGTATTTGCATTTTCAGTATATTTGAATGTTCATGGAACTCAGTTAAGTCAGAAATTCAATCTTCACTTTTAGTAGTAGTGTTGCAGCTCTTTCCCTCAATTTTAGCTAGTTAATTCATCATAAGAGGAAGAATAATCCCAAGGGGGAGATATTGCAATACCGAGAAAATAAGACTACGAAAAAAATTGCAAAAATTACCTAAAGCAAGCAGTGAACCATGGTGGGTTCACAGACCGTGATAGGGACCATGGTAGTGGTGGGGAGTTGAACTCCACCATGCCCATGAGACATACCACATGACCCTTCACAGGTCGTGTCACGATGATGGGCCGTGGTGACGTCTGTGGTGCAAACCATCAGATGCCGAAGCATGTTTTTCGAACCCCCTAGGTCTAAGTGAATACCACAGACACTTTCATGGTTTGTGGTCCTTAAAAAGGACCGTGAAAGGGCCCTTGAAAAATCATACAATGACCTCCCTTGTCTAACCCCTCAGACTCCCACACAAAGTGAATAGTAAAAATGAAACATGTTCCACAATTTCGGAAAATGCATGCACCTGGGCCTCTCATCTTTCAAGTAACCAGAACCATCCATGGATCCTATGAGGCACCATTTATGGTGTTCAACATGCATTTTTAATCTATAGAAGAACCACCCCTGTATTAAAATACACCAATCCAACTACTAAAAGTCCAACGGTGATAAACATAACATAAATAAGAAACTTGGTCCATTTATGTAACAAACATTAAAGTTCAGTGCTTTCATGAAACTCATACATAAGATATTAGAGTACTGATGTGGTACCCTGAATCAATCATTAATAATTCATACCAAACGTAGAATCTAAGTCAACATTAGTTTTCTATACCAGTGTGGTACCTGAGCAAGCCATCAATTATAAGTAGCATGCATGATCATAACCATAATGACCAACCACCTTGATACTAAAAGAATATTCCATGTTCATTGCATAGGCATCACATAAGTAATACTACAAGAAGTTAACATGCATACATTACATACTTTAGAAGATAAACAAACCACAACCTACACATGTCAGTAAACCAAATTGTATTCCATGTTGTGTACACATTAATTTTTGAGAATTACCTTTAATCTCATGAATTAATATTCTGGTTTTCCATAATCACCACATACCCCAATAATTAGCTATAACTTACACTTTTCATAACACTTAACATTACAACTGTAACAAAACCACCCCAACAAGGAACTTAAAGAGTGCAATTAAGAACTAGTGAACCACCTGTTAATAATTATATTATCCCTTTATAATAATAATAAAAAGAAGAGCTTAACCACCCGAACTCCATGCCCATCCATAGGCATGCACTCTATCGTCAATTACAAAATATCAAGCAATGAAAACAAGTCTAATCTATGGAGTTAGAAAGGCCTAACTTACCCATGTGCTATGAAATTGCGGATGAAATCTACCCTAAGATTTTGGCTCCGTGTGAGTGAGTTGTGATGAACGCATACCAAAAATCATTAAATTTTTACTTTTTTTGTGCTGAAATATCTTCCCTCCATTTACCATATGCTACGGTTGTCTGAGACGAGTTATAGAACAATTTAATCTTTTATCTCCCTGGAAAGTGGGAAAACAAAAATAAAAGATGATGTATTACTTGTCACACCCCGAGCATATTAATCATATGCAATGGTTGTCTAAGAAGAGTTAAAGGAAAAGACCCATAATACCTCAAGACAACTAATAAGATAAAATGTGAAGACCCCCAGAATTCAAGGAAGATCGCCCAAGCTATTTGAAGAGAAAATGAATCTCAATAAAAATCATGTTGATGATTCCAGACACATGTATTTGCATCACAATAAGACACAGGTCGAATGATATTAATATATTGAAAGTACGAGTACGTAATATGAATGAATAAGCAATTAACTGAAAAAATGACTGAAAGCAACCCAATTTAATCAATACATGAACACGAAGTGAGAACAATTTGAGCTTTACCATGAGATATACAATAAAAGCAATGTGAAAATAATATACTTTACTTTGTGGGGAGTTTCTCTAACCGACAACCATTACTATGAGTCAAGAAATGATACAATGTTTCACCCATGTTTGAAGATAATGGGTCCATCTAATAGGCCTTTCAAGAGGTAGTGAGGAGTTACATAAAGAATCAGTTGTATCTTATCCTACACTGGCTATGTAGTTTATTTATTCTTTTGAGCTATAATAGACTCTTACCTAGTTTGGTACTCAATACTACTCCCAAAATAATCAGTATCAATTATGCTCAACCCCCTTTATAAAGAAAGAGACCATTACTTTACATTACTTTTCACTTTGCTCAATCACCTTTTACAAAGAAAGAGACTATTACTTTAAACAAATATTAATCATACTGTTTTTGTTATTAACTACAAAATAGTGCATATGAAACCATTTGATTCTTTATTTAAAAAGACTCTTTCCAAAACATGCATTTAAAATGTATATGATACATTAGGGGACCACTAAAATTCCCTTAAACTCTTGAAATTAGAAGTATTTAGGTTGTAATCATGAAAACTATGAATGAATCCATGGCCGCTAAACTAAATAAAGGAGTTCTTTACCAAGTAAGCTAGGCAACCTTACCCGCCTCAACCAAATCATACTGTGATTTGATCATTGATGATTGGGTAGTCCAACTTCATAAATACAGATGTCATATCTTGATGACATATTACTTAAACATTTATGACATACTCATATGTAATACTAATCATGATCGCACTCCGGGTGAGTCTCCTAGGCCCCTCCCCAACACGCTCGACGAATTTTGAAGTTAAAATTAGTACCCCAAATAGTTTAGAATTGGGAAATTATTCCTAAACTTTCATTTCTCAAACCCAATTCCTATACATTAGATCTTCCATACAATTCCTTTTGAAATATGACATTACTAAATCAATAGAGTTCATGTTATACTAAGCATTAACAACACTATAGGATTCACAAATCAAAAGAAGCAAAACCTCCACTATTAAAGAACCAAATTCAATATAAAGAAATATGAATATATCCTTTAGATGTGACAATTTCTACGTGAATTGAGATGTAGGGCTTGATGACGAACTAGTCCAACACTTTGTTAGCCTTATATACCTGGAAAGAACAAATAATCTTGGTGAAAATTGATAGAAACTTTAAAAAACAGTTGAACCCTAGACTTTTCTCCTCTTGTAGCCTTGTTCTAATTCTTCAAAGTGTTGAAGAACACGAAAAATGTTTTAATACATGTAAGAACCTTAATTAGGTTAAGTAAAAAGTGTCTTAGTCTTAGAAGGGATGGGAGAATACCAAACTATTCCTCTAAAAAGAGGTTGAGGTTCCATAAAAAAAAGAGGCTTCACTAAATTGAGCATATATTCTTACTTGAACTCGAAATGAAGAAAATTTAGCGGTGATGGAAAGAGGACTCGGAGACCTTTAAGTTGAGAAGTAATGGGACACTGTGATGAAATATATGATTGTTCGTAGGTGACCTAAGTAAAACTTACTTTAAAACTTAATTGGTTAGGAACTTTCAACTCAACTTTGTGTAAGGGCATTCTAGTACTAGTGATATCCGAAATCATTCTCATACTAGTTTATGATGTATTATTTATAATACTTTTTTTCATTTAAGGCTTAGCTCACCAACCCTATTTGTTATTCTCAACAGAACACTTTTGAATTCGACATGAATTATCAATTTCACCGTCGAACTATTGTTAATCTTTAAAAGACCCTTCATGTCATACAGAGAAATGTGTTATTATCACACATAGACACATAGTTTCCTATTGCTATGACATACACATAGGTATATTACATGACATAAGAGGCGTGACTGAAACATTATTAGTCAAGTAGAGAGATTTTTTTAGTGCTATCTGTTGACACCCAATTTTGACCCGCGTCGGTATAAATTGATTCTTGAGCTTTGTAAGTTTTCCAAACAATTTAAATTAATTAGTTTTATAAATTTTGTGAAAATAATAATATAATGCATGAATTTTATGTTACTTCGGATACTTTTATCATGACTTTTAGATAATATATATATTTTTTACATAGTTATGTATATAATTAGTATATTATAGGATTATTCGAAAACCATCCCAAAAATATTTCAATTTTAGTAAACATTCTTTCTTAGTTTAAATTATGATTATTTTCGAATAATTATTTTATGATTATTCTACTAAAATAAAGAAGCTCGTAGATTAATTAAGACAAATTCATTTTTTATTTAAGGTGTAGTCAAACTTCTTATCCTAACTCAATTTGGGTTATTTATTAAATTAACCCTCTCATTTTCAAATTCCACGTTGGGCCCAATTCGCTGACTTGAGTTGAATTCCCCCCCTTTACAAGCCCATTTTCCTTTTTCTCTCTTCTAGTACCCAGTCCATTTCATTTTTTTACTTTCCCAGCCCACCCCCAATTCGTCTCCAAATCATTCCCAGCCCATTTCACCAAACCCCCAAACAGGAGGTTCATCACAATTGCCCCCTCAACCCAACCCAACTCCCACCTTCCCATCCCCAGATTGAGGCCCAATTCTCCCTAATCTCAACCCAAATTAATTCCCACTCCATTAATTCCCGTCAGCCCAATCCAACTCCCTTCCTTCATCCCCTTTTCCTCGCCAAAATTCCCAGTAGAAGATGCCAAAAAATGCCAAGAAAATGTCAAAATACCCAGAACCCACATGCTAATTTCCCTGAATTTCCCCTCCCTCTTTCTCCTTCTTCACGCGATATTCCCAGAACAGACGTGAAATACCCAGAACCCAGACGCGAAAGAAATTTCATTCCTGGAAACCCTCCTCACGTCTGGTGCGCATGAGTTTCAATCCCCCTTCCCTCAAGCGACGACAACGCACGCTGGTAACGCGAAGGAATCGACCATTAGGTGGTTAGCTGTCCGTTTTGTCGTTCTCTCGCAATGACTCTTTCCCCCTTTCTGTGTTTCGTATGAATTTCAGCGGGCTACAACATTCGTATCGTCCTTCATTCTCAAGTTGTGTAGCCCCGCCTCTTGGAGATGATAACACGTCTTTCGTCAAGGACGAAAGAGACGATCCAGCCCTTTATTCCTTTTTATTCCGTTGAGAGGCTGGAATCTCGCAAGAATATTCGCTGGATATCGGGTAGGATTTGGGAATTGGAATTCAAACCTAGGGTTGCAAATACGATTATACCCTCGTTTGTTTTCTTCAAGGAAGCTCCTCTATATAAGCGCTCTTCCCTCTTCGGATTAGGGGTTGGAGATTTGGAGAGATAGTTTTATCACAAAGAGTAAGAAGAATTTTCGGGAAAATATTTGGTTCTTCTTCTGTCTGTTGTAGAAGAAGAGTTAATTTTTTTTTGGGAAAATTGGGGAAAAAATTCATTGGTTCCTTCTTGTTTGTTTCGGAAGAACTAGATGAGGATTTCTTGTCTACCATTTTTCCGTTCAAACTGGTTGAGAGAAATCTCAAGCGGTCTTAGAAAGAGTTTCCAAGATCATAACAAGCACATGGATTGACAGATTGGTGAGCTAATCGATACAGCATCTTCCACTTCATCATTTGGTCTTTGTGTTTCCGTTTGGGGTGGAAGTTATTGCTATTACTGCTCGTTCTCGTCTTAGTCTCGCTGCCCGGAAAAGGTACGGTTTATCCTTTTCGAACTTACTTCATCTTTGTTGCTGTGATGTGATGGGTTTTAGCTGTGACTGCCGATTTTCTCTAGTGATAGTCTGTATCATTATATGTGTTGCTATTCACCAACTGTTGTTCCTTCGTTTTGTTTTGGGTCGATTTGTGTTAAGATACTCGAATGTGAATGTACATGGTTTATTCTGTTTTCGTCACAGTTTGCAAATGCTGCTGGTTGCCAGTTCTATCATTTGAAGTTCTCCTATATGTTAGCCTAATCCAGTAGAGTCATACCTCTCTGTTACATGACTCAAACTATGATTTTTAAGTAGATATTGGCAAAGGCTTTAGCTGGTCGGTTCATGTCTAAATCTGTATTGTTGTTTTTTATCTCAGATGTGTTTTCTTTTGTAGAGATTATGTTGTAGAGTTGAGTAAGGCAGTCCTGTAAGTAAAAAATGTAGTATATTATTCATGGGAATTATTCGTTCGAAGTTAAAAGAAATAGAATAAGAGTTTTTCGGTTTTGGGGGATTTCAATGTTGAGTATCCTTTGTTAGTACTATGTCAAACCCATTTAATTATTATTGTTTAGCCTTTGCTTTTAATAAGGATGTTTAATTTATATCTCTGGAAGTGTATTTTCTTTAGTTTCCTTCATATCATTTGTTGGGATTTTCTGCATTTAATGTGATCAGGTAGTAGTTGTCTTGCCTACCTTTTGTTTTGTGCATTGTCTTTTCTAACCGTAAGTGAGGTATATCGGAATGTCACATGTGTTATTAGCTTAGTCCTTTCTTCTTTGTTGTTTCCCTCTTGTGATTTTGAGCTTACTGTTATGGCATGTTCGCTTTATTTCCTTAAATAATCGTAGTTAGTCTTACTCTCTAGATAGACTTAGCTTTTCTTTATGTTCTCGATGTTCAAAGTTTGTAGAGAATACTATGTGATTTTCAGAAGCATGTGTCATTTTTGTTCACTGGAGAAGGGTGTACGTCAATTATTGGCAAGAACCCTTGGTTGTTGTGGTCATATGGCAGGTTGCCTTGATGCATTAATCATGACTAATTTTAGGTCTATTGTTGATACTATGTTTTTGTTGCTTTCCTAAAATTAAAATGGGTTAGTTGAAACACCTTAATCTAAGTTAGTTGTTAACGGTTTACTTGTTGGTCTTTGGTTGTTGCATATTCCTTGGATTTGATTTTGTTCATTAGCATACTGTCGACCTTTTCATGAAGAAGTCTTGGTTCTTAGCTTCTATTATCTTTTGTAAATCATCCATTTGTTTATATGTTTTCTTTGGGGTTTATTGTGTACTTCAGCAAATAGCTCTATTGTACTTTTTTTAGCATTACTTATATCATTTTCTTTGTTTGTTTGCATTAAAAATCCATCTCGAGTCCGTTTTGGGACTCCCTTCTTCTCTTTGCATTTCGGAAGAGCCGTAAAGGCTCCATTCCTTTATCGAGTCAAGGCAAACATATGGAGCCCAATTTTAGGAAGATTGAAGAAATTTGAAGAAGACGGATTAGAAGACTTTTCTTTATTTTTATTTTTGTATTTTTATTTGTAATGTGTATAAGCCCTTGTTGTTTTTACTTTCTTGTATTTATTTTGGTATGTTTAGACTAGGACAGGTAAAATGGGTTAAAAACCCAAAAGCAGATAGGTCCAAATTTCGGTCAAGGCGAACAAAACCCGAAATTGGACCCAAAAATCTCTCTCTCTCTCTCTCTCTCTCTCTCTGTCTCTCCCTCTTTACTATTTGTTTATGTCTTTTGTTTGAATGCCGTTCGTTTAGGGTTAGAAAAACTCCAAACCCCGTCGGATGCCTTTCTATTTTATAAAACCTAAAACTAAACTAATTTCCAAAACGATGAATATTTCAAATTCGCAAGTTTGCTAGATTTAAATTTTAGGAAGTTCAAATTAAAAATTCGCAAATCTTAAAAAATAGTAGTTAAATAGTTAGTTGCCGGAAAGCCGCATTAAGCGGAACGTCTTAGGTTCCTTCAAAACCTTCCTAAGACGTTAATAAGAATCCCCAAACCCTTTTAATATTTTCAAACGATTTTCTATTTAAATTATTTGAAAACAAGTTTTCTTAATTTTTCCTAAACCATATCTGACGGCTCAATAATTATCCCAAACCATATCTGGATCTCTTAAAAAGGACCGAAACAGGCTTAATAATTCCTTGGGAATATCTTCCCAATCCGAACCCTGACTCAAAACCATTCTACAGCATCACAGTGGCTATCATCTTTTACACGGCAGGCATGGGTTTCTGTGGGGCCAAATCTTCGTCGTGGCATTCACCAACTCCACCGTTTAAAAGTCTGTACCTCGCGGTATCCCATCAATGATCGGCACCTGTCTGCTAAGGTGACTCCCTTCGCCATGAATAACCAGCTCTTCGTTCTGCCACAGGAGCTTCATCATCTGGTGGAGAGTAGAGAGGACGGCTCCAGCCATATGAATTAACAGCCTTTCTAGAAGAAGGTTGTAACTGGTATTGATATCAAATACTAGAAATTGCGAGCTGAATTTTGATGGGCCTATTTGAATGGTTAAATTCACTGCTCCTAACGTGTCCCTCTGCACCCCATCAAACTCTCTCACGTTGACTTGGTTGTGCTTTAGTTTCTCAAGGTCAAACCTAAGCTTCCTCAACATCGACAACGGGCCGATATTCAGACCAGCTCCATCATCTACTACGATGCGGTTGACAACCTTTTCGCGGCATACCACAATGTTGTGCAACGCCTTGTTGTGTGGCCTCCCTTTCGACAGACATCTCATCGTCACAAAAGTTGATTCGATGCCCTCAATTAACCTAGTGAATCATAGCGGCCATGTTATCGCTGCTTGTGCACGCGGGCACATACGTATCATCGAGATCTTTTATTTAAGGCCTGCCTGTGGGATTGAGAGCTCATCAGCAGGGCCCATATGAAGATCTGAGCTGGAGTCTTCTCAAATGGTTGATGATGGAATAATCTTTTGGTTGCAGTCTTTCCCAGAATTCCTCTGCTTCTCCTTTGATTATCGGCCTTTTGGCCTGATGCTTCTTCTGTCCTCCGAGAGCATGCTCGTAAGGAGTGTAACACTTTCCAGACCTGGTCATGACTTGAGCAGAAGCAATTTCAATAACAAACTTATTCTTGACGACAGTTTCTGACGGCAACAAGGCAACAACCTTTGTAGATGTCAAAATAACATACTCTCTCTTTTCTTTGACTCTTAAAGAAGATACAGCCCTTTCCAAATCATACATCCCTTTCCAAATCATCGTTAACGATGGGAGTAATCATCTTCGTTCCACACCAGTCTTCGTCTGTCTCGATCATATATACATTGCTTTTTCCATTTGCTGCCATCGGTTTGAGAGAGACTACCTCTTGATCAATGAGATCCTGAATTTTGTGCTTGAGGTTCATACAATCTTCAGTATCATGCCCAACACTGTTGGAATGATAAGCATATCTCTGATCAAGTATGTAGAATTTTGAATTGACATCAACGAGTTTGGGCCCCATAGGGTGGATGTATCCGGCCGAAGCCAGTCGCTAATATAGTTTTGCTCGGCTTTCAGCGAGCGCAGTAAAGTGCTTTGAAATCCTGTTCTCAAATCTGGGTCGGGGAGGTCATAACTTCCTTGTAGAGGAGAAGGCACCTTTTGATAATTTATGGTATTTAGATAGGGAGCTTGGCTTCTGGGATATGGATTTGTTTGGTAGTTTGCTGATGGAGCTTGGTAATTCGGAGGGGATTTTTTGTATAGTGGAGCTTGGACTTGATAAATAGGAGGGGGTGCTCAGTAACTTGACTGCACGTTAGCACAGTTGTAAGCAACACCCTTGTAAGGAGATGGAATTTTGTAAGACGGAGGGTGTTTAGGGTAAATGGGAGATGGATTTTGATAGTTTGGGGGTGGAATTTGGTATAGTGGAGCTTGGACATTTGGATAAATGGGGGTAGCATTATGGTTATTGGGATGACTAAATGGCATTTAGCAAGCTTTGTAGGACTTTGGGGAAGGACTTCACCGACCTTGGGAATATGATGAGCTTCTGGGGGTTTTCCTTCTCCCATATGAAATAGCAGCAATTTCTTCTCTTTTCTTTTTGAAAAACCCTGAAGATCCAAGTGATGCAGCTACACGAGCTATATTTCCTAATTTTTAACCGTCTTCGATAGTCTTACCAATCTTGACTATCTTGGCAAACTTTTTCTGAAGAGCAACATGATTCTATCATAATATTTCGCCTATTTCACGCGCACGAATACTTCAATAATTTCTTTCTTAGTCATGTGTGGTCTCACCCTTGACGCTTCTGTTCTCTACCTATAGGAGAACTCCCTATAACTTTCGATTACTCTTGCTTCATCTTCTCCAAAGAGTATCGATAGGGAACAATTTCTACGTTGTAAGCAAATTGATCTATGAAGTCTTAGGACAATTCCAGCTGGGCCATTGCCTGGTTTCATGCGAGGTAAACCATTCAAGAGCTTCTCCACACAGGATTCGGTGAAAAGCCGCATCAATAAATCTTCATCCCTTCCAACTCCCACGAGCTGGTCGTAGTAGGCTCTCAATGAGCCATAGGTTTGCCCATTCCCCTGAAGGTGTCAAACATTTGGATCTTGAACCCTTCTAGAAGGTCCAAATTTGAATGGATATGAAAATCCTTATAACTAAGTCCGGCGATATCTGGGATGCATTGGAGCTCTTTCATGGCCTTCTTGATCTCTTCTTTTATGTAGACCTTTACATATTTGTTTGACCTTCATTCCTTTTCCTGTTCGTCATAATTGTCTATCTCTGAAACGTGCACATCGTGCTCGGCAGTGATGGGAATTTGGAAAGTGGCTCTTTTTTTGTAATGTGGAGCTACAAAGGGACTATGAGCATTTTTAGAGGTTTGATAATTCTGTGAGTAAGTCTGAGGATTGGTATTCTGATTTTAGTGGTGGTGGGGTGTTTGAGGATTGAAAGCATTTTGGTTTAGATTTTAGTTTTGATTTTGTGGCGGTGGAGCTGTTTGATGGTGAGTATTTTGCGGATGAGGTGACATTTGGGGATGGTTGTTTTGAAGAGGAGGTGGAGTTTGGTAGGATGCTGAAGCATATTGGGGATTTTGGGTACTTAGATCTATAAGTGACGGATGCTGAACAGTTATTGATGGATGGTTCTTAGTTGGATCCATATTTGAGGAAGGGAAATAGATTGGAGGTCTCCCACCAGCAACGTTAGAAGCAAATCTAGGTGGAGGCAAATCCTGCCTCCGTTGCATTGCAATTTGCTGCATGAGCTGCATAATCAACTCATTCTGTTTTGCTACGGTGGGTTGAGCCACCACAACATCCGTAAGACTCACTTCTTTATTATTATCCCCCATAATTGCCTTTCCTCTGTCTGAGCTTTGTCTAGGGAAGGAATTTGCGGGATCTTTTGATCTGGTGAAATAAGGATGATCTACAAGCTTTTGGTCGACACAGATCAGCTTCAAAGTACCTTAGAAGAAAAACAACTCAAAGGTAGATTTGTCAGTGCAGATTCAAATAAAAAAAATACATAATATCACATAGATAGCAGATAAATGCACAAGTTGCTTTGTTTGAGGATATGTTCAACCCACGAGTGAGGACGAAAATACATTTTTTTAACAAGTAGGAGTTTACTTGTTTCAGTTTTGGACGCTGTCTCACAAAGGCTAAATCATAGAGCTACGGTCTTCTTGCAGCTGCTTTTTGACGTCTGTTGATCGGGTCTTCGTATCTTCTTGTAACATGGAGGGCGAATGAAAATTTTGTAAGATAGGGACCGGTCCTAGGAAGGCTACCTACGTATCTCACAAGGAGAATTCAGGCCCAACATAGCTCGAGCACAACATAAAACATTTTTATTCATTCGTTCATTACTATTACAAGGAAATTGAAAGGCAACAATAGATCTTTTAAAAGATGAAATGATGACGACACGTTATTCATTTCCCTTCTTACTGCAACATTAACCTCCTCCTTTAAGGCAACCTAGGAATGGAGGGTTGTAGACAATTTCCTTGTCGTCATCTTCGTCCGTTATTTAAGGGTGAGCGTTGTCGGGATCACTATTGGCTCCTTGCTCATAGACGGGGTATTTTTCGCCCATTTTCCAAAATTTATCAATCATGTTGCTATGGAAGGATTTGTTCTTGTTCCTCAGTGCAACCATCCTTTCTCTCATGGAGGCGAATTCTTCCATTTCCACTATCAGCTCCTCATCAACTGACATGCTTGTAGCTAAAAGAGTGGATGTCTCTGATTCTATCCTCGCCTCCCTCGCTTCTCTTTCTTGCACTTTCAACAGAAGCATGTCAAACTTCTCTCGCAAGTCCTCTGTCTCCATCTCAACATATTTCTTTCTCTTCATCTGTGATGCTAGATCCTCATCCAGAGTCACAGTTGCAACTTTGTAGATTGCGGTTGCAACGTCGACTCTAAGCCCTTCCTCCGTGGCTTACTGAATTTCTCGAGTGATTTGTTCGATATTTCTCTGTAGTTTTTCTTTAGTGAGTTCCATCTGGTTGTTCTTACCTTTGTCCATAGCAGTGATTTTGCCTTTCTTGAGACGGTAGAGTAATGTTTTAGGATTTCTTGTATAGGAGGGGGTCTTTTGAGTGAGAAACTTGAGACTTGGAAATTTTGGGCGGACATTTTGTAATAGTGGCTTCTGTATATTTTTTTTGAAATTTCTAGATAGGAGTGGGTTTATGATATCCTCATTCATAGAAACTTAGCACATAAGCAGTTAAACACACATATATCGCGTCTAAAACATACAGGGGGGCCCCTTTTGGGCCAAGGGTAGGCCTAGAGTATTTGAATGATGTACGTGTTAATTTAAGACAAATAAACAATTCCCCCCAAGACGAATTTCACTAGTGAATAATAATGTTCACAAAGGGGAAATAGAGGATAAAATATTAAAAACAAACCCACGCAGGGGCCATCTGAAAGTGCAACAAAGGCAGGCCCACGTAGGGGCTAAAAGTAACGTAAATACATATAAAAACTCACGCATACGTGAAGTCCACTATGACGCTCCAAATGATCCTGCTCTATTGCCGTCTCCCTGAGTCTTGTATTGCTGAAAGATATATCTCAACATCAGAAAGAATCCTTCACTCAGGCGTCCTTTGTCTTCCAAGCTCTCATATCGCACCCTCTAAATTTTCTTTTTGATCCATGTATCGAAATCATCATAACCACGCCTCGGCCTTTCCACCTCTCGAGTGACCTTCTTAAGATAATCTTGGTTCTCGACGAACTTAGCGTATACCTCTTTTGCCTCTTCCTTTACCTCTTGTAGCTTGGCCACTTCTTTGGCTTCTCTATCTGTTACGCCGTGAAAGCTACGCGGGGTTTGAAAGGATATGTTTTGTATGTCCTTCTTCAGCCTTTCTTTGTAACCCTTGTCGTATCCAACATTAAATCGGTCAGGGGCGATGGTGTCTTTATCCATACGCTTGGCCCTTTTTTATTCTCTGAACATTTCAGACGCGCCGTGCACTCTATCATCTCCAATATCGTATACATAAGTGCCATAGTACGCTTCTTTGGTTACAGTTTGTCTCTTCCCGAACTGTCGCAAGACTCGAAATGGTGCATAAGGGTGAATTCCCCGAACAACTGGTAGAGGAAGCACAACCTGTCTGCGGCTCTCACGACGACTTCTTTGGAGATAAAACGGTCGAGCATCCATTAGAGATCTTCTTCTCTCAATTCAAAGAAAATTTGAGCCCATCTCCCCCTTGTTCTCTGATTGTTCATATTTGCCCAGTACAACAAGTCATTCAAATCCTCAAGGGTATTATTGTTTTCAAGAGTATGCAGCTCCCGAGTCCCAGTACCCTTTGCTAATTGGTTGAGGATCCACCTCTGAAAGAGTAGGTTGCATCCTTGGAAGTATCGATGTCCCTCTTTACACTTTCTTAAGGCTCGATACATGTCGGACAGGATAACTAGAGCTATAGGATAGTATTTTTTTGTCCATTGGTTATCATACCCTTTGAACAATGTATGCGTGAGTGTTATAACTCGGGTATTGATACTCAGACTTGGACCATGTTGGAATTCCATTGTTCCCAATAACGCTACAGCAAACTCTAATGGACGAATTTCATTCCATTCTCTGTAGGAGATCTTGAACTCTCGGTTGTAAGTGGCGTAGAAGCTTGGATGTCCAAATCGGATATAAAGGTCTCTGAATGCTACATGGGATTCTTGGCACCAATGGGTAAAGACTTTTCCCAACCCGAACCCGTCTGTAATATCCTCTACGGAAGGCTTATTGGGGATGAAGATGTCTTCTTGTTTTCTCGCTCTCTTTTCTATCCCAGTGCCTACTGTTTTTATACAGTCTCTTATCCCCTCCAAAGTTGGGGTAATTTCGGCGGTTCCGAATCGAAACACCATTCATTGGCTATCCCTATACCCCGTAAGGACCTCAACCAGTTCTGGCCAACCGTTTATGTTGATTACTTCTGTTAATGCACCCACGTATTTTTTGAGGGTTCTCCTGGGATCCCCATCGAGATGGTCATACCACATTTTGAGTTAAGGTAGCGCCGCTATGACCATATCAAACTTTGGGAAACGATCCATATCTATAAAATAGAAACTTAGTTAAGTTTTCCCTACCCCAAATTGGTTTTCACACGTACATAATTCAAATGTCAAATTATATGATGTGTCGTGAGGTTGAAGACCTTAGACACGATTTTTGTGGTTTTCTACTAACTGAACTTATTGCACCTTGGGTATTAAGCCGTCTTAGGATAATGCTTAATTTTTGGTTTTGGTTTCGCTCTATCTTAGGTTTACTAGAAAAGTTTTCAAGTAGATGGTTACCCGAGTTGAACAAACATTGGGGTGAAGCTACCAAACAATGTCGTATGACCGCATGCAAACTATTTGTTGGATACTTCCAAATGAATTCTTGTGTATTTCTTAGGAAATGCAACAAATTTAAAACAAAGGTATACTAAACAAGTGAATAATTTATCACAAATAGCCAAATAACGTTAGTTTTAAGGTTAGAATCCTCTTCATCCTCAGCGGGAGTCGCCATTTATGTTTTATTCCGGAAAAGAGAAAAAATAATTTTTTTTAGTCACCACTTAATTTTGAGAAAAACTAAGAAAACCTTTATTTTAAAAGGACTCAAATAGATAAAATCATTTGAAAATATTTAAAAGGATTTGGGGATTCATATTAAATTTTAGTAAGGTGTTTAAGGCACATAAAATATCCGTCTACAACGGTTATCCGGCAACTAACTTTTTGGCTAAAAATTGGTGATAAATATTTCTTACAGTTATTTGAAAATGAATTGGAAAGTGAAAATTTGTTCATCAGAGTGAGTTCTAATTTGTAAAATCTCTTAAGCCATTTATTTGATTTGATCGATCCATAAAAACTAAAGTGGTGTTCTGCGGGGATTTGGATTCTTCTAACTTTAAACTAGCAACAAGAAGAACATCAAATAATAATAAAAAAACATGCAAAGGAGAGAGAGAGAGGGAGAGATATTTGGCTCCAAATTTGGATTTTCTGTTCACCTTGACAGGAATTTTGGACCCGCCTGTTTTGGGTTTTGGAACAATTTTTCTTTCTATGTACCATTCCTAGACTAAGAAAATCAACTATATAAAATAAATATAGAAACGAGAAGCAAACCACAAGGGCTTATGCCCCAAAAATAAATACAAATTTTCAAAATAAACTTTTGGCTCTCTACGACCTATAACTTCGACTTCTTGTTTGCTTCGAATTTTCCCAACTCAGGATCTCTCCTTCGGGTTTATGAATTCACCAACTCGGTAAATTGAAGTTGAACCTTCTCGGGTCTCTTTAAGTGCAAGGATGAAATATAGTCCATAAAGACTCGGGCGGAATCACATGCAACAACATGATAAAATAAGGATTAATAAATATATAGTGGAGAAATAGACCAAATTTATTACTATTCAAGTAGAGGTATCCAACTCAAGGCGGCTTCAGACTCGTGACAATTTATTTAATGATTCACACATAGGTACCAATGATCAATTAAATGGATGCTAAACTTTTAAATAATTTATCTAATAGAGGATAAACAAAATGACAAAATCAAAATCAGCATTTTTCTCAAAGGTCAATCACTGATTGTAACAAAATAAGCGATTCACATGAATCCTTCCAAACATGAACACGAGCTAAACGATATAGCAAGAACTATACTAACCAAATTTTGATTTAGATATGTGCTCAAACCCACGAGATAAGGTCAACAAAGTCGTGCCAAAATGACATAAACAAAGAGAGAGTTTTAGCATTTATGATTCCGAATAAAATAAAAATGCTTCAACATGCAATGATAATCAAACCGAAACCAAGTTGATGCTTCCAAGATCAAATGATAATACTCAAACGAAATGAATAGAGAAAGAACATGTAAAGAAAGCATGAAGACGAAACTCGAGGAATGATCACTAAATGAGCTTTAAAAAAAATAAGAAAACAGGAGATGAAACTATACACGAAACCGTTGAACTATAACCGAAACAAACTAATTATAGACAGCCATTGATACGAAACAAAATACCCGTAAACTAAAATCGAAACAGAGCTCGACAGGAAAGCAAATACGCAGAGAAAATAAACATGACACCTTAGAACTAACAAATAACATGATAAAAAACTCGCTCAAAAAGATTTTTTTATCCTTCGCCATTCCATAAAGATGATATTAACAACACGATGAAGACACAATAAATAAACAAAACATAACTCCGACATCATAACGACCACAACATCAAGATAAGGCAGAGGCGAAGACAAAGTTGACAAGAGAGATGTTACCTTCAACGGGACAATGAACTTGGGACAAACGTGAGGAGACACGATTCTACTACCACCAAACTCAAACACAAATGGAAGAGTAAGGATCTGGACAGCAACTCAACCCACAACCAAACTTTAACCTTTCTTCCAAAATCTACTCGCTACGTAAAAAAAAATCTTATCAAACTATCTTGCTAAGTGAAGAACATATAAGAATTTCAATCAATTCTTTTTGTACTCTTAGGATAAAAAAAACATATTGAGCTAAAATTTGAGATGTTTTTGTTTGTTTTTTTCCCAAGAAATTTTCTTCAAAGAAATCTTTCTAGCATTTTCGTTCTGCCTTCCCTTTTTTTTAAAAAAAAAACCCTTGTTCAAAGCAAATAGAATATATTTATAGGTGAAGACAGTAGGGTTTTTGATTGGGGAGAGAGGAGGAATTTCTTGAAAATCTTTTGGGCAGAATCGGGTATTCACTTTTAACTACTCAATTCAAAAAATTTCAAAAAGAAAACAGTTTCTGCTCATTATATGATATCCCGCTGAAACAGTGGCACGGAGGGCTGGAATCAAAAAATTGTCCTTCGTCCTTGACGTGGCACCATCTCTCGTCTTCAAAGGACAATTTTGCAGCTTATTTTATCTGCTCTATCGTACGATCAAATGCGAGGAAGATGATTCCAAACGCGCGGCTTAGGGTCGCTTCTCGTTCACTCATCTTGCTGAGCGGCTTCTCTTTCACTGTTCAGCGCGTGGAGGAGTACACGATGCTTGGCTCGTTTGGAATTTGTCCTCTCCTTTTGCGTTGATGGGTTTATCACTTTGGGGAAGAATAAGCGTGGGTCGGGCCAAGGGATTAAAGATGGGATGGGTCGGCTAGGAACTTCTGGGACCTGGAAGACAAAAGAGGATTGGAAATAGAAAAGTGGGCTGGAAAAAAAGATTGGGGCTGCTGAAATGTGGCCCAATTTTAGGTCTTACAAAAAGGTTAGGATAAAGATGACTATTTAATTAAAATTAATTAACAAGTTTCTTAACTTCAACAAAATAAAAGAACTGACTTGATTCATTTAATTACAAACTAATTAACTCAAAATTATAATTATCACTTAAACTGAAATAAATTAGTAGAATATTTAACCAAAGAAAATTAAAATCTTTTTGAGATGAATATTCGTGAGATATACTAATTATATAAAATCACATATATATATATATATATATTGTTTTAAGAATTATTAAGATCGAATAAAGGTATTTTGAAATGACTTTAAAAATAATTTATATTTTATAAAGTGAGTTATCCCAACTCGTCTTGAATTTAAGAAACTCGATGATTAATTTGCATAGGGGAGGTCAAAAATTGGGTGTCAACAATACCATGTTTTCAAATAACTTTTCTTTATATTGCACTTGTGATTAAATTTCTTATTTAAATGAGTTAATTATGTTGAGTTGAGTTGAGTCAGGTAAGTTCTTCAGTTTCTTACACTCTTTCTATCCTATATTGTTTATCATGATAACTCACATACTCGTACATTCAATGTACTGATGCAAGTTGATCTTCATCGCATCATAATGAAGAAGTAGATAACAAGGATCGGCATCTAGTGCACCGTTGATACAGTTGAGAAATCTAGAGTCACTTAGTGAGCCTCATTGCATTCTGGAGGAAATCTTTTATTGCTTTCTAGTTAGTTTATTAGTATTTTATGGGGTTCGTCCCAACATCCATCTCAGACATTTTAGAGCTTCATAGGCATTTAGTAGTTTAGTTGTTTATACATACATACATACATATATATATATATATTTATGTTTAAGTGTTCCGCAAAGTTAATCAAGTCAGGCGAAGGGTTTGGTTGAGTCCAGCAATGTTCCTTCAGTGACTGCCACGGCCAGGGTGTAGGTTCGACGCGTGATAGGTTGCACCTGGATGAATGGAATATCGAGAACCATGAGGCTCTTCCAAAATTTGCTTCCTTAAGCCATCTATATCTGGCACACACAATATACCTTGGTACCTAAGTACCCCATCCCTTCCTTTCAATAAGGATTCATTAGATTTACTGAGAAATGTTTCCTTCAACTCCATAAATAGAGGATCAATATGTTGTTTAGATTTCACCTCTACCACTAAAGATGACTCAGAGTTGTGATGAAACATGAAACCCCCATTTCGAGAATCTTGAAGTCGAATGCACAAACGGGACAATCTATGAACATCATTCAATTACTCTTTCTTATCATCAACTACTTGGGTCACACTACCAATAGGAACCTGATTAAAAGCATCTGCAACCATATTGGCTTTCCCGGGTTGGTAAAGGACACTTATAACATAGTCTTTCGAAAGCTCTAACCACTTTCATTGTTGGAGGTTTAACTCTCTTTCGGTAAACATATATATTCAACACTCTAATTATCGGTGAACACATCTACATGCACTCCATATAGGTAGTGTTCTTATACTTACAAAGCAAACACTACGGTCTCTAGTTCAAGATCATGGGTCGGATAATTCTATTCATGTACGTTGAGTTTCCTAGAGGAATATACGATTACCTTACCATGTTTCATGAGGAAACCATCCAAACCTACTCGAGAACTGTCACAAATACACAGGAACCCTTCGGTACCCTACAGTAAGGTCAATACCAAAGCGGAGGTAAGCTTATATTTCAATTCTTGGAAGCCTATTTCACAAGCTTTTGTCCACACAAAATTAACGTTCATTTGTTTTAGCATAGACAAACAATAAGAAACATATGAAAAAAAATCTACGAACCTCCTATAATATCTGGCTAAACCTATAAAGTTTTGGGGTCTAGGCCAATTATTAACCTCTTTTGATTTCTTTGGATCGAACTCTATACCCTCACCTAAAATAACGTGACAAAGAAAAGCCACCAACCTTAGCAAAAGCTCACACTTATTGAATTTAGCAAATAGTTGGTTATCCTTGAGGACTTGCAAAACTATCCTAAAGTGGCTCATACGATCACTCTAATTCTTTGAATATACCAAAATGTCATCAATAAGGACAATTACAAACCATTCAAGATAATTTCTAAAGACCTGATTCATGAGGTGCATGAAAATTGCAGAGGCATTAGTTATTTTTACGTCTAATCTATGGGGTAATGAGATAATTAGGGATATTAAGTGTTTGGGTCGGGATCCATGGAAGTTAAAGAGACTTAGAGATGAAAATCAAAGAAGAAAAGTTGGAGGTCCCGTCAGATAGCCATTGGGGCACCGCGCCTGCTCGAGACCCTTAGGGCAGGCTCTGTCTGACAGGCCCTGGAGCATCGCGCTAGCAAGATTACCCCAGACAAGGGGCGGTCCAACAGGCCCTGGCGCCCCACGCCTCTCAGAGCACAAAGGCCCCCTAGAGACCCCGTTCTTTCCCTATATTTTCGTACTAGTTCTTAAGTGATGTACCTTTCATTCCTAGTTGATTCAAAGACTCTAGACTACATAAAAACATCCTGAAATCATCCATAAACATGAGATCACGATCCTTGAATCTATAATCCAATTCAAGCGAAACTAAGATCAAAGTCAAAGAAGTTAAGAAGAAAGTCAAAGTGAATTCTTAAGGTTTTCAAAGATTCTTAAACACTCATTCTAACTTTGGTTTCGAGCATATAGAAAAGAGTTGAGTTAAATTCTCAAAAGATATAAGGGACTAAGTATTCCCTAAGATTTAAAGTTTCAAGCGAAGTAAACAACAATAATTGAGTTCATTTCTCTAAATTTATAAGGGGGACTAAGTATTCCATAAAGATTTTTAAATTTTTTCACATTTAAGTAAAAGGAAACTAAGAAGTACCAAAAGAGTTTTGAGCTAAAGAGGGAACATTGATTCCAAAATGAGCATTTTAATGATAAAGGGTTCACTAAATTATCCCAACTCAAAGGAATGAAGTTTTATTAAAAGTATGAGCTAAAAATGTTTTGGGAGAAGTATTGAGCACCTATGTTTGAAGGAGAGTTCAAATACCTCAAGCCCCATCTAAACCATCCTGCCATCATGGGTATTAATGTGTCATAATTTTTAGATGATCATGTATGTTTAGACAGTGGATCCACTACGTTGAGGATGTTCTATGCGACGGCAAACTATTGCACAATTGTGGCAGCGTGGACGTGATGTTGTATCTTTACATAGGATCATAGTGGTTGTTGTAGATTAGACAAACTCCCAAAGAAACTATATTACTTTCATATATAAATAAAGTTGAGTTTATTATTATTTCAATGAACTTAGCGTTTACAATATATATATATATATATATATATATATATATATATATATATATATATATATATATATATATATATATATATATATTGATATATATTGAGTTCTCATCTCTTATGTGTTGAACAGTGTCAAAGTAAGTTCATCCTTACTCTATATCAAGATTTATAGTTGTGTTAGCACTCAAACTCAAAAACTCGTACATTCAATGTACTGGTGCCAGTTGGCCTGCATCTTTTCATGATACACACGCAGGTAACAAGGATAAGCAAACATCGCTTCATTGATCCAGATTTAGTTTCACAGTCAGTGGTGAGCCTCCTTTCATTCCGAATGACATGATTTTCATTTCCTTTACTAGTTTAGTTTTTAGGATATTGTGGAAACGTCCAAGCATCTATGTCAGTCAGTTTAGAGGCTTCGTAAATGGTTAGTAGTTTCGTTTGGAGTCTATTTTACTTGTTGAGACTTAAGTTCCATTTTTTCAAGGATATTTTATGAAATATTTATTTTAAACATGCTTTTTTTATTGATAAATTTGAATTTAGTCTTCTGCTTAGTTAAAAAAGTAAGGACAAGGGTTCGCTTGGGAGAAAACAATGGTTTTCGAGTGCTGGTCACGTTCAGGGTGTACGCTCAAGGCGTGTAAAACTTTGTATCAAAGCATAGTGTTCAAGATTCCTATATAGTCTATGAATCCATGTATGTAGAGTATTAGCAATCGATGCAAAGCGCGCCACATCTATGATAAGGAGGCTACAACATGAAGGAACAACTCATTTCTTCACATTATTTCATGCGTTAGACTTTATCTCTAAAAAGTTTTTCCCTAATTTGTTCATACACGTATTTTCAAATATCATGCCTTCATGAATAGTAGTGTGAGGTCGACCAACTCGAATAAATATGGAGGAGCAAGAGGTTCCAAAGGTACCGGATGTGCAACCCTAAGGATAAGCTACCAATGCCGAATTACGAGAAGCTATCCGGAAGTTAAGTCAACTAGTAACCAACCAAGTTGCGCAACAAAGAGGAGCTATACAAGAATGCACTTTCACCTCAAGGATTCATGAGTTTCTGAGAATGAATCCTCTTAGCTTCACAGGATCAAGAACAACTAAGGACTAGAGAATTTTGTAGAATAATTAGAGAATGTATTTTAGGTAATGCATGTAGTTCATGTTGACAAGGTCGAATGGGTTGCATATCAACTAAAGAGTTTCTATAGAAACTTTTTTGATAAATGGAAGGATGGTAGAGCTGAGGGTGCACCACATCCAAGTTTGGCATGTTTCGAAGAAGCCTTCTTGGGGATTTTTTTTTGTGAGACCTAAAGGAAGCAAAGGTCCAAAACTTTCTCATATTGAAACCGGATTCCATGAGTTCTCATGAGTATGGATTGAAGTTCACCCAACTGTGTCGCTATGCTCCGAAAATGGTGAAGGATATATGGAGCAGAATGAGCTTGTTTGTTGCAGGTTTGGGTTGTGCTTCAAGAAAAGAAGATAGGGTTACAATGTTGACTGGTGACATGGACATTTCAAGACTTATGGTTTATGTGCAACAAGTTGAAGAGGATAAGCTGAGGGACAGAGACGAGTACCGAAACAAGAAGGCAAAGACATGGAATGAGCCTGGCCAACAAAAAAGTGGTTAAAGTCTATCATAATTTCGGAAACCAAAGGGGCATGCAACATCATCTTCTAGTAACCTGATGTCAGAAACCAAAGTGAGTATAGTGGCTAGAATTCGCACCACTTAAAAGTGATAGCAGCCCAATCTAAAGGTAGTGTGGCATAAGGAGGAAGTAGGGCTCTTACATGTACAAAGAAATGTTGGAACAACCCAAGAGATCGTCATACTAGCCATAAAATTTATCTGAAGTGTTGTCAAGACGGTCACTTCAAGAGAGAGTTCCCCAAGAATAAGCAAGGTGGTCGAAATCCGAGCAATAGAGCTCAATATTTATCAGTTTCTCCCCTAGACAAGGAAGTACCTAGAGGAGTCGCTTCTGCACCAGCGAAGGGGTGAACAGTATCTATGTAATCACTAGCCCCCGAGAGCAAGAAAACTCTCCAAATATTGTTATGGGTATGATCAAAGTCTTTAATTTTCATGTTTATGCTTTGTTAGACTTGGGAGCAACTTTATCCTTTTTGACAGCTTCTGTTGCAAATCAGTTTGAAATTATTTCTGAAAAGCTTTGTGAACCCTTTTGTGTTTGTACACTTGTTGGGAAGTCTGTTCTAGCTGAAAGTGTCTATCGTGTTTTTCCTGTTTTCATCAATCACAAGAACACCATGGATGATCTAGTAGAATTGGGCATGGTCGATTTTGATGTCATTCTAGGTATGGATTGGCTCCATGCCTGTTATGCATCACTAGATTGCAGAACTCGAGTTATCAAGTTTCTAATTCCAAAAGAACCAGTCATAGAGTAGGCTAGTAGTTCAGTAGTGCCAAAGGGTCATTTCATTTCGTACCTTAATGCGAGGAAGTTAGTTTCTAAGGGTTGTATCTATCGCTTAGTCCGAGTTAATGACTCAAGTGTTGAGGTACTTTCTCTTGAGCCAGTTCCTATAGTCATTGAGTTTCCTGAAGTCTAACCTGATGATCTACCGGGAGTCCCTCTCGAAAAAGAGATAGAATTTGGAAAAAACATCATCTCGGATACTCATCCTGTCTCTATTCCGCCATACAGAACTACACCAACAGAGTTAAACGATATAAAATAGCAATTAAAAGATTTGTTATATAAAGGTTTATTCGATCAAGTGTCTCACCTTGGGGCGCTCCGGTCTTGTTTGTTAGCAATAAGATTGGGTCCCTTATGATGTTTATAGACTATCGTCAGTAGAATAAGGTGACCATAAAGAATAAATATCGTCTTCCAAGGATAGATGATCTCTTTGATAAACTTCAGGGAGCTTCTTGATTTTCCAAAATTGACCTCAAATAAGGCTATAATCAGTTGAAATTAAGGGAATGGGATATTCTAAATACACCTTTTAGAACAAGGTATTGGTATTATGAATTTTTTGTTATGTAATTTGGTTTGATAAATGAACCTGCAACGTTCATAGATCTTATGAACAAAATCTTCAAACCTTGTTTAGATCTGTTTGTCATCTTCTTCATTAATTAAATACTTATTTATAAAAGAAGTGAATAAGATCATGCTAGTCACCATTGAATTGTTCTTTAGACTTTGAGAGATTAAGATCTATATGCCACTTTGTCCAAGTGTGAGTTTTGTCTTAAGTATGTGGATCTCTTAGGCCAAATTGTTTATGGTGAAGGTATTAGATTTGACACTCACAAGATTGAAGCAGTTCTGAATTGGCAGAGACACACATCTTTAACAGATACTAGGAGTTTCTTGGGCTTGGCAAGATATTATAGGAGATTGTGGAAGGATTCTCATCTATCTCATCTCCTTTGACCAAGCTAACTTAGAAGACAGTCAAGTTTCAATGGTCTAAGGCTTGTGAGAAAAACATTCAAGAGTTAAAAAGTGGTTGCCTACCACTCCGATTTCAACCTTACCAGTAGGTACTCATGGATTTGTAGTGTATTGTGATGCATGGAGAGTTGGCTTGGGATGTGTGTTGATGCAGAATGACAAGGTTATAGCTTATACCTCCCGACTATTGAAGATTCATAAAAAGAATTATCCAACTCATGACTTAGAATTGGCTGGAGTATTTTTCACTCTAAACAGTTAGCGTCACGTCTTGTATGGTGTTCATGTGGACATATTCATTAACCAAATGAGCCTCCAATATGTGTTCACTTAAAAAGAGTTCAATCTCAGACAGATGAGGTGGTTGGAATTTCTGAAGGATTATGACATGAGTATTCTTCACCACCCAGCTAAGGCTAATGTGGTTGTTGATGCGTTAAGGAGGTTGTCCATGGGGAGTACTTCCTATGTCAAACAAAAGATTAGGGAGTTAGCTAGAGATGTGCACAGACTTGCATGTGTGGGAGTCACACTTATGGATTCTATTGAAGGAGGAATAGTGGTGACCAATGTGGCTGAATCATCATTAGTGTCAGAGGTGAAAGAGAATCAAGACGAAGATCCCATTTTTCTTGATATAAAGGCATGTGGACATAAGCAAAGAGTGTTGTCTTATGAACAAGGGGGAGATGGTGTACTCAAGTATCAAGACATATTGTGTGTACCTAAGGTATATGAACTCGAACAGAGGATCTTAGGGGAGACTCATAGCTCCAGATATTCCATTAATCCGAGTTCCACCAAGATGTACCGCGACTTAAGAGACATACAATGGTGGGAGGTCATAAAGAAAGATATTGTTGAGTTTGTTGCCAAACGCTCAAATTGTAAGCAAGTGAAAGTGGAGCGCCAATGGCCTGGAGGTTTAGCTCAGAATATAGAACTTCCGAAATAGAAGTGGGAGATTATTAATATGGACTTATTTAAAGGATTTCCAAGATATTGAAGGCAAAATAATTCTATTTGGGTGATTGTCGAAAGAACGTCAAAGTCAACCCACTTCTTGATGGTAAAGACTACTTATTCGAACTAGGATTATGCTAAGATGTACCTTCAAGAAGTGGTAAGACTTCATTGATTTCTAGTCTCCATTATTTCAGATAGAGGTGCATAATTTACTACACAATTGTAGAAATCTTTCAATCAAGGTTTGGTTTCAAAGGTGAATTTGAGTACTTCTATTCATCCTTAGACAGATGGACAAGTAGAGCCTACTCTCAAAACCTTAGAAGATATGTTTATATCTTCTGTGAATGACTTCAAGTGAAATTGGGATGATCATATACCTCTCATTAAGTTCGCTTATAACAACAATTACCATTCGAGCATCCAGATGGCCCGATATGAAACTCTTTATGGTAGAAGATGCAGATCTCCTATTAGGTGATTCAAAGTTTGCGAAGCAGGGTGATAGGACCAAATCTAGTTCACCAAGCTATGAAGAAGGTGAAAGTGATCCAAGAAAGATGAAAGACGGCACAAAGTCGCCAAAAGTCCTACATAGATGTTATGAGAAGGCCATTAGAGTTTGAGGTTGAAGACTGGGTGTATCTTAAGGTTTCACCCATGAATGGTGTTATGAGGTTTAGTAAGAAGGGAAGACTTAGTTCCCGATATATTGGACCTTATAGAATCTTCAATAGAGTGGGTAATGTGTCTTATGAGGTGGAGCTAGCTCAAGAATTAGTAGTAATACATTCAGTATTCCATATTCCTATGTTGAAGAAGTGCTTAGGTGATCCTTCATCGATAGTACCAACAGAGAATATTGGGATTAAGGATAGCCTATCCTATGAAAAAATTTCATTACAGATTTTTGATCGTCAAGTTTGCAAGTTGAGTACAAAGGAAGTTGCTTCAGTCAAGGTCCATTTGGAGGAACTGATTTGTTTAAGAAACGACTTGATAAGATGAGGAGGATATAAAAAAGAGATATCCACATCTCTTTGAATCCGAAGATAATGTAGATCAAGGTACTAAATTCTCTTCTTACCACTTTATAAGGCTATGTATAATCATGTTATTACTTGCTTTAATTTGTTGAGTGCTGAAATAATGTTACTACACTTAGCTTAATGAATGAATTCTCATTCGAGGTCGAATGTTCCCAAGGGCATATATTGTAATATATCATAAATCGAATTAACAATGAACAAGCTAAGAAACAAAGAATAATCATTTTTTGAAATAAGTAGGGAAATCTGAAAAAATTACAGCTTTCAAAAGTGAGTTTTCGTCATTTTCAAGTGGTCATAACTTCAAGATAAGGAATATTTTGGATGATTTATTTATACGGTTGTTAATCCCTTGGGAATATCTTTCCAACACCACCGAGCTTGGACAAATCCAATGTCGTATGAGGGAGATATGCCTTTCGGAAGTTCGGTTGTTGGACTGAGGAAAGTCCAATCCGAATTTTAGTAAGGGAAAATTTGTGTTTCCAACCTATTATTTCCTAATTCATTTTAAGGGTTATTTAGAGGGTAGAGACCAAGGCCCAAATAAGTTTTACAAAAATCAAGAACACTTAGGGCTTGGGAGAAAAGAGAAAAGAAGAGGAAGATCAACAATTGTCCAAGAAATGCCAAGATCGCTGAATGGATTTCGTCGGGGTGACCCCTATCGAGGAATGTGAGATCATTCGATGTTGGGTCCTTTCACCCACCCTCCAATTCGACTCAATACAAAAAATTAGAGCTTATTTGAATGAAAAATTTGATGTTCTTGATGAAAAGTTGTGAAGTTCGTGTGGGTTGAATTGTAGTTGATCTCTTCTAGGTTTGGCTCATGTTTCCAGAATTTTTTTGGGTCTAATCTATTGGGTAATGAGGTATTTTAGGGATCCTAAGTATTTTGGGGGATCCATGGAAGTTTAGGAGGTTTAAAGATGAAAAATAGAAAAGAAAGTCGGTGGTCCCGTCAGATAGCCCTTCGGGCGCCGTGCCTACCAAAGAACCTCTAGGTAGGCTCTGTCTGATAATCCATTGTGCACCTCGCCAGCCTGAGCTCCCCTTACTAGAGTCAATCTAACATTCCTTGTTGCCCTGCGCCTCTCATAGCGCCAAGACCCCAGGAGACCCCATTCTTTCCCTCTCTTTTCGTACTATTCCTAAGTGATGTACCTCTCATTCATAGTTGATTCCAACAATATGGAGTACATATAAACATCATTAAATCATCCATATACATGAAATTATGATCTTTGAATCCATAATTCAATTCAAGGGAAGCTAATATCAAAGTCAAAGAATTAAAAGCCAAGTTTAAAAGTTAAGAAGCAAGTCAAATTGATTTCATAATGTTTTCAAAGATCTTAAACAATCATTTTAACTTTCATTTAAGGCTCAAGTTCCAAGTCGAGCAAAGAGAAAAGAGTTGACTTAAATTCTTAAAAAATGTAAGGAAACTAAGTATTCCCTAAATGTTAAAGTTTCAACATAGTAAAGAGCAAAAGTTGAGTTCATTTCTCTAAAGTTATTACGGGGACTAAGTATTACCCAAGGTTTGATAAATGTTTCACATTTAAGTTAAAAAAGAAAACTAAGAAGTTCCAAAATAGTTTTGAACTAAAGTGGGGACCACTGATTCCAAAAGGATTTGTTAAAGCTAAATGGTTTAGTAAAGTATCTCAACCCAAAAGAAAGAAGTTTTATTAAAAGTATGAGATAAAGCATGTTTTGGGAGTAGTATTGAGAATTGAGGTGGGAATGAGAAATGTAAACCATGCACTCATCATAGGTATTAACGTGCCATACTTTTTAGATGATCACGTAAGTTTAGCCAGTGGATCCACTAGGTTGAGGATGTTCTATGCAATGGCAAAGTATAGGACATTTCTAGCAACATGGACAAAACGTTGTATCATCACTTAGGCTAATAGTGGTTTTTATCAGTTAGAGAAACTCTCACAGAAACTATATTACTTTCATATATAAGTAAAGTTGAGTTTATGATTGTTTCATGTGTAATGAACTAACAGTTTACACTGTTTTTACCAGTTTTATATATATATATATATACATATATATATATTTATATATATATATATGAGTTGTCATCGTATGACTTGTCATTTTATGAGTTGATCAGGGCCCAGGTATGTTCATCCTTAATCCATTTCAAGCTTTATAGTTGTGTTTTAAACTCCAACTTGCATACTCGAACATTCAGTATACTGATGTCAGTTGGCCTGCATCGTTTTATGATGCAGATGCAGGTAACCAGGATTAGCATACAGCGGTTCATTGATCCAGATTGAGCTCCACAGCTAGTACCGAGCCAACTTGCATTAAGGAGGACATCATTTTCATTCGCTTTACTAGCTTACTTTTCAGAATGTTGTAGGGTCTATCCGAACATATATCTCAATCTATTTAAAGGCTTCATAGAAAGTTTGTAGTTTTGACCAGGATATTATATGAAGTATCTCTTTTAAACATGTGTCATTTCTTGATTAAGTTGGGTTTAGTCTTCCGATGAGTTAAGTAAGCCAGGTCAAGGGTCTTTTGGGGGTCATCAATGGTCTTCGAGTGCCGTCCACGTCTAGGGTGTAGGTTCAGGGTGTGACACATTCTTCCTTCCCTTCTCACCCATAAAATTTTACTCCCACGTTTCAACATCCTTGAAAAAATCCTCCATCAATTAAATTTATATCTCATAGTAACTATCAAATGTTATGTAAATAACTAATTAAGTAATCATTAAATCTAATAAATGCATATTATGTTTTAAACTAACCTCTATAATATTGACTCCAAAAAAATTAGCTTCAAAAAAATTTGACAGAATTAAAGACCCAGTTCCTAGAATAGTCACATTCTTTACAATCCTCAAAGCATCAAATTTCAACTCATCAAAAGTGTTCACAAGAATTCTTGATTTTTCTTCCTATTTTATATCTCAATTTTTCTATTTTAGACTCAACTGCTTAATTATAACTCATCACATCATCAAACACAAAAAAGGAAATTCAATAGGATAATCAGTAAATCTAAAATTAAAACACGTAAAACAACTATGGTTGGTTTGACCCAAAATACTATAGATGGATATTAAATTTTTGGGACATGAAACTAGATAAATTATTAATAATAGTGGAGATAACATGTTAAAAGGGGAACTATTCTTTGCATTTGATTGTATTTAATTGAAAATATATTCTGACCCATGAGACCTTATACAAGTATGAAAAAACCCTTCTTATAGCACTATTCCCAGGTCAAGGCCAAATTAATTTTTCTCTTCAATTTTCATGAAATTAATCCATCTCCTCAATACCTAATTTGATTAATTGTTTAAAAAATTGAAGAGATGGATTAATATGGCATTGGCCTGAGAATAATGCTATAAGAAGGGATTATTTATTATTTTATAGAGTCTCATGACTCGAAACTTATTTTCAATTTAATCAAATCAAATGAAATAGTTCTTCCTTTTAACGTGTGATCTTCACAATTATTATTGATAGGGTTGGTTTGTTGACCAAAAAATGTATATCCCATTATGCTATTTTGAATTCATCCCCCATTGTTTTTGAAATTTATTATTATAAGTTGACTAAAGTTAAATTATTCTAGAAACTGTAACTCTAAGATATAATAATAGAGTTATCAGGCCAATTGATTTTTCTTCTTTTGTGTTTGATGATGTGGAGAGTAACAATGGGAAGTTAAGTCAACGAAGAGGCAATGGAGGATATTGAATAGTGAATAAGTAGTAAGAATTCTTGTGAATCCTTTTGATGATCTAGAAATTGATGCTTTTAGAATTGTAAAGAATATGACTATTGTGGGAATTTGGCATTCAATACCATCAAATTTTGTTGATGATAATTCATTTTTCGATGATATGATATAGATTAGTTCAAAAATTATATGGATTGACTGGTTTTAATGACTAAGGGATCAATTACTTACATTGCATGTGATAGTTAGTCTAAGATATCAAGCCAATTGAGGGAGGAGATTGGTCAATGGTTGTTGAAATGTAGGAGGCCATTTTTTTTGGTGATAAGGGAAGGGCAAAACGGAGAAAAGATGAAGAAAAAGTTGATTTACAATGAGGAACCAAAAAACAGCGGAAGATAGTGAGTTGGTTCTCACTTGTGTATGTTTTTAAACACCCTTTTGTTGGTTATTTCCTAACTCACTATGGGTGAAATTTGACTTTTGAGAGCATAGCTTTGGGGTGCTTGTCTTGGTTTATTTGATCTAGAATGATGAAGTTTTTAATGCAAAGATTGTTCAAGATATTTGGAAAAATGGAGTTAGAGCGAATGTCGGTGAAGGGGATAATATGAAGAGATGAGTTCGAAAAGTGTATAGAGATCATGATGGGAGCCGATGATAAATGGGGAACTATTGGGAAAGAATTCCAAGAAATAGAAGGATTTAGCTAAGGAAGCTATGAAGGAAATGGTTCATCAAATGTGAATATCAAGAATTTTTTATTGATTATTTACTTGGTCGTAATGTGTACTACTTCACTCAATAGATTTTTTTCTAAGATTCTACTTTATCTTGGTGATAATTTATACCTTTGATTTTACTTTTATTCTATTTTTGTTGTTTATTCATATCTATTTGTCTGTATCTACGTAGCATATATACAAAATAATTTCGAACTCAATATTGTCTCCTCAATAGTCAAATTCCACAAACTGGAGTCAGAAAATAATCAACAGAACGATGTTTAAGAAACTTTCACGAGTGAGCACCAACTCAATATTGTCCCCTCCTTTTGCCGTTCTTCTTTGCAACTCACATTTCCTTTGGCTTTTCAACATTTAACCCTTCTTTTATAACCGACAAAAATAGTTTCCCACATTTCAAAAACCCTTGACCAATCTCTTACATCAATTGACTTGACATCTCAGAGTAACTACATATTGTAAATAACTAATCTATAGACATTAAATTCAAAGTATACCTATTATTTTTTTAACTAATATCTATAATATCAGTTCCAAAGGAATTATCATCAAACAAGTTTGAAGAAATTGAAGGCACAATGGCAATAGTCACACTCTTTAAAATTCTCAAAGTATCAAATTTCATATTATCAAAAGCGTTCACAAGAATTTTTGGATTTCTTTACTATTCAGTATCTTAATTTTCCACTTGTAGACTAAACTTCCCAATTATTACCCTTCACATAATCAAATATAAAAGAGGATAAATTAGTTGGACTTAGAGGTGGAAATCTTTGTAACTCTATTATTTTAATCTTAATTAGAATCATCATTCTTGAAACAATGAGAAAATCTAAAATAATAAGTACCAAAAACTATGACTGGTCGAATATAAGTAGATAAGATAATTTTTTTATCCACTAGAGAATCCCAATAAAAAATAATAGTGTAGAAAACATATAAAAAGCGGAACTATCTTTTTCATTTGACTAGATCAAATTGAAAATGCAATAAATAATTCTCTCTTTTCACATGCAATACACACTATTATTGTGTATTTAGTTTTTTCCGTGGGAAAAAAAAATAAATATCCCATCTACACTATTTTGGATCCAACCAACTATAATTTTTTAAATTTATTATTATAAATTTATTGATTATTTTAAGAATTGTGATTCTAAGAATAAAATAACAGAGTTACAAAGATAACCACCACTTAGTCCAATTGACTTTCTTAGTTTGTATTTGATGATGTGGAGAGTAAGAAGAGTCTATGAAAAGGCAAACAAAGATATTGAATAGAGAAGAAAATCCAAGAATTTTTCTGAGAACTTTTAATGACTTGAAATTTTATTCTCTGAGAATTTTAAGAATATAACTTTGGTGGAATTGGGCCTTCAATTACTTCAAATTTCTTGAGGATAAGTCTTATGGAAATGTTATGATAAAATATTACTTCAAACATTATATGGAATGATTAGATTTAATGAATGATGGGTCAGTTACTTTTATTGCATTTGGTAGTTACTCTGAGATATCAAGTTAGTAGATAGAGTAGATTGGACAAGGATTGTTGAAATGTGGGAGGCCATTTTTGTGGGTGACAAGGAAAAGAAAAATCAGAGAAAAGGATGGAGGAAAACTTAAGTTGCAAAGACGAACTGAAAAGGCTGGGAAAGATATTGATTTTGTGCTCGCGAGTGGATGTTTTGAAAGTGTTAGTTATTTCATAACTCACTATGAGTGGTATTTAACTTGAAGTTGTATTACAATTTAGGGGGGGGGGGAGTTTATAATTTACTTGTTCCCTAATTGATTTTTCCACTTTCAAAGTTTCATTAAAGTAAGTACTCAAGTATGAAAATTACACTAAAAATTTTTTAAGAAAAAATATAACCTTATCTTCAAATCTATTTTCATAAATTTCAATAAAAATATTTTGAATCTATGGGGAACCACCTATTGCATTCTCCGTCCTAATATAAGAAAATGTTTGTGTAAATTAAGTATAATGAATTAGCCAAGAGACATAGAATGCTCTTATAATGTTGCAAGTCTTGTTATCTGAATATTTATATGCTAGTACCACAAATTGGTCTAGAAGTCTACCTACATGTTAACGTCAATCAAGTGATAGATATAATAACAAGGGGACAACTTCTTTTTCTTTTAGCTATAAAATCAATCAAGAAAAAGTAATATCAAAGAAAATGTCACATTGACTTCTAAACCGAAAAGATAATAAATGATAAAAAATGTTGTTAAACACATGTTGCTTCAACCTAGATAAAGCTTGATGAAGTCCACTAATTGATGGAGAACTCTTCAATATATATATAGAGAAATTGGAATATAGCATTATCATGAAGTGCATCAAGGAGTCATATAGATCTTCTATTTATACAAGAGAAAAGGAAAAATATCTAGCCTAACTAAATGGAATCATGCAACTATACTCAAGTGAATATAATGAGATAAAATATCTAATTATCTAACTAATTTATAACTTACTATAGATAACTTGTAAGCAATATGAATAGAGTCAACAACCACCCCCCCTACGTCCGTGTCACAGGTGATGCAATCACAGCCAACTTGGATAGAATAGGGAAATTTTTAACCCCAGTGAGTGCTTTGGGGATGATATCAGCCAACTGGTTGTTAGTGCCAATACGGCGTGGGGTGAAATCCTAATTGAAGTTGAGCACTATCAATGTGACAGTCTACCTCGACATGCTTTATGATCTCATAGAAGAGCCATGGTCACGACGATTGGTCATGGCGGTGTTAGAAAGTTTTGAACTACTAGACCACCCTACCTTGTCCTTAGAACCCCAAGGTCTAAGTGAATACCACATACACTTTTAGGTTTGTGGTCTTTCACACAAACCCTTGGAGCCCCTCGAAATTAGACTGTTGCCTCCACTGGCAAACCTGTCAAAAGACGCTTTCACGATCCATGGACCATCACACGGTATGTGGAAGCTTCAGTGGTGTATAACTAGTAGACTCCACAAATAAAGCCTCAAGACAACAACCCAAGAGAGGACCACATGGACCTTCACGATCCGTGGTAGTGCTCATAATCCAGACCCCCAGATTTTTCAGTACTAATTTCAAATCGCGACCGACTTCACAATGTAGGGGTCTAGGCCTATTCGTAACCGTTTCCATCATCTTCGGATCTAACTATATACCCTCACTTGAAATAATGTGACAAATAAAATCCACAGAACTTAGCCAAAACTCACACTTATTGAATTTATGAAGAAGTTGGTTATCCTTGAGGACTTGCAAAACTATCCTCAAATGGCTTATAGATAATTCCCACACTTTGAATATACAAAAATGTCATCAATAAATACAATTACAAATGAGGTAAAATAATTTCTAAAGACCTGATTCATGTGGTCCATGAAAGTTGATGGGGCATTAGTCAACCCGAAGGACATGACTTAGAACTCATAGTGACCATACCTAGTTTGGAAAGCCATTTTCTGAACATCTACCCATCTCACCAAAATTTGGTGATAACTGATACGCTCAAACTTACTTCTCAAATAAGAAGTAAAGAGGTCGTGTCAAGTAAATAACACAACTAGTGAGGTTGGGATCGTTCCCACGAGGAAAATAGTTTAGAATTAACTTCAATTTATTACTACTATAGTTCAGTCAATTACTTCCTTGGGAAGCAAAAATGATAAAAAAGGGGGTTTCTATTCCTAAATAAATGAAAATAACTAGCGAAATAAAAGGAGACAACTAACAGCTTCGAATGTTGGAGTTAAATCAATTAATCAAAGTAACTAGGGTTTACGTGTTCCCCACAGGTTCATAACTTGATAAGTCTAACTATAACAATTCTTTCCTAGTATCTTTCATGCAAAGTGATAAGTTATATATTTCTAAATCCTTGGTCCGGCATCTAGAAAATTTCACTTCGCACCTTGGTCCGGCTACGTGTGTTGTTGTCCTAACCATTATCTTTACCTCATATTAAGCATCGTATTCGATATTTGACTAAGTTATTACCTCGTACTAATCAATACTAGCCTCTTAGATATTATACACTAAATCTATGTTGATGATTCTATTCCTATTATCTACCTCCTTGGTCCGGCAAGTAGAATTAAGGAAAGTTCTAACGTTGGCCATCCGTTAAAAAGACTTCTAAACGAAAGATTTATCAATACATGCAAGACACTATTCTAGAATTGTTATTTTAGTTAGGTGTTACCTCATTATTAGCCTATAGTTCCCACAACCCTAGTTATGGAGTTTAGTTACCCATAGTCGTAAATACAATATTCATATATGTGATATAAGAATTCATGCACTTTCATCGATGTGAAAGAGTAAAATCCAAAAGTTCAATTGATTAATTAGCAAAAGTCACAAACAATGAATGATAAAAGTCTCAAGATAATCAATAATCACTCAAAGAGTCCACAAAATAATCAACAGTCTCCCAATATTAAAAGGTCTAACAATGATGCAGAGTCTAACCTCAAAAACGAGGTTTTTCGAACTATTTATAGAAAATAAAAACTTAATCAAACAAGGACTCTATTTGCTGGAAATCTGTGAAAAACGCGGCTGGATCAACGGACATCACGACGGACCGTCATGGACTCCATCGTCCCATACTTGATGAAATTTCTTCTGCTCTCTTCATTACCCTCGGTGGCAGGTATGAAGGATCGTTACGAGCATGATGGTCTGTCGAGGGTCTCCGTTCCAAAACTTGAACTCTTGGAATATGGGTTCTGGGCTACTTCTCTGATCTATATGACGAACATGCAGGACGGACCGTCATGGCTATGACAGTCCGTCACGTTTTTCGTAACCCCACACTTGGTCAGACTTCCCCATCTTCCTTCAGCAGCTGCACTACGCTGCCACCTACGGACCGTCACAAGCATGACGGACCTGCACAAGCTCCGTAGGTGGTCTCTTCTATATTTCTTAGCTCAAAAACCTCCGCATTCATCTTTGGACAGATTTCCTGCAAATAAGGAGAAACTTATATAAAAATTAGCACAAAAAGGCTTTTGGACATACTAAACTTAAGGAAAAAGTATTAATAATACCGTGAAACCACGGTATATCAACACCCTCAACTTAAATTTGTTTTTTGTCCTCAAGCGACGCACTATGACTCAATACACAATCTTTGTACAATAGTATCCATGTTTTATCCTTTGAAATCATTTGGCTATCAATCCTGATCAATCTCATCGTATATATGCATGGTATCACTATTAGGCTTGAGTTATATAGAATCATACCATGACACAGACTCACCATGCACTAAAACCTATCCTCTTCAATTTCTCACCGAGGTGCTAATATTTCTGGTAATGCAACTAGTATCCTCATTTCAAAACAAAATCCTCTTTTTTCACACAATGATTTCAGTTTGAGTATAAGGATTACTTTTCAACACTCACTCTCAGAACAAATTCACACACATTCATACCTATTGCCACAAGCTTGCCCTTATTTTCACTACTTTAAGTTCGCTATACAACCTTTAGGATCACGATAGGACTTTCTTAGTTTGTAACATAGGATCAGGGTCAGGTAAGGTATATTTAGGTATACTTTAGTGACTTTTTTCCCTCCTTGACATATCGGCTAAACAAACCATTTTCTATCATTTTATTTTGCCCAGTTTCCCACATTCTTTCACCTTTCTATTTTCCGTTTTTTTCTTCATTTGTGTAAGTGACTCTCTTCTTTTCTTACTTGTATATTTTTTTTCATTTTTTTTTCATTTTTTGTTTTCTCTCAACTAATGTTTTAGTCACTTTTCTTTTGTTCTTTCTCTCTCTTTATTCTTTCAACCCCACTTTGTAGAGCATTCCTCATAATAGCCACCTCAACTCATGGCTTTGCCATGAGTCAAAGTACACAATACCCAAAGTTGGGTCAGGGCCATAAAAAGGTTGTTTACTGTATTTGCCAACCTCAACTTATGCTTTTGGCATAAGCTGAGGTGAACATGTCCAAGGAGGGACCAGGGCCAACACATTATTCCCAGAAAAGATAAGTTGGGGTGAGAAAGAAAGGTCTAATTTAAGCTAAAATCATTTGGATCAAAGAAGGATAAATTTCATTTGGTTTTTTTTATTTAGGTTAAAAATGGGCTATATTGAATAATGACCTATGATCCTTTCCTAATTGTCTATTACAACTTACTTTTAGGAGGAATAACCAGGCAAGTTCTAGCTCAGTACAAATAGTGGACTATTCAAATCTTCCGCACACTCACTTGGCATCTCATACCTTGTTAATATTCAAAGAATTATCTAAGATAGTTCAGTTCTTGATATGCATTGAGTTAAAATGATGTGGGTAATGGGGTTGAGGTCCTATAGTTGAGTTTAGTTAGGTAATTACATAACTAAACCAACACCCTTAACCCCTACTTAAATAACTAATTTGAACTAGGACCCCTAACTTAAAAACTAAAAGTTAACCCCTGGCGCCATTGACGGACACTACTGACACGCCTCAACAAATTGACGGTCCATCCTGCGTGGGTTTGGTTCTGAGAGCGGTTTTGGGAATTCTATGGTGAGTATAATAAGTGTCAACTCACGAAGCCACCCATACTTGTCAACCCATTGACGAGCCATCACTGGGCTTCGTGAATGGCTGCTCCAATTTTGCAGGTTTCTGCACCAAAGTTTGGGTCCTCTACAAGGATCCCTAGGGTGGTCCTTAGGGAGTTGTACCTAGACGTTTTTATCCTAAACATACTGTTTTAACTATTTTTATTATTTCCACAATTTTTAACGATTGTAAAACACTCCCAAACCTTCACAAGACCCTACAACAACTACTAATTCAATTTGACTATTTTCCAGACATCGTGGTTGTTCTTAATATTTAGGTATTAACCCTTACAAACCAAGGTACTCATATTATTTTAGGTCTATAAACATGATATTAACCTTTTTTAAGTCATTCATAATATTAGGTTCTAGATTAGGTCATTTAATTTCTAGGATGTTTCAGTTATCGTCTTTATTGATGATATCCCCATTTACTCTATGAAATAAAAAGAACATGTGAATCATTTGAGGGTTGTTCTTAAAACTCTCAATGAACACCAGTTATTCGCTAAGTTTAGCAAATGTTAGTTTTGGTTTCAATCCCTTGCTTTCACGGTGTCATTTTATTTACCAAAGGGATTGGGTGGATTCGCAGAAAAAAAAAGTAGTGAAACAATGGCCCAGACCTACCTTTTCTACACGTATCAGAAGTCTCTTGGGTCAAGTGGGTTATTACAGAAGTTCGTCTAAGGATTTTTAATCCATAGCCTCTCCATTGACTAAGTCGACCTGTAAATTGGTTAAATTTCAATGGTCAGATGATTGTGAAAAAAGATTTGCAGAACTGAAAACTACGTTGACTACAGCTTCTTCTTTTACTCTAGCAGAGGTTTCAGATGGTTATGTGATTTAATTTGATGTATCCAAATTCGTCCTAGGTTTCGTGTTGATGTAGCGAGGTAAGGTTATAGCTAATGCTTCCAGACAACTTATGGTGCATAAAAAGAACTAATCGACCCATTACCTCGAGTTTGTAGCGGTGGTGTTTGCACTTATAATTTGGTGACACTACTATTATAGTGTTAATGAAGACGAGTTCACCGACCATAAAAGCCTTCAATATGTGTTCAACTAGAAAGATTGAAATTTTCTCCTAAGAAGATGGCTTGAATTCCTCAAAAATTATGACATGAATGTGCATTACCATCCAGGTAAGGCAAATGTAGTAGCAAATGCCCTTAGCAGATTATCTATGGGTAGCATAGCACTTTTTGATGAACAAATAAAAGAGCTAGTGAAGGATGTTCAAAGTCTTGATCATTTAGGGGTTCGTCTCTTATAGCATATCAGATGATGGAATATCTCAAAACGAATAAGAATCTTCATTTGTCGCGAAGGTTAAGGAAAATCAAGACAATGATCAAATCTTGCTTCAATTAAGGGTGTAGTCCACAATTAGAGGGTGGAGGTTTTCTCTAAATGGGAAGATGATGCACTTCTGTATCAGTGTAGATTGTATGTGATTGATGTTGGTGATTTTAGACAACATATCCTCAATGAAACCCATAACACCATATAATTTATTCATCAAGGTTCCACTAAGATGTACCACCATCTCTGGAATGTTTTTTTGGTGGAATGGTATTAAGAGGGATATAGAAGACTTTATAAGTAAGTGTCGTAATTGCCAGCAACTAAAGGTAGAGAATAAGAAACCAGGGGATATGAATCAAGAGATCTACAAACCAACATGGAAGTGGGAAGTGATCAACATGGATTTCATTACAGGGTTACAACACACTCGCAGAATGAACGACCCCATTTGGATGATGGTTGACAGAATGACTAAATCTTCACTCTTTTTGGTAGACAAGACTACAAATTCAGCGAAAGAATATACTAAGCTTTACATTAATGATATAGTCAGGTTGTATGTTTTTTGTTTGTCTATCATTTAGGATAGAGGTCCTAAGTTTACCTCTCATCTTTAAGTTCATTTCATAAAGCTCTTGGTACTCATGTTAATCTCAACGCCATATTTAATCTATTGTTGGATGGAAAGGCAAAGCATACAATTCATAACCTAGAGTACGTATAAAATGTTCACCTACAATGATAGTTATCATTCCATCATAGTTACCATTTTGACATACATATTGCCCCTTATGAGACATTTTATGTGCGTAAATTTAAATCTCATGTTAGTTTGTTTGAAGTAGGTGAAATAGACTTTATAGGAACAAATTCAGTCTATTATGATATGGATAAAGTGTAACTCATTAGAGATAGACTTAAGACAACCCAGAGTCGCCACATGTCTTATGCAGTTGTAAGGAGAAAGAAACAAGAGTTCCAAATGGATGATTGGGTTTTCTTGAAAATGTCGCCTATGAAAGGGCTAGTAAGATTTAGAAAGAATGGGAAAATCAATCCTAGATACGTAGGCCCTTACAGTATCTTCAAAAGGGTTGGTAAAGTGGCGCATGAGTTAGAGTTCCCAGTACAACTAACACTAGTACGTCCAACTTTTCACATTTCACTGTTGAAGAAGTGTGTCGGTGATCCAGCAACCATAGTCTCATTAGAGAGTGAGGCTGTGAAAGATTGTCTTTCTTATGAGAATGTACCAGTTGACATGCTCGATCTTCAATTTAGACGGTTGACAAACAAATAATTCGTTTCAGTCAAGGTTTTATGGAGGATCCAGTCCATAAAGGGAGCTAATTCTGAAGTAGAAGCATCCATAAAATCCAATTATCCTCACCTCTTTCCTTATGATTCCCATCCAGCTTGAGGTAATAGTTCATCTTCTTTTTTTTAGTCATTCATACGTAAAATCAGTTTTAGCATCATGATCCTTTAGTTCGTATTTGCATTTTCAGTATATTTGAATGTTTATGGAACTCAGTTAAGTCAGAAATTCAATCTTCACGTCTAGTAGTAGGGTTGCAGCTCTTTCCCTCAATTTTAGCTAGTTTATTCATCATTAGAGGAAGAATGATCCCAAGGGGGAGATATTGCAATACCGACAAAATAAGACTACAAAAAAAATCGCAAAAATTACCTAAAGCAAGCAGTGAACCATGGTGGGTTCACAGCCGGTTATAGGGACCATGGCAGTGGTGGGTAGTTGGACTCCACCATGCCCATGAGACATACCACATGACCCTTCACAGGTCGCGTCACGATGATGGGCTGTGGTGACGTCTGTGGTGAAAACCATCAGATGCGAAAGCATGTTTTTCGAACCCCCAAGGTCTAAGTGAATACCACAGACACTTTCATGGTTTGTGGTCCTTCAAAAGGACCGTGAGAGAGCCCTTGAAAAATCATACAATGGCCTCCCTTGTCTAACCCCTCAGACTCCCACACCAAGTGAATACCAAAAACACTTTCACGGTCTGCGATTTATCACATAGTTTGTGGGAGCTTAAGTGGAGTCTAACCAGTATCCCAACATGAAGCCTGCAGACCTCAGCCTAAGTGAGGACCACGTGCATGGTTCGTCGTAGTGGTCGTATTCCAGACACTCAAGTTTATCACTACTAAGTCTAGATCATGGCCGACTTCACAATATGTGGCCCCTTTAACATTCCGTAAAGATGGTCTTTGTTAGTCGGTCTAAATCTTTAAGTTAGGGTTATTTCATTTTTTCCTAATTTGTTAGACGTGAAAACCCTCATCAATTTTACCCTTTATTTCGTGGTTTTGGTTAGTTTTAACCTAAAAACTTAACTAGAACTTGTTTAAGTGAAATAATTAATCAAACTTAGAGAAACTAGAGCTTGAAAGGAGAAAGGAAGTCAAAAACCCTAGTTCAAGAATGCAATAAGTTTTCATTAGTTTTAGCCCAAAAATTAAAAGATTTCTCCATCGAATTCGTCATCAAGTGTGTGCGATTCACTAGTAGGTTTGTTTCGCCCAATTGATCCCTAGAATTCAGTTAGTTACTTGATTCACCTAGTATGATTATACTTATTTTTCAAGTTATCATGAATTACTTGTGTATATGTTAAATTATATTATCATGTTAGTACTCAGTTTATTCAATGAATTTCAGAACTCTAGCTGTGTAGTTCTCCAGTTCTTAAATTACACATGCTAGGTCAGATATTTCAGTTATTCATTTATACATGCCCCAATTATTAATGCATCATTATCATATTAATTATTGCATTCATTGTTAGCATGTTCATTTTTTATTTATCTTGTATTACAAAAATTGAGTCATAATTTGTTAACTACTAAATTCTTTGGGAGTAGCATAATACCAAGTTGGACTAGGGTCCAGCGTACCCATATAGTCCCAGAACTACTAGCCATAGGTTTTAAGTCCCCTATGTGGGCATCAGTTTAGTAATCACGCTAGCATGGCTCTATACTTTCGCCGGGTATATTTGATCCTCTTAATAGGGAATAGAAATCAAACTTAATATTAGCTCATATGGTTTTATTGTCGGTTATTAGTAGCTCCCAGAGTTTAGTTAGATTCTGTTGCATTGACCTCATTTACAATACAGTCAGTATTCAGTTTCAACATATTATAAGTTTGGTCACTGCATTTAGTTATGATCGGTATTCAATATATATATCCTGTTCAAAATATTGTACTCGCTATACTGCTTGTTAAGTTATGTGTTATTTCAGTTTTACTCTATCGCTCATGCTTAGTACCTTTCAAATAATATTGCATACTATGTGCTACATTTTCTCGTGATGTAGATTCTGCTCCTCAGCAGACAGATCACACAAAGATTGATTCCCGACCTTCAGTTGAGTAGCATCCTTGGTGAGTCCTCATTCATCGAGGACTAGTGACATGTTTCTCTTTAGCTCTTTCAGTCCTTTAATTTCTATTTTGTTAGATTTAACTAGGGAATGTCCCAGCATTGCTAGTAGTTTAGAGGCCTATTTCCAACAGAGTTATATTCAGCATAGTAGAATTTGATATCTATTTTGTATTAAAACTCTAAGATGTTTTATATTTAAAACGTATATGGCTATTCCCCATGATTTTTTATATATCTCATAATTAGATTCCACACTGTTTTATTGCTCAATTAATCTTTAGTACGATCATTCTTATACCTTCAGGGTTAGTTTGGGGTCACTCGTGATCCTAGGTCTCATATGCGCGCCCAGGGGGTTAGCCTCGGGGAGTGAAACTTGATTTCACAACACATACCTTGCATGCTATGTTTAATTCCAAGAGTTTTACTTACCTAAACTCAATTCTAAAGTTCTTATGGACTCCTTAATGTCTTTTATACAAGTATACATCAATAAAATTTCAATAAAAAGACCCCACTCCTTCTCGGATGGCTCTAGACCCAACCAAACCCAGCTTCTATCTAAGGCTGGCCTAACAAAGAATTTTAAGTTACTACCCGAAATTATTCTGTCCAAAATTCTTTCCCTATGGAACTACTCATAACTATCGGGTTAGGTCATTACAAACTGGCTCCATCTAGTTATGCCCTAATTTGATGTAGAACAAAAATCATTAAATTTTAATTCCCGATAAACCAGTCATAGAATGGAAAGGTAGTACCTCAACGCCCATAGATCAATTTATCTGGGGGCTTAAGGCCAGAAAGATAATTTATGAGGGTTGTATCTTTTGTCTATTTGAGTTAGGGAAACCATTTTTGAAATCTCAAATCCTCATTAATTTTCATTGGTTAATGAATTTCTAGATTTGTTTCTCCCAACCCAATAAGGGAAATCAATTTTATCATATTAGAGTTAGAGAATGTAACCTTCTGAATTTTTCCTTCTGAAATAGGTCTGAACACTATGAATTTTTTATTTTGTCTTTTATAGATTTGTTGAACATGATGTTCAAATATTATTTATTGATATGCCCGTCATTCTTTTCATAGATGGAATTTTCATCCATTCTAGGAGTAAGGATGAACGTGTAAATGTTTTGATGACTGTCTTTCCAATCTTTTGAATCGACAATTGTTTGCTAAATTTATACGTTTGACTTTATAAAACAATTCTAGAGAATAACCATTTGAAACACTAAATATGATTTTCTTTAACAAAAACATCATTCGATTTTGACTAAATATTATATAAATGAAATCAACATAACAAAAGATACATCGATCAAAGTAATTACGAAGAATAAGGAGAGGTGAAATTGATGAGAATCAGTAACATTTACTCTAACATTATTTTGCCATAATAGTTGGGCAAGAAAATCTCTGTGCAATTAGACGTTTAATGGAGCATAGTAACTCACATATTATTTGATCCCCAAATATAAAATAACATGAAAATTTAATATGACATATTGACCAATCAGCTTAACATTTAATAAATCATTAGATTATAAAAATTCACAATCGATGAACCAAAAGTCCATATATCCATCAATTGAAAACTAAAAGTATTAATTTCCCTTATGATTTGATGGAACAAAAGAATTTCTGTTACACATCCCATATAATGAGAAAATGATTTTAAACAGTTTCCTTAAATAATTGAGAATAACTATAATTAAAGATATTGTCAAGTTAAAAAAGTAAAATAAAAAATAGGCAAGCAATCATAAATAACATTCAACCAATTATCACTTATACATGGACAATATATAGTTGAGTAGTAATATTAATTTGAAGAAACATTACTATATTAAATATTAGCATGATAATCTTAACTTTGTTTCCATAAAATTTCTTTGGTTCATTTTATAGAATTTACTGTATTAATCAACAGTGAATTAACTGCCAATTTAGGAGCTCATTGTATAATTATGGGTTTTGATGATGGAACTTTTCAAATTCCCTAAGAAACTAAAGGCTCTTATGCAGTGAATTTTGGTGATCCAAAACAAGAAGCAATCGCGTCATGTGCTCAGACTGCTCAAACATCAGAAGGGGTATATGGTATATTTGTTCTCTTTGACAATAACAGAGATTTTCAAAGATGTGAAAATAATATATGTTAATGGCATGCAAAGAATGATGGTTTGCATCTCAATATTCAAGGCAATGAAGTACAGCAATTTAATTGGTCCTCTTCGAATTAATTAATTACTATGGGATTTAAAGTATTGGTACGATTTTTATAATTGGAGAGGGCAATAATTAGTCAACTTTACATTTTGTTAGTTGATTTTGTTATTTAATATTTTATTCTGTGTTTTGTAATAAGAATATGATGAAGTATGAGACTTTTGAGCTATGTGATGAAGGTTTGAATTCTTGATGTGTGTAACTTATATTTCTTATGATGCTCTTTTATATTTTTTCTTGCATCTTAACAATTTCATTAAATTTTTTTAGCCTCGATGATTATGAGAAACTTAAAAGGATCATATCCTAAATTCTATTTTGTAAAAATAAATATTTTAAAAGGTATTTATGAAGTGAGTTTAAGATGGGATAAGTAATAACGTATTTTGGAGATTTTAAGCAAAAAGTATTACGAGGTTTAATATGTATGCTTAAGCATTGGGCAAATAAGACTACAGAAAGTAAAACCCGGAAAATTTCTAAGCGAAGATCCAAACCATTCTTCATTTGTGTATAAGGTCATATCAAATCATTCATAAATTATGCTTAGGTGTTAATGTAAATTCTGTAGTATACTGGTATCTTTAGACATAAATTAAGTTCACAAGAATCTCGTAGTGCAAAGTTATGTTGAAAGCACCCTTACGATTAGAGTTTTGATATAAGATTCTACATAAATCAACTTTGAATGACCATGTCTCTAAGCACATAATGAATTGGGTGGATTAGGACCTATAAAATTAGAGTTCTATAAGCCCTCTTTCTGACGACACCAAAGATGCCACATTTTGAGTTTGGAATATAATGTTATAACCGTTTTACCAAAGCTTACCACAACAAGGTTTTCTTAATCAGTGACGTACATATGGCTCCTATAGACCGTAGAAGTTCTTAAAACCCATATTGTTCACTCTTGGAAAATGTACTGGAGTCAAAATTGTGGGTTTAATTCTTATGGACCCATCTACATGTCGTAGAAAATTCTAGGGGTCGTAGTTTGAGTTCGTAAAATAAAATTCTAAACCTGAAAATTTCAATATGGACTCCATTTCTAGGATCTACGATTCCTAGATCAAACCTCAAACAAAACATGACCCATGGATGGTTTTCACAACTTTTTAAGAGGGGTAATTAGTCTTTTCCCACCATTCTCAGCCTAAACCCCAACTTGTTTACTCCTAAATAAGGTTCTAAGTGTATTAATCCACCCTATTACTCTCATTAATACTTTCGTTACACCAAAGATACAAAAGGATAAATTTAAGGTTTACAAGTATTCTTTCTGTTTTTTCAAAACAAAAAACCATGTATCAGATCAAATGAAACTATCGAAATTTAATTCAAAGTTTGCTATCACCAACTATTGACGTTGGTCGATTATCTTATTCTTTCAACTTTAAAAATAAAAAGCTCTTCCAAAGCTCATTTGAATACCTCAAGGCATGAGTCAATAGTCCTACTAACCCGAAAGTCTCATTTTGGAGCTAATGGATTTTGCGGATTTCCATTTCGAGAGTCTTAACAACATTAGATACCAGAATTATTGTTAACAACTTTAACTCTCCAAAACTCTGAAACTTATAAAATTCAAAACTTTAAGGTTAAATTTCAAATCAACTTTGTAAATTGATCAAACAATACTCGGAGCAACTATCGGGAGGGGTAAAATGATAATTTTCTAAAATTGAACTTAAGGGTACGCTAGATACATTGTCCATGTTTGCTCATGATACATTGCAGATCATATGATATACACTAGATATTTCATATTGTATACAGTGAATGAAATTAGTACTAAATACATTAGATGCAATTAATTTTGGTGCAATGACCCAAGGGTACCCCCTTAACGTAACAAGGCACAAAATGCCCCTAAAGGCCATGTAAGACACTTAGCATCTCATCACATAAGTAAAGAACAATAAAGATTAAAACACAATTATCATGCCGAAAAAAGTTCTCATGAAAGAAAAGCGCAAGTCTAGACGTTGTATCATTTATCCATCTATTACAATCTCTGTCTCAAAATAGGGTCATAGCCTTACAATAGAAATTTGAAAGCCAAATACAATGAAATAAAAGGATAAAAAAGATATCATTTGTCATCAGATCCTTGAGGACTCACCACAAGCTAGGAGAATAGTCGATCCAATATTGTACCAAAGAAAGATCGCCTCAAACATAAGAATCTACACTTTGTTAAAAAATGTAGCAGAAATATGGGTTAGTACAAAAATGCACCAAGTATGATAGTCATGCACAAAATCATGAAAACATGCTAAAAAGGGGCAATTTAGTTAGAGAGCATGCACTTTATCAAGTTTGAGACTCATCTTCAAAAGTAGAGTGATAGCATAATTCATGAGTATATTCAATATGTAAGTCATCACATCATGATGGAAACCCACATTGAATACCCTCAATGTCTACTTGTTCCATGCATAAGTAAGATCCCACACAAATTCTCCAAAGAATTAGTTTTAAAAGGTACAAGACCATCTAAGAGTAAATGTTTATAAAAAAAATGGAAAATAACTCAGACCACAAGGAAGGAAGAGCAGAAGATGTCGGAGATCATCATCATCTTCACTTATGAAACATCATTGAATGCAACTAGATTATGCCAAGTCGCATAGCAAGAGTAGTATCTTACAAAAAAACACTTAATGATAGGCATCATCGATTGATCTGAATCCACCACCTAATACAAAGTACACATTTAAAAGGAAACATGCAATATGAAAGTTACACCACCCAGCACCTCTGCCCATTTTCTTGTACCATCTCATGAATTATACCGATAAACTAGTATAAATAAGTCCCACTTCTTACATTGGTCACCACATTCAGCCCTCTTTCTTCTCTAAGTTTTCCAAGCCTACCCTTTATCAAATATATTTTAGACCACTCCTATAAAAATATATCATTCATGTAAGCAAACAACTCAGAACAAGACTCAAGTCACCAACCTAGTCTAACTAATACATGAAACATGTTCCACAATATCAGAAAATGCATGCACCTGGGCCTCTCATATTTCAAGTAACCGAAACCATCCATGGATCCTCTGAAGAACCATTTATGGTGTTCAACATGCATTTTTAATCTATATAAGAACCACCCCTGTATTAAAATACACCAATCCAACCACTAAAAGTCCAACTGTGATAAACTAACATAAATAAGAAACTTGATCCATTTATGTAACAAACATGAAAGTTCAGTGCTTTCATGAAACTCATACATAAGCTATTAGTGTACTGATGTGGTACCCTGAATCAATCATTAATAATTCATACCAGACGTAGAATCTAAATCAAAATTAGTTTTCAATACCAGTGTGGTACCTGAGCAAGCCATCAATTATAAGTAGCATGTATGATCATAACCATAATGACCAACCAACTTGATACTAAAATAATATAGCATGTTCATTGCATGAGGTTAATACATGAATTCGTTTCACATTATCCTTCTGTTTCTCCCATAGGCATCACATAAATAATACTAAAGCAGTTAACATGCATACATTACATACTTTAGAATATAAACAAACCACAACCTACACATGTCAGTAACCCAACACTGTATTCCATGTTGTGTACACATTAATTTTTGAGAATTACCCTTAATCTCATGAATTAATATTCTGGTTTTCCATAATCACCCCATACCCAAATAATTAGCTATAACTTACACTTTTCATAACACTTAACATTACAACTGTAACAAAACCACCCCAACAAGGAACTTAAAGTGTGCAATTAAGAATTAGTGAACCATCTGTTAATAATTATATTATCCCTTCATAATAATAATAAAAAGAAGAGCTTAACCACCCGAACTCCATGCCCATCCATAGGCATGCACTCTCTCGTCAATTACAAAATATCAAGCAACGAAAACAAGTCTAAGCTATGGAGTTAAAAAGTCCTAACTTACCCATGTGCTATTAAATTGCGGATGAAATCGACCCTATGTTTTTGGCTCCGTGTGAGCGAGTTGTGATGAACGCATACCAAAAATCATTGAATTTTTACTTTTTTTGTGCTGAAATATCTTCCCTCCATTTACCATATGCTACGGTTGTCTGAGACGAGTTATAGAACAATTTAATCTTTTCTCTCCCTGGAAAGTGGGAGAACAAAAATAAAAGATGATGTATTACTTGTCACACCCCGATCATATTAATCATATGCAATGGTTGTCTAAGAAGAGTTAAAGAAAAAGACATATAATACCTCAAGACAACTAATAACATAAAATGTGAAGTCCCCCAGAATTCAAGGAGGCTCGCCCAAGCAATTTTAAGAGAAAATGGATCTCAATAAAAATCATGTTGATGATTCCAGACACATGTATTTGCATCACAATAAGACACAGGTCGAATGATATTAATATATTGAAAGTACGAGTATGTAATATGAATGAATAAGCAATTAACTGAAAAAATGACTAAAAGCAACCCAATTAAATCAATACATGAACACGAAGTGAGAACAATTTGAGCTTTACCATGAGATATACAATAAAAGCAATGTGAAAACAATATACTTTACTTTGTGGGGAGTTTCTCTAACCGACCACCATTACTATGAGTCAAGAAATGATACAATGTTTCACCCATGTTGGAAGAGAATGGGTCCATCTAATAGGCCTTTCAAGAGGTAGTGAGGAGTTACATAAAGAATCAGTTGTATCTTATCCTACACTGGACATGTAGTTTATTGAGTCTTTTGAGCTATAATAGACTCTTACCTAGTTTGGTACTCAATACTACTCTCAAAATAATCAGTATCAATTATGCTCAATCACCCTTTATAAAGAAAGAGACCATTACTTTACTTTACTTTTCACTTTGCTCAATGACCTTTCACAAAGAAAGAGACTATTAGTTTTAACAAACATTAATCATACTCTTTTTGTTATTAACTACAAAATAATGCATATGAAACCATTTGATTCTTTATTTAAAAAGACTCTTTCCAAAACATGCATTTAAAATGTATATGATACATTAGGGGACCATTAAAGATCCCTTAAACTCTTGAAATTAGCAGTATTTAGGTTGTAATCATGAAAACTATGAATGGATCCATGGCCGCTAAACTAAATAAAAGATTTTTTTTTCAAGTAAGCTAGGCAACCTTACCCGCCTAAACCAAATTATATTGTGATTTGATCATTGATGATTGGGTAGTCCAACTTCATAAATACTTATGTCATATCTAGATGACATATTACTTAAACATTGATTACATACTCATATGTCATACTAATCATGAATCTTAGTTCTTTTTTCAATGTGAAATGATGTTGGAACAATTATGTTCCTTCAAATTCTTTTTCAAAATAATGCTTTTAAAATTTTCACTTAAGCTCACTTTAGTTTTGAATGTGCACTAAGAAAAGTGTTTAGATTATGCAGAAACTATCAAAAGTAAATGGAGCTTATAAGAGCTAATACATAGAGAGGGAACAAGGCTCAACATAAAAGAACACGTCCATATGAAACAAAGAAGAAATTGGCCTAGGAGACCCCTAGCGCACTGCTAGTGCGGAGAGTCGTACCCCATACTTCAGAAGGATACTCGGGGAGCACTGCTGATACGCCACCTAGGGCCTGAATTGTTTGTTCTGAGTGCACTACTAGTGAGTATCCTAGGCCCCTCCCCAACACCCTGGATGAATTTTGAAGTTAAAATTAGTACCCCAAAATAGTTTAGAATTGGGAAATTATTCCTAAACATTCATTTCTCAAACCCAAATCCAATACATTAGATCTTCCATACAATTCCTTTTGAAATATGACATTACTAAATCAATAGAGTTCATGTTATACTAAGCATGAACAACACTATAAGATTCACAAAACAAAAGAAGCAAAACCTCCACTATTAAAGAACCAAATTCAATATTGAGAACTATGAATATATCCTTTAGATGTGACAATTTCTACGTGAATTGATATGTAGGGCTTGATGACGAACTAGTCCAACACTTTGTAAGCCTTATATACCTGGAAAAAACAAATAATCTTGGTGAAAATTGATGGAAACTTAAAAAACAGTTGACCTCTAGACTTTTCTCCTCTTGTAGCCTTATTCTAATTCTTCAAAGTGTTAAAGAACACGAAAAATGTTTTAACACATGTAAGAACCTTAATTAAGTTAAGTAAAAAGTGTCTTAGGCTTAGAAGGGATGTGAGAATACCAAACTATCCCTCTAAAAAGAGGTTGAGGTTCCATAAAAATAAAAGAGCCTTCACCAAATTGAGCATATATTCTTACTTTGAACTCGAAATGAAGCAAATTTAGAGGTGTTGGAAAGAGGACTTGGAGACCTTTAAGTTGAGAAGTAATGGGACACTGTGATGAAATATATGATTGTTCGTTGGTGACCTAAGTAAAACTTACTTTAAAACTTAATTGGTCAGGAAGCTTTCAACTCAACTTTGTGTAAGGGGATTCTACTACTAGTGATATCCGAAATCATTCTCATACTAGTTTATGATGTATTATTTATAATACTTTTTTGTCGTTTAAGGCTTAGCTCACCAACCATATTTGTTATTCTCAACAGAACACTTTTGAATTCGACATGAATTATAAATTTCACCGTCGAACTATTGTTAATCTTTAAAAGACCCTTCAACTAACTGAAATTAAATATATTCCTCTCATGTCATACAGAGAAATGTGTTATTATCACACATAGACATAGAGTTTTCTATTGCTATGACATACACATAGGTATATTACATGACATAAGAGGCGTGACTGAAACATTATTAGTCAAGTAGAGAGATTTTTTTAGTGCTATCTGTTGACACCCAATTTTGACCCGCGTCGGTATAAATTGATTCTCGAGCTTTGTAAGTTTTCCAAACATTTTAAATTAATTACTTTTATAAATTTTGCAAAAATAATAATATAATGCATGAATTTTATGTTACTTCGGATACTTTTATCATGACTTTTAGATAATATATATATTTTTTACATAGTTATGTATATAATTAGTATATTTTAGGATAATTCGAAAACCATCCCAAAAATATTTTAATTTTAGTAAACATTCTTTCTTAGTTTAAATTATGATTATTTTGGAGTCATTATTTTATGATTATACTACTAAAATAAAGAAGCTCGTAGATTAATTAATACAAATTCATTTTTTATTTAAGGTGTAGTCAAACTTCTTATCCTAACTCAATTTGGGTTATTTATTAAATTAACCCTCTCATTTTCCAATTCCACTTTGGGCCCAATTCGCTGACTTGAGTTGAATTCCCCCTTTCCAGGCCCATTTTCCTTTTTCTCTCTTCTAGTACCCAATCCATTTCATTTTTTACTTTCCCAGCCCACCCCCAATTCGTCTCCAAATCATTCCCAGCCCATTTCGCCAAACCCCCAAACAGGCGGCCCATCTCAATTGCCCCCTCAACCCAACCCAACTCCCACCTTCCCATCCCCAGATTGAGGCCCAATTTTCCCTACTCTCAACCCAAATAATTCCCACTCCATTAATTCCCGTCACCCCAACCCAAATCCCTTCCTTCATCCCCTTTTCCTCGCCAAAATTCCTAGTAGAAGACGCCAAAAAATGCCCAGAAAATGTCAAAATATCCAGAACCCACGCACTAATTTCACAGAATTTCCCCTCCCTCTTTCTCCTTCTTCACGCGATATTCCCAGAACAAACGTCAAATACCTAGAACCCAGACGCTAAAATCCCCCCAGACGCAAAAGAAATTTAATTCCCAAAAACCCTCTTCACTATGCTACGCGTGAGTTTCAATCCCCCTTCCCTTAAGCAACGACAACCCACGCTGATAACGTGAAGGAATCGACCAGTAGGTGGTTAGCTGTTCATTTTGTCATTCTCTCGCAATGACTCTTTCCCCCTTTCTGTGTTTCGTATGAATTTCAACGGGCTACAGAATTTGTATCGTCCTTCATTCTCCAGTTGTGTAGCCCCGCCTCTTGAGATGATGAGACGTCTTTCGTCAAGGACGAAAGAGACGATCCAGCCATCTATTCCTTTTTATTCCGTTGAGAGGCTGGATTCTCGCAAGAATATTCGGTGGATATCGGATAGCATTTGGGGGTTGGAATTCAAACCTAGGGTTGCAAATACGATTATACCCTCGTTTGTTTTCTTCAGGGAAGCTCCTCTATATAAACCCTCTTCCCTCTTCGGATTAGCGGTTGGAGATTTGGAGAGATAGTTTTATCATGAAGAGTAAGAAGTATTTTCGGGAAAATATTTGGTTCTTCTTCTGTCTGTTGTATAAGAAGAGTTAAAAAATTCTTGGGAAAATTAGGGAAAAAATTCTTTGGTTCCTTCTTGTTTGTTTCGGAAGAACTAGAGGAGGATTTCTTGTCTACCATTTTTCCGTTCAAACTGGTTGAGAGAAATCTCAAGCGGTCTTAGAAAGAGTTTAAAAGATCATAACATGCACAGAGATTGACAGATTGGTGAGCTAATCGATCCATCAGCTTCCACTTCGTCATTTGGTGTTTGTGTTTCCGTTTGGGGTGGAAGTTATTGTTATTACTGCTCGATCTCATCTCAGTCTCGCTGCCCGGAAAAGGTACCGTTTATCCTTTTCGAACTTACCTCATCTTTGTTGCTGTGATGCGATGGGTTTTAGCTGTGACTGCCGATTTTCTCTAGTGATAGTCTGAATCATTATATGTATTGCTCTTCACCAACTCTTGTTCCTTCGTTTTGTTTTGGGTCGAGTTGTGTTAAGATACTCGAATGTGAATGTACATGGTTGATTCTGTTTTCGTCACAGTTTGCTAGTGCTGATGGTTGCCAATTCTATCATTTGAAGTTCTCCTATATGTTAGCCTAATCCAGTAGAGTCATACCTCGCTGTTACATGACTCAAACTGTGATTGTTAAGTAGATATTGGTAAAGGCTTTAGCTTGTCGGTTCATGTCTAAATCTGTATGTTGTTTTTTTTTTGTTTTTTTTCTAAGATGTGTTTTCGTTTGTAGAGATTATGTTGTAGAGTTGAGTAAGGCAGTCCCGTAAGTAAAAAATGGAGTATATTATTCATGGGAATTATTCGTTCGAAGTTAAAAGAAATAGAATAAGAGTTTGTCGGTTTTGGGGGATTTCAATGTTGAGTATCCTTTGTTAGTACTATGTCAAACCCATTTAAATATTATTGTTTAGCCTTTGCTTTTAATAAGGATGTTTAATTTATACCTCTGGAAGTGTATTTTCTTTACTTTCCTTCATGTCATTTGTTGGGATTTTCTGCATTTAATGTGATCGCGTAGCAGTTGTCTTGCCTACCTTTTGTTTTGTGCATGGTCTTTTCTAATTGTAGGCGAGGTATATCGGAATGTCACATGCGTTATTAGCTTAGTCCTTTCTTCTTTGTTATTTCCCTCTATTATTTTGAGCTTATTGTTGTGGCATGTTCGCTTTATTTCCTTAAATAATCGTAGTTAGTCTTACTCTCTAGATAGACTTACCTTTTCTTTATGTTCTTTATGTTCAAAGTTTCTAGAGAATACTATGTGATTTTAAGAAGCATGTGTCATTTTTGTTCACTGGAGAAGGGTGTACGTCAATTATTGGCAAGTACCCTTGGTTGTCTTGGTCATATGGCAGGTTGCGTTGATGCATTATTCATGACTAATTTTAGGTCTATTGTTGATACTATTTTTTTGTTGCTTTAGTAAAATTGAAATGTGTTAGTTGAAACACCTTAATCTAAGTTAGTTGTTAACGGTTTACTTGTTGGTCTTTGGTTGTTGCATATTCCTTGGATTTGATTTTGTTCATTAGCATACTGTCGACCTTTTCATGAAGAAGTCTTGGTTTTAGCTTCTATTATCTTTTGTAAATCATCCATTTGTTTATTTGTTTTCTTTGGGGTTTATTGTGTACTTCAGCAAATATCTTTATTGTACTTTTTTAGCATTACTTATATCATTTTCTTTGTTTGTTTGCATGAAAAATCCCTCTCGAGTCCGTTTTGGGCTCCCTTCTTCTCTTTCCATTTCGGAAGAGCCGTAAAGGCTCCATTCCTTTATCGAGTCAAGGCAAACGTATGGAGCCCAATTTCAGGAAGATTCAAGAAATTTGAAGAAGACGGATTAGAAGACTTTTCTTTATTTTTATTTTTGTATTTTTATTTGTAATGGGTATAAGCCCTTGTTGTTTTTACTTTCTTGTATTTATTTTTGTATGTTTAGACAAGGACAGGTAAAATGGGTTAAAAACCCAAAAGCAGGTGGGTCCAAATTTCGGTCAAGGCGAACAAAACCCGAAATTGGACCCAAAAATTTCTCTCTCTCTCTCTCCCTCTTTACCATTTGTTTATGTGTTTTGTTTGAATGCCGTTAGTTTAGGGTTAGAAAAACTCCAAACCCCATCGGACGCCTTTCTATTTTATCAAACCTAAAATTAAACTAATTTCCAAAACGATAAATATTTCAAATTCGCAAGTTCGCTAGATTTAAATTTTAGGAAGGTCAAATTAAAAATTCGTAAATCATTAAAATAGTAGTTAAATAGTTAGTAGCCGGAAAGCCGCATTAAGCGGAACGTCTTAGGTGCCTTCAAAACCTTTCTAAGACGTTAATAAGAATCTCCGAACCCTTTTTATGTTTTCAAACGATTTTCTGTTTAAATTATTTGAAAACAAGTTTTCTTAACTTTTCCTAAAAAATTAAGTGGCGACTCCTAAAAGTCGAAATTTTTTAAAACGAAATAAACTCCGTCGATTTTTTGATAAAATAGAATGGAGACTCCGCTGGGGAAAAGGAGAATTCTAAACATAGGACTAACGTTTTTGAATGCTTGCGATTAAATGTTTAATATTCTAGTTGCTTTAGCTTTCAAAAACTCTTGCATTTCATGGCATATTCCCCTCAAACGGCAAATAGTTTGCATTAGGAAACAGAAGTTACGCGGCTTACTGCGACTTTCTTAAGATATACCCAAGAAATCATTTGGGAGTATCAAACAAATAGTCGAAATGCGGTCATCCGACGTTATTTGGTAACTCCACCCCGATGTTTGTCCAACTCGGATAAACGTCATTTTGCAAACAATTCTAGAAAGCCTAAGATAGAGTGAAACCAAAACAAAGTTAAGCATCAACCTAAGACGGCCTAATACCCAAGGCGTAATAAGTCCATTTAGTAGAAAAACCGCCAAAATTGTGTCAAAGGTCCTCGACCTCACGACACCTCATATTGTCTGACATTCGAATAATGTATGTGTGAAAACCAACTTGGGGGTGGGGAAAAATCTAATGGGTTTCTATTTTACAGACATGGATCGTTTCCCGAAGTTCGATATGATCGTCTCAGCGCCACCTCAGCTTACGATTTGGTACAATGATTTGGATGGGGATCATAGAAGAACCCTTATCAAGTACGTAGGTGCCTTACCCAAACTGTAAACATGAATGGTTGGCCAGAACTAATTGAGGTGCTTACGGGGTATTGGGACAGTCAGAAGATGGTTTTTCGCTTTGGAACAGCCAAAATTACCCCGATTCTGGAAGAAATAAGGGACTGCATAGACACCGTAGGCACCAGGATAGAGAGAAGAGCCAGAAAGCAAGAAGATATTTTCATCCCCAACAAACCTTCCGTAGAGAATATTGTAGATTGGTTTTGATTAAGAAAAGACTTCGCTTATTGGTACCAGGATTCCCACGTGGCGTTTATAGATCTGTATATTTGATTTGGACACGTGAGTTTCTACGCCTCGTACAATTGGGAGTTCAATATCTCCTAAAGAGAGTGGAACGAGATCCGTCCCCTAGCATTTGCCGTGGCATTGTTGGGAACTATGGTCTTCCCGCACGGTCCGAGTTTGAGCATCAACACCCGAGTCATAACACTCGTCCACACTTTGTTTAAAGGATATGAAAATCAAGGAACAACAAAATACTACCCTGTAGCTCTAGTCATACTATCTGACATGTATCGGGCCTTGGGAAAGTGCAAAGAAGGACACCGATATTTCCAAGGGTGTAACCTACTCCGCCAGTGCTGGATCCTTAGCCATTTGGCGAAGGGTGCTGGGACTCGGGAATTACACACCCTCGACAACAAAAACACTCTCAAGGACATAAATGACTTACTATACTGGGCAAATATGGACAATCGGAGAACAAGAGGGAGATGGGCCCAAATTTTCTCCGAATTTAGAGAAGAGGACCTCCAATGGATGCTCGACCGTTTTATATCCAAAGAAGTTGTTGTGGACAGTCGCAGATATGTCATGCTCCGTCTGCCAGGCATTCGAGGAATTCGCCCTTACGCACCATTTTGAGTCTTGCGACAGTTCGGAAGAAAACAAATCATGCCTAGAGAAGCGTACTATGGCGCTTATGTGTATGACATTGGAGACGATTGAGTGCACGATTCTTCGGAAATGTTCAGAGAATGGAAAAACGCCAAACGCATGGATAAAAACACTATCGCCCCTGGCAGATTCAATGGTGGATATGACGAATGTTACAAAGAATGGCTGAAGAAGAACATACAAAACATATCCTTTCAGACTCCGCGTAACTTTCGAAGTTTAACGGACAGAGAAGCCAAAGCAGTGGCCGAGATACAACAGATAAAGGAAGAGGCCAAGGAAGTGTATGCTAAGTTCGTAGAGAATCAAGCGCTTGAGAGGGCGACCCAAGAGGTTGAAAGACTTAGACGCGGTTATGATGATTTCGACAATCGGATCCAACAGAAGATCGAGAGGATGCGATACGAATGTTTGGAAGACAAAGAACGCCTTGGTGATGATTTTCTATTGATGCTGAGGTATATGTTTTAGCAACACAAAAATAAGAAAGACGGCGACGGAGCAGGATCTTCCGCAGCAGCATAGTGGACATCACCCCTGCGTGGGTTTTTACATACACTTACACTGCTTTAGCCCCTGCGTGGGCCTGATTTTGTTGCACTTTTGAATGGCCCCTGCGTGGGTTTGTCTATATATTTGTTTCCCTTTTTCTAAAATTTTTATTCATTAGTAAATGTTATTTTGGGGGGAATTGTTTATTAGGTTTAAATTCACACGTACATCATTCTAATGCGGTAGGCCCACCCTTGGCACAAAAGGGTCCCCATGTATGTTTTAGAACGTGATATATATATGTGTTTGAATTCTTATGTGTTATGTTGTTATGAATGAGGATATCGTAAACCCACTCCTAGCCAAAAAATTCCAAAAATAAAATAAAATATGGAATCCCCTATTACAAATGTCCGACCAAAATTCCCAAGTCTCAAGTTTCTCATTCAAAAGGCTATCTCCATACGACAAATCCTAAATACTGCTGTATCATCTCATGAAACGCGAATCACCGCTATGCACAAGGGCAAGAACATCCAGACAAAGCTCACTGAAGAGGAGTTGCAAAGAAAGATCGAACGAGTCACTCGAGAAATTCAAAAGGTTAAGGAGGAAGGGCTCAGAGATGACATGACCACGGCAATCTACAAAGCTGCAGCCGTGACGTTGGATGAGGGCCTGGTGTCGCAGATAAAAAGAAAGAAAGAGGTTGAGATGGAAACCGAAAGCTTGAGGAATAGGTTGAATATGTTTCGTTTGAAGGTGCAAGAATGAAAGGCGAGAGAAGCAAAGACAGATGTTGAGACTGCCGTACTCTTGTCCAAAAGTGCGTCACTTGATAAGGAATTGACAAACCGTAGCAACATCAAGGGTGGAAGATACCTCGCCTGTGAATAGGGAGCAGAAAACAATGGCTCCGACAAGGGATTGACTGAGGAGGAAATCGTCTACAAGCCTCCATTTCCGATCGTATAAAAGGGAAAGAAGAGACGCAACCCTAGGACGAGAAATGACTAAAGTGCTATTGTCATCCTTTAAGAATTCCAATGTTGTCTTTCAATTTCCTTGTAATCGCAATGAATTAAAATATTTCATCCTAAACTCGAACTACGTTGGGTCTGAATTCTCCTTGTGAGATACGTAGGCAGTCTTTCCCGACCCGGCCCCTATCTTTAAAAAACATTTCATTCTCCTTCATGTAACGAAGATATGAAGATAAGATCAACGGGCACCAAAAGCAGCTGCAAGAAGACCATAGCTCAACGTGATTCAGCCTTACGGAGATAGCATTAAAGAAGCAAATTCCTATTTGTTTAAAAATGTATTTCCGTCCTCATTCGTGGGTTAAAGATATCCTCAAACAAAGCGACTTGTGTGTTTATCTACTTTTTGTGTGATATTATGCATTTTGTACTCCGAATATGCCCAGACAAAACTCTAAAATACAGCTATGGGATACAGTAATGGCGAAGTTAGTCTCAAAGACGTTGTGGTGGCTCAACCCACCGTGGCGGAACAAAATGAACTGATTGCACAACTGCTGCAACTGATAGCTGATATGAGAGTAGAAATGCAGCGGAGGTAGGACACGCCTCAACCCGGATTTCGACCTAATATTGTTGACGCAAGACCTCCGATGTACTTCCCTTCATTAAACTTGGATCCAACTCAGAACCAGCCGTCAACACCTGCATCCCAAACCATATCTGAATTATCCCAAACCATATCTGGATCCCTTAACAAGGACCGAAACAGGCTCTATAATTCTTTAGGAATATCTTCCCAATCCGAAACCTGACTCAAAACCATTCTGCAGCATCACAGTGGCTATAATCTTTTACACGGCAGGCATGGGGTTCTATGGGTCCAAGTCTTCGTCGTGGCATTCACCAGCTCCATCGTTTAAAAATTTGTACCTCGCGGTATCCCATCAATGATCGGCACCTGCCTGCAAAGGTGACTCCCTTCTCCATGAATAACAACCTCTTCGTTCTGCCACACGAGCTTCATCATCTGATGGAGAGTAGAGAGGACGGCTCCAGCCATATGAATTAACAACCTTTCCAGAAGAAGGTTGTAACTGGTATTGATATCCAATACTTGAAATTGTGCGCTGAATTCTGATGGGCCCATTTGAATGGTTAAATTCACTTCTCCTAACGTGTCCCTCTGAACCCCATCAAAGGCTCTCATGTTGACTTGGTTGTGTTTTAGTTTCTCAAGGTCAAACCTTAGCTCCTCAACGTCGACAACGGGTCGATATTCAGAGTAGATCCATCATCTACTAAGATGCAGTTGATAACTTTTTCGCGGCATACAATGATGTGCAACGCCTTGTTGTGTGACCTCCCTTTCGACAGACATCTCATCGTCACAAATGTTTATTCGATGCCCTCAAATAACCTAGTGAATCATAGCGGCCATGTAATCGCTGCTTGTGCATGCGGGTACATACGTATCATGGAGAGCATTCATTAAGGCCTGCCTGTGGCATTGAGAGCTCATCAGCAGGGCCCATACGAAGATCTGAGCTGGAGTCTTCTCCAAATGGTTGACGATGGAATAATCTTTTGGTTGCATTCTTCCCCTGAATTCCTCCGCTTCTCCTTTGATTATCGGCTTTTTGGCCTGATGCTTCTTCTGTCCTCCGAGAGCATGCTCGTCACGAGTGTAACACTTTCCAGACCTAGTCATGACTTGAGCAGAAGCAATTTCAATAACAAACTTATGCTTGACGAGAGTTTCTAACGGCAACAAGGCAACAACCTTTGCAGATGTAAAAATAAGAAACTCTCTCTTTTCTTTGACGCTTAAACAACAGATAGCCCTTTCCAAAACATCATGAACGATGGGAGTAATCATCTTCGTTCCACACCAGTCTTCGTCTGTCTCGATCATATATACATTGCTTCTTCCATGATTTGGCTATGGGTTAGTGTTGACATTTGGTGCCGTCGGTTGGAGAGAGACTACCTCTTTATCAATGAGATCCTGAATTTTGTGCTTGAGGTTGATACAATCATTAGTATGATGCCCAACACTGTTGGAATGATAAGCACATATCTGATCAAGTCTGTAGAATTTTGAATTGTCATCAAAGAGTTTGGGCCCCACAGGATGGATGTATCCGACCGTAGCCAGTCGCTCATATAGTTTTGCTCGGCTTTCAGCGAGAGCAGTAAAGGGATTTGAAGGCCTCTTTTCAAATCTGGGTCGGGGAGGTCATAACTTCCTTGTTGAGGAGAAGGCACCTTTTGATAATTTATGGTATTTAGATAGGGAGCTTGGCTTCTGGGATATGGATTTTTTTGGTAGTTTGCTGATGGAGCTTGGTAATTCGGAGGGTAATTTTTTTATAGTGGAGCTTGGACTTGATAAATAGGAGGGGGTGCTCCGTGACTTGACTGTACGTTAGCACAGTTGTAAGCAACACCCTTGTAAGGAGATGGAATTTTGTAAGATGGAGGGTGTTTTGGGTAAATGGGAGATGGATTTTGATAGTTTGGGGGTGGAATTTAGTATAGTGGAGCTTGGACATTTGGATAAATGGGGGTAGCGTTCTGGTTATTGGGATGACTAAATGGCGTGTAGCAAGTTTGTAGGACTTTGGGGAAGGACTCGACCGACATTGGGAATATGATGAGCTTCTGGGGGTTTTCCTTCCCCCATATGAGAAAATAACAACAATTTCTTCTCTTTTATTTTTGAAAAACCCTAAAGATCCAAGTGATGCGGCTACACGAGCTATATTTCCTAATTTTTAACTGTCTTCGATAGTCTTACCAATCTTGACTCTCTTGGCAAACTTTTTCTGACGGTCAACATGATTCTATCATAATATTTCGGCTCTTGCACGCGCACGAGTACTTCAACAATTTCTTTCACAGTCATGTGTGGTCTCACCCTTGACGGTTCTTTTCTCTACCTATAGGCGAACTCCATATAACTTTCGATTACTCTTGCTTCATCTTCTCCAAAGAGTATCGATAGGGAACAATTTCTATGTTTTAAGCAAATCGATCGATGAAGTCTTTGGACAATGCATTCCAGCTGGGCCATTGCCTGGTTTCATGTGAGGTAAACCATTCAAGAGTTTCTCCACACAGGATTCGGTGAAAAGCCGCATCAATAAATCTTCATCCCTTCCAACTCCCACGAGATGGTCGTAGTAGGTTCTTAATGAGCCATATGGTTTCCCACTCCCCCAAAGGTGTCAAACTTTGGGATCTTGAACCCTTATGGAAGGTCTAAATTTTGTTGGATACGAAAATCCTCATAACTAAGTTCGGCGATATCGGGGATGCATTGGAGCTCTTTCATGGCCTTCTTGATCTCTTCTTTTATGTAGACCTTTACATCTTTCTTTGAACTTCATTCCTTTTCCTGTTCCTCATAATGGTCTATCTCTGAACCGTGCACATCGTGCTTGGCAGTGACGGGAATTTGGAAAGTGGCTCTTTTTTGTAATGTGGAGCTACAAAGGGACTATGAGCATTTTTAGAGGTTTGATAATTCTATTGGTAAGTATGAAGATTGGTATTCTGATTTTAGTGGTGGGGGTGTGTTTGGGGATTAAAAGCATTTTTGTTTGGATTTTAGTTTTGATTTTGTGGCGGTGGAGCTGTTTGAAGGTGAGTATTTTGCGGATGGGGTGGCATTTGGCGATGGTTGTTTTGAAGAGGAGGTGGAGTTTGGTAGGATGCTGAAGCATATTGGGGATTTTGGGTAGTGAGATCAATAACTGACGGATGCTGAACAGTTATAGATGGATGGTTCTTAGTTGGATCCATATTTGAGGAAGGGACATAGATTGGAGTTCTCCCACCAGCTGCGTTAGCAGCAAATCCAGGTGGAGGCAAATCCTCCCTCCGTTGCATTGCAACTTGCTACATGAGCTGCATAATCAACTCATTCATTTTTTCTACGGTGGGTTGAGCCACCACAACATCCGTAAGACTCACTTCTTCATTATGATCCCCCATAATTGCCTTTCCTCTGTCTGAGCTTTGTCTAGGGAAGGAATTTGCGGGACCTTTTGATCTGGTGAAAAAGTATGATCTGCAAGATTTTGGTCGACACAGATCAGCTTCAAAATTTTGTAAGATAGGGACCGGTCCTAGGAAGGCTGCCTACGTATCTCACAAGGAGAATTCAGGCCCAACGTAGTTCGAGTACAAGATAAAACATTTTTATTCATTCGTTCATTACTATTACAAGGAAATTGAAAGGCAACAATAGATCTTTTAAAATATGAAATGATGACGACACGTTATTCATTTCCCTTCTTACTACAACATTAGCCTCCTCCTTTCAGGAAACCTAGGAATGGAGGGTTGTAGACGATTTCCTTGTCGTCCTCTTCGTCCGTCATTTCAGAGTGAGCGTTGTCGGGATCACTATTGGCTCCTTGCTCATAGACGTGGTCTTTTTCGCCCATTTTCCAAAATTTATCAATCATGTTGCTATGGAAGGATTTGTTCATCTTCCTCAGTGCAACCATCCTTTCTCTCATGGAGGCGAAATCTTCCATTTCCACTGTCAGCTCCTCATCAACTGACATGCTTCTAGCTAAATGGGTGGATGTCTCCGATTCTATCCTCGCCTCCCTCGCTTCTCTTTCTTGCACTTTCAACAGAATCATGTCCAACTTCTCTCGCAAGTCCTTTGTCTCCATCTTAACATATTTCTTTCTCTTCATCTGTGATGCCAGATCCTCATCCAGCGTCACGGTTGCAGCTTTGTAGATTGCGGTTGCAACGTTGACTCTGAGCCCTTCCTCCGTGGCTTATTGAATTTCTCGAGTGATTTGTTCGATATTTCTCAGTAGTTCATCTTTAGTGAGTTCCATCTGGTTCTTATTACCTTTGTCCATAGCAGTGATTTTGCCTTTCTTGAGACGGTAGAGTAATGTTTTAGGATTTCTTGTATAGGAGGGGGTCTTTTGAGTGAGAAACTTGAGACTTGGAAATTTTGGGCGGACATTTTGTAATAGTGGCTTCTGTATATTTTTTTGGAAATTTCTGGATAGGAGTGGGTTTATGATATCCTCATTCATAGAAACTTAGCACATAAGCAGTTAAACACACATATATCGCGTCTAAAACATACAGGGGGGACCCTTTTGGGCCAAGGGTAGGCCTAGCGTATTTGAATGATGTACGTGTTAATTTAAGACAAATAAACAATTCCCCCCAAGATAAATTTCACTAGTGAATAATAATGTTCACAAAGGGGAAATAGAGGATAAAATATTAAAAACAAACCCACGCAGGGGCCATTTGAAAGTGCAATAAAGGCAGGCCCACGTAGGGGCTAAAAGTAACGTAGATACATATAAAAACTCACGCATAGGTGAAGTCCACTATGACGCTCCAAATGATCCTGCTCTATTGCAGTCTCCCTGAGTCTTGTATTGCTGAAAGATATATCTCAACATCAGCAAGAATCCTTCACTCAGGCGTCCTTTGTCTTCCAAGCTCTCATATCGCATCCTCTAAATTTTCTTTTTGATCCATGTATCGAAATCATCATAACCACGCCTCAGTCTTTCCACCTCTCGAGTGACCTTCTTAAGATTATCTTGGTTCTCGACGAACTTAGCGTATTCCTCTTTTGCCTCTTCCTTTACCTCGTGTAGATTGGCTACTTCTTTGGCTTCTCTATCTGTTACGCTGTGAAAGCTACGCGGGGTTTGAAAGGATACGTTTTGTATGTCATTCTTCAGCCTTTCTTTGTAACCCTTGTCGTACCCAACATTGAATTGGTCAGGGGCGATGGTGTCTTTATCCATACGCTTGGACCTTTTTTATTCTATGAACATTTCAGACGAGCCGTGCACTCTATCATCTCCAATATCGTATACATAAGTGCCATAGTAAGCTTCTTTGGTTACAGTTTGTATCTTCCCGAACTGTCGCAATACTCAAAATGGTGCATAAGGGTAAATTCCCCAAACAATTGTTAGAGGAAGCACAACCTGTCTACGGCTCTCCACGACGACTTCTTTGGAGATAAAATGGTCGAGCATCCATTAGAGATCTTCTTCTCTCAATTCAAAGAAAATTTGATCCCATATCCCCCTTGTACTCTGATTGTTCATATTTGCCCAGTACAACAAGTCATTCAAATCCTTAAGGGTATTATTGTTTTCAAGAGTACGCAGCTCCCGAGTCCCAGTACCCTTTGCTAAATGGTTGAGGATCCACCTCTGAAGGAGTAGGTTGCATCCTTGGAAGTATCGATGTCCCTCTTTACACTTTCTTAAGGCTCGATACATGTCGGACAGGATAACCAGAGCTATAGGATAGTATTTTTTGGTCCATTGGTTATCATACCCTTTGAACAATGTATGCGTGAGTGTTATAACTCGGGTATTGATACTCAGACTTGGACCATGTTGGAATACCATTGTTCCCAATAACGCTACAGCAAACTCTAATGGGCGAATTTCATTCCATTCTCTGTAGTTGATCTTGAACTCTCGTTTGTAAGTGGCGTAGAAGCTTGGATGTCCAAATTGGATATAAAAGTCTCTGAATGCTACATGGGATTCTTGGCACCAATAGGTAAAGTCTTTTCCCAACCCGAACCCGTCTGCAATATCCTCTACAGAAGGCTTATTGGGGATGAAGATGTCTTCTTGTTTTCTCTCTCTCTTTTCTATCCCAGTGCCTATTGTGTTTATACAGTCTCTAATCTCCTCCAAAGTTGGGTTAATTTCGACGGTTCCGAATCGAAACACCATTCTTTGGCTATCCAAATACCCCGTAAGGACCTCAACCAGTTCTGGCCAACTGTGTATGTTGATTAGTTCTGTTAATGCACCCACGTATTTTTTGAGGGTTCTCCTGTGATCCCCATCGAGATGGTCATACCACATTGTGAGTTAAGGTAGCGCCGCTATGACCATATCAATCTTTGGGAAACGATCCATATCTATAAAATAGAAACTTAGTTAAGTTTTCCCTACCCCAAATTGATTTTCACACGTACATAATTCAAATGTCAAATAATATGATGTGTCGTGAGGTTGAAGACCTTAGACACGATTTTGGCGGTTTTCTACTAAATGAACTTAATGCACCTTGGGTATCAAGCCGTCTTAGGATAATGCTAAATTTTTGGTTTTGGTTTCGCTCTATCTTAGGTTTACTAGAATAGTTTTCAAGTAGACGGTTACCCAAGTTGAACAAACATTGGGGTGAAGCTACCAAACAATGTCGTATGACCGCATTCCAACTATTTGTTTGATACTTCCAAATGAATTCTTCTGTGTTTCTTAAGAAAGCTGTGGAAAGACAAGTAACATTCATTTTCCTAATGCATACTATTTGCTTTTTAACGGATGAATGCCGTGGAAATGCAACAAATTTAAAACTAAGGTATACTAAACAAGTAAATAATTTATCACAAATAGCCAAATAACGTTAGTTTTAAGGTTAGAATCCTCCTTATCCCCAGCGGGAGTCGCCATTTCTGTTTAATTACGGAAAAGAAAAAAAAAATTTGTTTTAGTCACCACTTAATTTTGAGAAAAACTAAGAAAACCTTTATTTTCAAAGGACTCAAATAGATAAAATCAATTGAAAATGTTTAAAAGGATTCGGGGATTCATATTATATTTTAGGAAGGTGTTTAATGCACCTAAAATATTCGTGTAAAACGGTTATCCAGCAACTAACTTTTTGGCTAAAAATTGGTGATAAAATATTTCTTACACTTATTTGAAAATGAATTGGAAAGTGAAAATTTGTTCATCTGAGTGAGTTTTAATTTGTAAAATCTCTTAAGCCATTTATTTGATTTGATCGAGCCATTAAAACTAAAGTGGTGTTCTGCGGGGATTTGGATTCTTCTAACTTTTAACTAGCAACAAGAAGAACATCAAATAATAATAAAAAAAAACATGCAAAGGAGAGAGGGAGAGGGAGAGATATTTGGGTCCAAATCTGGATTTTCTTTTCGCCATGACAAGAATTTTGGACCCATCTGTTTTGGGTTTTTGAACTATTTTTCTTTCTTTTGTACAATTCCTAGACTAAGAAATCAACTATATAAAATAAATATAGAAACGAGAAGCAAACCACAAGGGCTTATGCCCCAAAAATAAATACAAATTATCAAAATAAACTTTGGGTTCTCCACGACCTATAACTTTGACTTCTTGTTTGCTTCGAATTTTCCCAACTCGGGATATCTCCTTCGGGTTTATGAATTCACCAACTTGGTAAATGGAAGTTGAACCTTCTCGGGTCTCTTTAAGTGCAAGGACGAAATATAGTCCATAAAGACTCGGGCGGAATCACATGCAAGAACATGATAAAATAAGGATTAATAAATAAATAGTGGAGAAATAGACCAAATTTATTACTATTCAAATAGAGGTATCAAACTCAAGGCGGCTTCAGACGCGTGACAATTTATTTAATGATTCACACATAGGTACCAATGATCAATTAAATGGATGCTACACTTTTAAATAAATTATCCAATAGAGGATAAACAAAATGACAAAATCAAAATCAGCATTTCTCTCAAAGGTCAATCACTGATTGTAACAAAATAAGTGATTCACATGAATCCTTCCGAACATGAACATGAGCAAAACGATATAGCAAGAACTATACTAACGAAATTTTGATTTAGATATATGCCCAAACCCACGAGATAAGGTCAACAATGTCGCCCCAAAATGACATAAACAAAGAGGGAGTTTTAGTATTTATGATTCCGAATAAAATAAAAATGCTTCAACATGCAATGATAATCAAACTGAAACCAAGTTGATGCTTCCAAGATCAGATGACAATACTCAAACGAAATGAATAGAGAAAGAACATGTAAAGAAAGCACGAAGACGAAACTCGAGGAATGATTAGCAAATAAGCTTTATAAAAAATAGAAGACCGGCGATGAAACTATACACGAAACCGTTAAACTATAACCGAAACGAACTAATTATAGACAGCCGTTGATACGAAACCAAGTACCCGTAAACTATAAACGAAACAGAGCTCGACAGGAAAGCAAATACGTGGAGAAAATCAACATGACACCTTAGAACTAACAAATAACATGATAAACAACTCGCTCAAAAAGATTTTTTTATCCTTCGCCATTCCATAAAGATGATATTAACAACATGATGAAGACACAATAAATAAACAAAACATAACTCCGACATCATAACGACCACAACATCAAGATAAGGCAGAGGCGATGACAAAGTTGACAAGAGAGATGTTACCTTCAACGGGACAGTGAACTTGGGACAAACGCGAGGAGACACGATTCTACTACCACGAAACTCAAACACAAATGGAATAGTAAGGATCTGGACAGCAACTTAACCCACAACAAAACTTTAACCTTTCTTCCGAAATTTACTCGCTACGTAAAAAAAATCTTCTCAAACTCTCTTGCTAAGTGAAGAACATATAAGAATTTCAATCAATTCTTTTTGTACTCTTAGGATTAAAAAAACATATTTAGATAAAATTTGAGATGTTTTTCTTTGTTTTTTTCCCAAGGAATTTTCTTCAAAGAAATCTTTCCAACATTTTCGTTCTGCCTTCCCTTTTTTTTTTAAAAAAAATCCCCTTGTTCAAAGCAAATAGAATATATTTATAGGAGAAGACACTAGGGTTTTTGATTGGGTACAGAGGAGAAATTTCTGGAAAAGCTTTTGGGCAGAATCGGGTATTCACTTTTAACTACTCAATTCAAAAAATTTCTAAAAGAAAACAGTTTCTGCTCATTATATGATATCCCGCTGAGACAGTGGCACAGAGGGCTGGGATCAACAAATCGTCCTTCGTCCTTGACGTGGCACCATCTCTTGTCTTCAAAGGACGATTTTGCAGCTTATTTTATCTGCTCTATCGTACGATCAACTGCGAGGGAGATGATTCCAAACGCGCGGCTTAGGGTCGCTTCTCATTCACTCATCTTGCTGCGCGGCTTCTCTTTCACTCTTCAGCGCGTGGAGGAGAACACGTTGCTTGGATCATTGGGAATTTGTCCTCTCCTTTTGCGTTGATGGGTTTATCACTTTGGGGAAGAATAAGCGTGGGTCGGGCCAAGGGATGAAAGATGGGTTGGGTCGGCTAGGAACTTCAGGGACCTGGAAGACAAAAGAGGATTGGAAATAGAAAAGTGGGCTGGAAAAAAAAGCTTGGGGCTGCTGAAATGTGGCCCAATTTTTGGTCTTAAAAAAAGGTTAGGATAAACATGACTATTTAATTAAAATTAATTAACAAGTTTCTTAACTTCAACGAAATAAAAAAACTTACTTGATTCATTTAATTACAAACTCATTAACTCAAAATTATAATTATCACTTAAATTGAAATAAATTAGTAGAATATTTAACCAAAAAAAATTGAAATCTTTTTGAGATGAATATTCGTGAGATATACTAATTATATAAAATCATATATATATATATATATATATATATATATATATATATATATATATATATATATATATATATATATATATATATATATATATATATATATATATATATATATATATATATATATATTGTTTTAAGAATTATTAAGATCGAATAAAGGTATTTTGAAATGACTTAAAAAATAATTTAAATATTTAAAGTCAGTTATCCCGACTCGTCAGGAATTTAATAAACTCGATGATTAATTTGCATCGGGGAGGTCCAAAATTTGGTGTCAACAATAGCATGTTTTCAAATAACTTTTCTTTATATTGTACTTGTGATAAAATTGCTTATTAAAATGAGTTGAGTTGAGTCAGGTAAGTTCTTCAGTTTCTTACACTCTTTCTATCCTATATTGTTTATCATGATAACTCACATACTCGTACATTCAATGAACTGATGCAAGTTGATCTTCATCGTATCATAATGCATAAGTAGATAACAAGGATTGGCATCCAGTGCACCGTTTATATAGTTGAGCAATCTAGAGTCACTTAGTGACCCTCATTGCATTCTGGAGGACATCTTTTATTGCTTTCTAGTTAGTTTATTAGTATGTTATGGGGTTTGTCCCAACATCCATCTCAGACATTTTAGAGCTTCATAGGCATTTAGTAGTTTAGTTGTTTATAATTAAGTTAGGCGAAGGATTTGGTTGAGTCCAGCAATGGTCCTTCAGTGACTGCCACGGCCAGGGTGTAGGTTCGACGCCTGATAGGTTACACCCGGATGAATGGAATATCGAGAACCATGAGCCTCATTCAAAATTTGCTTCCTTAAGCCATCTATATCAGGCACACACAATCTACCTTGGTACCAAAGTACCCCATCCCTTCCTTTCAATAAGGATTCATTAGATTTACTATGAAATGTTTCCTTGAACTCTATAATAGAGGATCAATATGTTGTTTAGATTTCACCTCTACCACTAATGATGACTCAGAGTTGTGATGAAACATGAAACCCCCATTTCGAGAATCTTGAAGTCGAATTCCCAAACGGGACAATCTATAAACATCATTCAATTACTCTTTCTTATCATCAACAACTTGGGTCACACTACCAATAGGAACCTGATTAAAAGCATCTGCAACCATATTTGCTTTCCCGGGGTGGTAAAGGACAGTTATATCATAGTGTTTCAAAAGCTCTAACCACTTTCATTGTTGGAGGTTTAACTCTCTTTCGGTGAAAATATATTCAAAACTCTAATGATCGGTGAACACATCTACATGCACTCCATATAGGTAGTGTTCTTATACTTTCAAAGCAAACACTACGGTCTCTAGTTCAAGATCATGGGTCGGATAATTCTATTCATGTACGTTGAGTTGCCTAGAGGAATATGCGATTACCTTTCCAATTTTCATGAGGAAACAATCCAAACCTACTCGAGAAGTGTCATAAATACACAGGAACCCTTCGGTACCCTACAATAAGGTCAATACCAAAGCGGAGGTAAGCTTATATTTCAATTCTTGGAAGCCTTTTTCACAAGCTTTTGTCCACTCAAAATCAACGTTCTTTTATTTTAGCATAGACAAACGATAAGAAATATATGGAAAAAAAAAATCTACGAACCTCCTATAATATCTGGCTAAACCTATAAAGTTTTGGGGTCTAGGCCAATTATTAACCTCTTTCGATTTCTTTGGATCGAACTCTATACCCTCACCTAAAATAACGTGACAAAGAAAAGCCATCAACCTTAGCAAAAGCTCACACTAATTGAATTTAGCAAATAGTGGTTATCCTTGAGGACTTGCAAAACTATCCTAAAGTGGCTCATACAATCACTCTCACTCTTTGAATATACCAAAATGTCATCAATAAAGACAATTACAAACAATTCAAGATAATTTCTGAAGACCAGATTCATGAGGTCCATGAAAGTTGCAGGGGCATTAGTTATTTTTACGTGTAATCTATGGGGTAATGAGATAATTAGGGATCTTAAGTGTTTGGGGCGGGATCCATGGTAGTTAAAGAGGCTTAGAGATGAAAATCAAAGAAGAAAAGTTGGAGGTCCCATCAGATAGCCATTGGGGCACCGCGCCTGCTCGAGACCCTTAGGGAAGGCTCTGTCTGACAGGACCTGGAGCATCGCGCTAGCAAGATCACCCCAGACAAGGGGCGATCCGACAGGCCCTAGCGCCCCACGCCTCTCAGAGCGCAAAGGCCCCCTAGAGACCCCGTTGTTTCCCTATCATTTCGTACTAGTTCTTAAGTGATGTACCTTTCATTCCTAGTTGATTCAAAGACTATAGACTACATATAAACATCCTGAAATCATCCATAAACATGAGATCACGATCCTTGAATCCATAATCCAATTCAAGCGAAACTAAGATCAAAGTCAAAAAAGTTAAGAAGAAAGTCAAAGTGAATTTTTAAGGTTTTGAAAGAGTCTTAAACACTCATTTTAACTTTGCTTTAAGGCTCAAGTTACAATTTGAGGATATTGAAAAGAGTTGAGTTAACTTCTCAAAAGATATTATAGGAGATTGTTGAAGGATTCTCATCTATCTCATCTCCTTTGACCAAGCTAACGTAGAAAACAGTCAAGTTTCAATGGTCTAAGGCTTGTGAGAAAAACATTCAAGAGTTGAAAAAGTGGTTGCCTACCACTCCGATTTCAACCTTACCAGGGGGTACTCAAGGCTTTGTAGTGTATTGTGATTCATGGAGAGTTGGCTTGGGATGTGTGTTGATGCAGAATGACAAGGTTATAGTTTATGCCTCCCGACAGTTGAAGATTCATAAAAAGAATTATCCAACTCATGACTTAGAATTGGCTGCAGTATTTTTCACTCTAAAGAGTTAGTGTCACGTCTTGTATGGTGTTCATGTGGACATATTCACTGACCACAAGAGCCTCCAATATGTGTTCACTCAAAAAGAGTTCAATCTCAGACATATGAGGTGGTTGGAATTTCTGAAGGATTATGACATCAGTATTCTTCACCACCCAGCTAAGGCTAATGTGGTTGTTGATGCCTTAAGAAGGTTGTCCGTGGGGAGTACTTCCTATGTCAAACAAAAGATTAGGGAGTTAGTTAGAGATGTGCACAGACTTGCATGTGTGGGAGTCACACTTATGGATTCTATAGAAGGAGGAATAGTGGTGACGAATGTGGCTGAATCATCATTAGTGTCAGAGGTGAAAGAGAATCAAGACGAAGATCCCATTTCTCTTGATATAAAGGCAAGTGCACATAAGCAAAGAGTGTTGGCTTATGAACAAGGGGGAGATGGTGTGCTCAAGTATCAAGACATATTGTGTGTACCTAAGGTGGATGAACTCGAACAGAGGATCTTAGGGGAGACTCATAGCTCCAGATATTCCATTAATCCGGGTTCCACCAAGATATACAGCGACTTAAGAGACATACAATGGTTGGAAGGCATAAAGAAAGATATTTTTGAGTTTGTTGCCAAACGCTCAAATTGTAAGCAAGTGAAAGTGGACTTCTTTAAAGGATTTCCAAGATATTGAAGGCAACATAATTCTATTTGGGTGATTGTCGAAAGAATGACAAAGTCAACCCACTTCTTGATGGTAAAGACTACCTATTCGGATGAGGATTATGCTAAGATGTACCTTCAAGAAGTGGTAAGACTTCATGGATTTCTAGTCTCCATTATTTCAGATAGAGGTGCATAATTTACTACACAATTGTAGAAATCTTTCAATCAAGGTTTGGTTTCAAAGGTGAATTTGAGTACTGCTATTCATCCTTAGACAGATGGACAAGCAAAGCCTACTATCCAAACCTTAGAAGATATGTTGATATCTTCTGTGAATGACTTCTAGAAAAAATTGGGATGATCATATACCTCTCATTAAGTTCGCTTATAACAACAATTACCATTCGAGCATCCAAATGGCACGATATTGAACTCTTTATGGTAGATGATGCAGATCTCCTATTAGGCGATTCAAAGTTTGCGAAGCAGGGTGATAGGACCAAATCTAGTTCACCAAGCTATGAAGAAGGTGAAAGTGATCCAAGAAATATGAAAGACGGCACAAAGTCGCCAAAAGTCCTACATAGATGTTATGAGAAGGCCATTAGAGTTTGAGGTGGAAGACTGGGTGTATCTTAAGGTTTCACCCATGAATGGTGTTATGAGGTTTAGTAAGAAGGGAAGACTTAGTTCCCGGTATATTGGACCTTATAGAATCTTCAATAGAGTGGTTAATGTGTCTGATGAGGTGGAGCTACCTCAAGAATTAGTAGTTATAGATTCATTATTCCATATTTCTATGTTGAAGAAGTTGTTGGGTGATCCTTCAACGACAGTACCAACAGAGAATATTGGGATTGAAGATAGCCTATCCTATGAAAAAATTTCATTTCAGATTTTTGATCGTCAAGTTTGCAAGTTCAATACAAAGGAAGTTGCTTCAGTCAAGGTCCATTTGGAGGAACTGATTTGTTTAAGAAACAACTTGATAAGATGAGGAGGATATAAAGAAGAGATATCCACATCTCTTTGAATCCGAAGATAATGTAGATCAAGGTACTAAATTCTCTTCTTATCACTTTATAAGGCTATGTATAAGCATGTTATTACTTGCGTTAATTTGTTGAGTGCTGAAATAATGTTACTACATTTATCTTAATGAACGAATTCTCATTCGAGGTTGAATGTTCCCTAGGGCATATATTGTAATATATCGTAACTCGAATTAACAAAGAACAAGCTAAGAAACAATCATTTTTTGAAATAAGTAGGGAGATCTGAAAAAATTACAGCTTTCAAAAGTGAGTTTTCGTCATTTTCAAGTGGTCATAACTTCAAGATAAGGAATATTTTGGATGATTTATTTATACGGTTGGTGATCCCTTGGAAATATCTTTCCAACGCCACCGAGCTTGGACAAATCCAATGTCGTATGAGGGAGATATGCCTTTCGGAAGTTCGGTTGTTGGACTGAGGAAAGTCCAATCCGAATTTTAGTAAGGGAAAATTTGTGTTTCCACCCTAGTATTTCCTAATTCATTTTAAGGGTTATTTAGAGGGTAGAGACCAAGGCCCAAATAAGTTTTACAAAAATCAAGAACACTTAGGGCATGGGACAAAAGAGAAAAGAATAGGAAGATCAACAATTGTCCAAGAAATGCCAAGATCGTTGCATGGATTTCGTCGGGGTGACCCTTATCGTGGCATGTGAGATCATTCGATGTTGGGTCCTTTCACTCACACTCAAATTTGATTAAATACAAAAAATTATAGCCTATTTGATTGAAAAATTTTAAGTTCTTGATGAAAAGTTGTGAAGCTCGTGTGGGTTGAATTGTAGTTGATCTCTTATAGGTTTGGCTCATGTTTCCAGAATTTTTTCGGGTCTAATATATTGGGTTATGAGGTATTTTAGGGATCCTAAGTATTTGGGGGGATCCTTGGAAGTTTAGGAGGTTTAGAGATGAAAAATAGAAAACAAAGTCGGAGGTCCCATCAGATAGCCCTACGGGCGCCGTGCCTGCCAAAGACCCTCTAGGTAGGCTCTGTCTGATAATCCATTGTGCACCTCGCCAGCCTGAGCTCCCCTTACTAGAGTCAATCTAACATGCCCTTGTGCCATGCGCCTCTCATAGCGCCAAGACCCCGGGAGACCCCATTCTTTCCCTCTCTTTTCGTACTATTCCTAAGTGATGTATCTTTCATTCATAGTTGATTCCAACAATATGGAGTACATATAAACATCATAAATCATCCATATATAAGAAATTATGATCTTTGAATCCATAATTCAATTCAATAGAAGCTAACATCAAAGTCAAAGAATTAAGAGCCAAGTTTAAAAGTTAAGAAGCAAGTCAAATTGAGTTCATAATGTTTTCAAAGAGTCTTAAACAATCATTTTAACTTTGATTTAAGGCTCAAGTTACAAGTCGAGCAAAGAGAAAAGAGTTGACTTAAATTCTTAAAAGATGTAAGGGAACTAAGTATTCCATAAATGTTAAAGTTTCAACATAGTAAAGAGCAAAAGTTAAGTTCATTTCTCTAAAGTTATTACGGGGACTAAGTATTACCCAAGGTTTAATAAATGTTTCACATTTTAGTTAAAAAGGAAACTGAGAAGTTCCAAAAGAGTTTTCAACTAAACTGGGGAACACTGATTCCAAAAGGAATTGTTAAAGCTAAATGGTTTAGTAAAGTATCTCAACCCAAAAGAAGTATGTTTTATTAAAAGTGTTAGATAAAGCATGTTTTGGGAGTAGTATTGAGAACTGAGGTGGGAATGAGCAATGTAAACCATGCACTCATTATAGGTATTAAAGTGCCATACTTTTTAGATGATCACGTAAGTTTAGCCAGTGGATCCACTAGGTTGAGGATGTTCAATGCAATGGCAAAGTATAGGACATTTCAAGCAACATGGACAAAACGTTGTATGATCACTTAGGATAAAAGTGGTTTTTATCAGTTAGAGAAACTCTCACAGAAACTATATTACTTTCATATATAAGTAAAGTTGAGTTTATGATTGTTTCATGTGTAATGAACTACTAGTTTACACTGTTTTTACCAGATATATATATATATGAGTTGTCATTTTATGAGTTGAGCTGGGCCCATGTAAGTTCATCCTTACTCCATTTCAAGCTTTATAGCTGTGTTTAAAACTCCAACTTGCATACTCGAACATTCAGTATACTGTTGTCAGTTGGCCTGCATCGTTTTATGATGCAAATGCAGCTAACCAGGATTAGCATAAAGTGGTTCATTGATCCAGATTGAGCTCCACAGCTAGTACCGAGCAAACTTGCACTACGGAGGACATCATTTTCATTCGCTTTACTAGCTTACTTTTCAGAATGTTGTGGGGTCTATCAGAATAGATATCTCAATCATTTTAAAGGCTTCGTAGAAAGTTTGTAGTTTTGACCAGGATATTATATGAAGTATTTATTTTAAACATGTTTCATTTCTTGATTGAGTTGTGTTTAGTCTTCCGATGAGTTAAGTAAGCCAGGTCAAGGGTCTTTTGGGGGTCAGCAATGGACTTCGAGTGCCGTCCACGTCTAGGGTGTAGGTTCAGGGTGTGACACATTCTTCCTTCCCTTGTCACCCATAAAATATTCCTCCCACGTTTCAACATCCTTGAAAAAATCCTCTATCAATTAAATTTATATCTCATAGTAACTATCAAATGTTATATAAATAACTAATTAAGTAATCACTAAATCAAAAAAATGCATATTATGTTTTAAACTAACCTCTATCATATTGACTCCAAAAAAATTAGCTTCAAAAAAATTTGACAGAATTAAAGACCCAATTCCTAGAATAGTCACATTCTTTACAATCCTCAAAGCATCAAATTTCAAATCATCAAAAGTGTTCACAAGAATTATTGAATTTTCTTCCTATTTTATATCTCAATTTGTCTATTTTAGACTCAACTGCTCAATTGTAACTCATCACATCATCAAACACAAAAGAAGGAAATTCAATAGGACTTCGTAGTGGCAATCTTGACAACTCTATAATTTCACCCCCAGAACTCAATTCTTGTAATAATTACAATAATCAGTAAATCTAAAATTAAAACACGTATAACAACTATGGTTGGTTTGACCCAAAATACTATAGATGGATATTAAATTTTTGGGACATGAAAATAGATCAATTAATAATAATAGTGGAGATAACATGTTAAAAGGGGAACTATAGCACTATTCCCAGGTCAAGGCCAAATTAATCTTTTTCTTCAATTTTCATGAAATTAATCCATCTCCTCAATGCCTAATTTGATTAATTGTTTCAAAAATTGAAGAGATGGATTGATATGGAATTGGCCTGAGAATAATGCTATAAGAAGGGATTATTCATTATTTTATAGAGTCTCATGACTCGAAACTTATTTTCAATTTAATCCAATCAAATGCAATAGTTCTTCCTTTTAACGTGTGCTCTACACAATTATTATTGATAGGGTTGGTTTGTTGACCAAAAAATGTATATCCCATTATGCTATTTTGAATTCATCCCCCATTGTTTTTGACATTTATTATTATAGATTTTCTAAATTAAATTATTCTAGAAACTGTAACTCAAAGATATAATAATAGAGTTATCAGGCCAATTGATTTTTCTTCTTTTGTGTTTGATGATGTGGAGAGTAACAATGGGAAGTTAAGTCAATGAAGAGGCAATGGAGGATATTGAATAGTTAATAAGTAGTAAGAATTCTTGTCAATCCTTTTGATGATCTAGAAATTGAAGCTTTTAGAATTGTAAAGAATATGACTATTGTGGGAATTTGGCAATCAATACCTTAAAATTTTGTTGATGATAATTAATTTTTCGATGATATGATATAGATTAGTTCAAAAATTATATGGATTGATTGGTTTTAATGACTAAGGGATCAATTACTTACATTGCATGTGATAGTTAGTCTAAGATATCAAGCCAACTGAGGGAGGAGATTGGTCAATGGTTGTTGAAATGTAGGAGGCCATTTTTGTTGGTCATAAGGGAAGGGCAAAACAGAGAAAAGATGAAGCAAAAGTTGATTTACAATGAGGAACCAAAAAACAGGGGAAGATAGTGAGTTGGTTCTCACTTGTGGATGTTTTTAAACACCCCTTTGTTGGTTGTTTCCTAACTCACTATGGGTGAAATTCGACTTTTGAGAGCATAGCTTTGGGTTGCTTGTCTTGGTTTATTTGATCTAGAATGATGAAGTTTTTAATGCAAAGATAGTTCAAGATATTTGGAAGAATGGAGTTAGAGCGAATGTCGGTGAAGGGGGTAATATGAAGAGATGAGATCGAAAAGTGTATAGAGATCACGATGGGAGCCGATGATGAATGGGGAAGTATTGGGAAAGAATTCCAAGAAATAGAAGGATTTAGCTAAGGAAGCTATGAAGGAAATGGTTCATCAAATGTGAATCTCAAGAATTGTTTATTGATTATTTATTTGGTCGTAATGGGTACTACTTCACTCAATAGATGAATTTTTTTCTAAGATTCTACTTTATCTTGGTGATAATTTATACCTTTTATTCTACTTTTATTCTATTTTTGTTGTTTATTCATATCTATTTGTCTGTATCTACGTAGCACAAATACAAAATAATTTCGAACGCAAATAAATAGTATACTTATTCATACATTTTGAAGTAGAATCAAAGGTACAAATGATTATCTAGAAAAAGTTACGGTGGAAATAAGTAAAACGGACTAACCAAGAGACTTTGAATAGTCAGGTCATCCAATAAAAATTTATGCTACTACCACAAATTGGTCTAGAAGTCTAATTACATGTTAATATCAACCAAATGCTAAAAATGATAGAACATGGACAACTTCTTGTTCTTTTAACTTTAAAATCAGTCTACGAAAATCAAAATCAAAGAAAAAAAATCATTAACTTCTAAAAAGTAAATATAATTAATGATATTAAAATATAAAAAGTATCTCTTTCAATAGACAACTTCCAGTGCAAAAGAAGTAAAATACACCCTTTCTCTTATTTATTTCATTCTCTTTGGTTCTTCTTCTCACTCTTCAGATTTCTCTTTTACAAATTCAAATCACAAACTTTAGATGACATATTACTTAAACATTGATTACATACTCATATGTAATACTAATCATGAATCTTAGTTCTTTTATCAATGTGAAAATGATGTTGGAACAATTATGTTCCTTCAAATTCTTTTTCAAAATAATGCTTTTAAAATTTTCTGTTAAGCTCACTTTAGTTTTGAATGTGCACTAAGAAAAGTGTTTAGATTATGCAGAAACTATCAAAAGTAAATGGAGCTTATAAGATCTAATACATAGAGAGGGAACAAGGCTCAACATAAAAGAACACGTCCATATGAAACAAAGAAGAAATTGGCCTAGGAGACCCCTAGCGCACTGCTAGTGCGGAGAGTCGTACCCCATACTTCAGAAGGATACTCGGGGAGCACTGCTGATACGCCACCTAGGGCCTGAATTGTTTGTTCTGAGCACACTCCTGGTGAGTATCCTAGGCCCCTCCCCAACACCCTGGACGAATTTTGAAGTTAAAATTAGTACCCCAAAATAGTTTAGAATTGGGAAATTATTCCTAAACTTTCATTTCTCAAACCCAAATCCAATACATTAGATCTTCCATACAATTCCTTTTGAAATATGACATTACTAAATCAATAGAGTTCATGTTATACTTAGCATGAAAAACACTATAAGATTCACAAAACAAAAGAAGCAAAACCTCCACTATGAAAGAACCAAATTCAATATTAAGAACTATGAATATATCCTTTAGATGTGACAATTTCTACGTGAATTGAGATGTAGGGCTTGATGACGAACTAGTCCAACACTTTGTTAGCCTTATATACCTGGAAATAACAAATAATCTTGGTGAAAATTGATGGAAACTTAAAAAACAGTTGACCCCTAGACTTTTCTCCTCTTGTAGCCTTATTCTAATTCTTCAAAGTGTTAAAGAACACGAAAAATGTTTTAACACATGTAAGAACCTTAATTAGGTTATGTAAAAAGTGTCTTAGGCTTAGAAGGGATGGGAGAATACGAAACTATCCCTCTAAAAAGAGGTTGAGGTTCCATAAAAATAAAAGAGGCTTCACCAAATTGAGCATATATTCTTACTTTGAACTCGAAATGAAGCAAATTTAGGTGTTGGAAAGAGGACTCGGAGACCTTTAAGTTGAGAAGTAATGGGAAACTGTGATGAAATATATGATTGTTCGTAGGTGACCTAAGTAAAACTTACTTTAGAACTTTATTGGTTACGAAGCTTTCAACTCAACTTTGTGTAAGGGGATTCTACTACTAGTATATCCAAAATCATTCTCATACTAGTTTATGATGTATTATTTATAATACTTTTTTTTGTCGTTTAAGGGTTAGCTCACCCACCCTATTTGTTATTCTCAACAGAACACTTTTGAATTCGACATGAATTATAAATTTCACCGTCGAACTATTGTTAATCTTTAAAAGACCCTTCAACTAACTGAACTTAAATATACTCCTCTCATGTCATACAGAGAAATGTGTTATTATCACACATAGACATAGAGTTTTCTATTGCTATGACATACACATAGGTATATTACATGACATAAGAGGCGTGACTGAAAAATTATTAGTCAAAGAGAGAGATTTTTTTAGTGTTATCTGTTGACACCCAATTTTGACCCGCGTCGGTATAAATTGATTCTCGAGCTTTGTAAGTTTTCCAAACATTTTAAATTAATTAGTTTTATAAATTTTGCGAAAATAACAATATAATGCATGAATTTTATGTTACTTCGGATACTTTTATCATGACTTTTAGATAATATATATATTTTTTATATAGTTATGTATATAATTAGTATATTTTAGGATAATTCGAAAACCATCCCAAAAATATTTCAATTTTAGTAAACATTCTTTCTTAGTTTAAATTATGATTATTTTGGAATCATTATTTTATGATTATACTACTAAAATAAAGAAGCTCGCAGATTAATTAATAAAAATTCATTTTTTATTTAAGGTGTAGTCAAACTTCTTATCCTAACTGAATTTGGGTTATTTATTAAATTAACCCTCTAATTTTCCAATTCCACTTTGGGCCCAATTCGCTGATTTCAGTTGAATTCCCCCTTTCCAGACCCATTTTCCTTTTTCTCTCTTCTAGTACCCAGTCCATTTCATTTTTTTACTTTCCCAGCCCACCCCCAATTCGTCTCCGAATCATTCCCAGCCCATTTCGCCAAACCCCCAAACTGGCGGCCCATCACAATTGCCCCCTCAACCCAACCCAACTCCCACGTTCCCATCCCCAGATTGAGGCCCAATTCTCCCTACTCTCAACCCAAATTAATTCCCACTCCATTAATTCCCGTTACCCCAACCCAACTCCCTTCCTTCATCCCCTTTTCCTCGCCAAAATTCCCAGTAGAAGACGCCAAAAAATGCCCAGAAAATGTCAAAATACCCAGAACCCACACACTAATTTCCCAGAATTTCCCCTCCCTCTTTCTCCTTCTTCACGCGATATTCCTAGAACAAACGTGAAATACCTAGAACCCAGACACTAAAATCCCCCCAGACGCGAAAGAAATTTAATTCCCGGAAACCCTCCTCACGTCTTCTACGCGTGAGTTTCAATCCCCCCAGACGCGAAAGAAATTTAATTCCCGGAAGACTCACTTCTTCATTATTATCCCCCATAATTGCCTTTTCTCTATCTGAGCTTTGTCTAGGGAAGGAATTTGCCGGACCTTTTGATCTGGTGAAAAAGGATGATCTGCAAGCTTTTCATCGACACAGATCAGCTTCAAAATTTTGTAAGATAGGGACCGGTCCTAGGAAGGCTGCCTACGTATCTCACAAGGAGAATTCAGGCCCAACGTAGTTCGAGCACAAGATAAAACATTTTTATTCATTCGTTCATTACTATTACAAGGAAATTGAAAGGCAACAATAGATCTTTTAAAAGATGAAATGATGAGGACACGTTATTCATTTCCCTTCTTACTGCAACATTAGCCTCCTCCTTTCAGGCAACCTAGGAATGGAGGGCTGTAGACGATTTCCTTGTCGTCCTCTTCGTCCGTCATTTCAGAGTGAGCGTTGTCGATATCACTATTGGCTCCTTGCTCATAGACGTGGTATTTTTCGCCCATTTTCCAAAATTTATCAATCATGATGCTATGGAAGGATTTGTTCATCTTCCTCAGTGCAACCATCCTTTCTCTCATGGAGGCGAATTCTTTCATTTCCACTGTCAGCTCCACATCAACTGACATACTTCTAGCTAAAAGAGTGGATGTCTCTGATTCTATCCTCGCCTCCCTCGCTTCTCTTTTTTGCACTTTCAACAGAAGCATGTCCAACTTCTCTCGCAAGTACTCTGTCTCCATCTCAACATATTTCTTTCTATTCATCTGTGATGCCAGATCCTCATCCAGAGTCATGGTTGCAGCTTTGTAGTTTGCGCTTGCAATGTTGACTCTGAGCCCTTCCTCCGTGGCTTATTGAATTTCTCGAGTGATTTGTTTGATATTTCTCTGTAGTTCTTCTTTAGTGAGTTCCATCTGGTTGTTATTAGTTTAGTCCATAGCAGTGATTTTGCCTTTCTTGAGACGGTATAGTAATGTTTTAGGATTTCTTGTATAGGAGGGGGTCTTTTGAGTGAGAAACTTGAGACTTGGAAATTTTGGGCGGACATTTTGTAATAGTGGCTTCTGTATATTTTTTTGGAAATTTCTGGATAGGAGTGGGTTTATGATATCCTCATTCATAGAAACTTAGCACATAAGATGTTAAACACACATATATCGCATCTAAAACATACAGGGGGGACCCTTTTGGGCCAAGGGTAGGCCTAGCGTATTTGAATGATGTACGTGTTAATTTAAGACAAATAAACAATTCCCCCCAAGATGAATTTCACTAGTTAAATAATAATGTTCACAAAGGGGAAATAGAGGATAAAATATTAAAAACAAACCCACACAGGGGCCATTTGAAAGTGCAATAAAGGCAGGCCCACGTAGGGGCTAAAAGTAACGTAGATACATATAAAAACTCACGCATAGGTGAAGTCCACTATGACGCTCCAAATGATCCTACTCTATTTCAGTCTCCCTGAGTGTTGTATTGCTGAAAAATATATCTCAACATCAGCAAGAATCCTTCACTCAGGCGTCCTTTGTCTTCCAAGCTCTCATATCGCATCCTCTAATTTTCTTTTTGATCCATGTATCGAAATCATCATAACCACGCCTCAGTCTTTCCACCTCTCGAGTGACCTTCTTAAGATTATCTTGGTTCTCGACGAACTTAGCGTATTCCTCTTTTGCCACTTCCTTTACCTCGTGTAGCTTGGCTACCTCTTTGGCTTCTCTATCTGTTACGCTGTGAAAGCTACGCGGGGTTTGAAAGGATACATTTTGTATGTCCTTCTTCAGCCTTTCTTTGTAACCCTTGTCGTACCCAACATTGAATCGGTCAGGGGCGATGGTGTCTTTATCCATACGCTTGGACCTTTTTTATTCTCTGAACATTTCAGACGAGCCGTGCACTCTATAATCTCCAATATCGTATACATAAGTGCCATAGTAAGCTTCTTTGGTTACAGTTTCTATCTTCCCGAAATGTCGCAATACTCGAATTGGTGCATAAGGTTAAATTCCCCAAACAATTGTTAGAGGAAGCACTACCTGTCTACGGCTCTCCACGACGACTTCTTTGGAGATAAAACGGTCGAGCATCCATAAGAGATCTTCTTCTCTCAATTCAAAGAAAATTTGAGCCCATATCCCCCTTGTACTCTGAATGTTCATTTTTGCCCAGTACAACAAGTCATTCAAATCCTTAAGGGTATTATTGTTTTCAAGAGTATGCAGCTCCCGAGTCCCAGTACCTTTGCTAAATGGTTGAGGATCCACCTCTGAAGGAGTAGGTTGCATCCTTGGAAGTATCGATGTCCCTCTTTACACTTTCTTAAGGCTCGATACATGTCGGACAGGATAACCAGAGCTATAGGATAGTATTTTTTGGTCCATTGGTTATCATACCCTTTGAACAATGTATGCGTGAGTGTTATAACTCGGGTATTGATACTCAGACTTGGACCATGTTAGAATACCATTGTTCCCAATAACGCTACAACAAACTCTAATGGACGAATTTCATTCCATTCTCTGTAGGAGATCTTGAACTCTCGGTTGTAAGTGGCGTAGAAGCTTGGATGTCCGAATTGGATATAAAGGTCTCTGAATGCTACATGGGATTCTTGGCACCAATAGGTAAAGTCTTTTCCCAACCTGAACCCGTCTGCAATATCCTCTACAGAAGGCTTATTGGGGATGAAGATGTCTTCTTGTTTTCTCTCTCTCTTTTCTATCCCAGTGCCTACTGTTTTTATACAGTCTCTAATCTCCTCCAAAGTTGGGTTAATTTCGACGGTTCCGAATCGAAACACCATTCTTTGGCTATCCCAATACCCCGTAAGGACCTCAACTAGTTCTGGCCAACCGTTTATGTTGATTAGTTCTGTTAATGCACCCACGTATTTTTTGAGGGTTCTCTTGTGATCCCCATCGAGATGGTCATACCACATTGTGAGTTAAGGTAGCGCCGCTATGACCATATCAAACTTTGGGAAACGATCCATATCTATAAAAAAGAAACTTAGTTAAGTTTTTCCTACCCCAAATTGGTTTTCACACGTACATAATTCAAATGTCAAATAATATGATGTGTCGTGAGGTTGAAGACCTTAGACACGATTCTGGCGGTTTTCTACTAAATGAACTTAATGCACCTTAGGTATTAAGCCGTCTTAGGATAATGCTAAATTTTTTGTTTTGGTTTCGCTCTATCTTAGGTTTACTAGAATAGTTTTCAAGTAGACGGTTACCCGAGTTGAACAAACATTGGGGTGAAGCTATCAAACAACGTCGTATGACTGCATTCCAACTATTTGTTTGATACTTCCAAATGAATTCTTGTGTGTTTCTTAAGAAAGCCGTGGAAAGCCACGTAACATTCACTTTCCTAATGCATACTATTTGCTGTTTAATGGAAGAATGCCGTGGAAATGCAACAAATTTAAAACTAAGGTATACTAAACAAGTAAATAATTTATCACAAATAGCCAAATAACGTTAGTTTTAAGGTTAGAATCCTCCTTATCCCAGCGGGAGTCGCCATTTCTGTTTAATTACGGAAAAGAGAAAAAATATTTTGTTTTATTCACCACTTAATTTTAAGAAAAACTAAGAAAACCTTTATTTTCAAAGGACTCAAATAGATAAAATCAATTGAAAATGTTTAAAAGGTTTCGGGGATTCATATTATATTTTAGGAAGGTGTTTAAGGCACCTAAAATATTCGTGTAAAACGGTTATCCGGCAACTAACTTTTTGGCTAAAAATTGGTGATAAAATATTTCTTACAGTTATTTGAAAATGAATTGGAAAGTGAAAATTTGTTCATCTGAGTGAGTTTTAATTTGTAAAATCTCTTAAGCCATTTATTTGATTTGATCGAGCCATTAAAACTAAAGTGGTGTTCTGCGCGGATTTGGATTCTTCTAACTTTCAACTAGCAACAAGAAGAACATCAAATAATAATAAAAAAAATCATGCAAAGGAGAGAGGGAGAGGGAGAGATATTTGGGTCCAAATCTGGATTTTCTTTTCGCCTTGACCGGAATTTTGGACCCATCTGTTTTGGGTTTTTGAACCATTTTTCTTTCTTTTGTACCATTCCTAGACTAAGAAAATCAACTATATAAAATAAATATCGAAAAGAGAAGCAAACCACAAGGGCTTATGCCCCAAAAATAAATACAAATTTTTAAAATAAACATTGGGTTCTCCACGACCTATAACTTTGACTTCTTGTTTGCTTCGAATATTTCCAACTCGGGATCTCTCCTTCGGGTTTATGAATTCACCAACTCGGTAAATGGAAGTTGAACCTTCTCGGGTCTCTTTAAGTGCAAGTACGAAATATAGTCCATAAAGACTCGGGCGGAATCACATGCAACAACATGATAAAATAAGGATTAATAAATAAATAGTGGAGAAATAGACCAAATTTATTAATATTTAAATAGAGGTATCCAACTCAAGGCGGCTTCAGACGCGTGACAATTTATTTAATGATTCACACATAGGTACCAATGATCAATTAAATGGATGCTACACTTTTAAATAATTTATCCAATAGAGGATAAACAAAATGACAAAATCAAAATCAGCATTTTTCTCAAAGGTCAATCACTGATTGTAACAAAATAAGCGATTCACATGAATCCTTCCGAACATGAACACGAGCAAAACGATATAGCAAGAACTATACTAACCAAATTTTGATTTAGATATGTGCTCAAACCCACGAGATAAGGTCAACAAAGTCGCGCCAAAATGACATAAACAAAGAGGGAGTTTTAGTATTTATGATTCCGAATAAAATAAAAATGCTTCAACATGCAATGATAATCAAACCGAAACCAAGTTGATGCTTCCAAGATCAGATGATAATACTCAAACGAAATGAACAGAGAAAGAACATGTAAAGAAAGCACGAAGACGAAACTCGAGGAATGATCACTAAATGAGCTTTAAAAAAAATAGAAGACAGGAGATGAAACTATACACGAAACCGTTGAACTATAACCGAAACAAACTAATTATAGACAGCCGTTGATACGAAACCAAATACCCGTAAACTAAAAACGAAACAGAGCTTGACAAGAAAGCAAATACGTGGAGAAAATCAACATGACACCTTAGAACTAACAAATATCATGATAAACAACTCGCTCAAAAAGATTTTTTTATCCTTCGCCATTCCATAAAGATGATATTAACAACATGATGAAGATACAATAAATAAACAAAACATAACTCCGACATCATAACGACCACAACATCAAGATAAGGCAGAGGCGAAGACAAAGTTGACAAGAGAGATGTTACCTTCAACGGGATAGTGAACTTGGGACAAACGCGAGGAGACACGATTCTACTACCACGAAACTCAAACACAAATGGAATAGTAAGGATCTGGACAGCAACTCAACCCACAACCAAACTTTAGCCTTTCTTCCGAAATGTACTCGCTAAGCAAAAAAAATTCTTCTCAAACTCTCTTGCTAAGTGAAGAACATATAAAAATTTCAATCAATTCTTTTTGTACTCTTAGGATTAAAAAAACATATTTAGATAAAATTTGAGATGTTTTTCTTTGTTTTTTTCCCAAGGAATTTTCTTAAAAGAAATCTTTCCAGCATTTTCGTTATGCCTTCCCTTTTTTTTAAAAAAAAATCCCCTTGTTCAAAGAAAATAGAATATATTTATAGGAGAAGACACTAGGGTTTATGATTGGGGACAGAGGAGGAATTTTTGGAAAAGCTTTTGGGCAGAATCGGGTACTCACTTTTAACTACTCAATTCAAAAAATTTCAAAAAGAAAACAGTTTCTGCTCATTATATGATATCCCGCTGAGACAGTGGCACGGAGGGCTGGGATCAACAAATTGTCCTTCGTCCTTGACGTGGCACCATCTCTCGTCTTCAAAGGATGATTTTGCAGCTTATTTTATCTGCTCTATCGTACGATCAACTGCGAGGAAAATGATTCCAAACGCGTGGCTTAGGGTCGCTTCTCATTCACTCATCTTGCTGAGCGGCTTCTTTTTCACTCTTCAGCGCGTGGAGGAGAACACGATGCTTGGCTCGTTCGGAATTTGTCCTCTCCTTTTGCGTTGATGGGTTTATCACTTTGGGAAAGAATAAGCGTGGGCCGGGCCAAGGGATGAAAGATGGGCTGGGTCGGCTAGGAACTTCTGGGACCTGGAAGACAAAAAAGGATTGGAAATAGAAAAGTGGGCTGGAAAAAAAAACTTGGGGCTGCTGAAATGTGGCCCAATTTTAGGTCTTAAAAAGAGGTTAGGATAAAGATGACTATTTAATTAAAATTAATTAACAAGTTTCTTAACTTCAACGAAATAAAAAAACTGACTTGATTCATTTAATTACAAACTAATTAACTCAAAATTATAATTATCACTTAAACTGAAATAAATTAGTAGAATATTTAACCAAAAAAAATTAAAATCTTTTTGAGATGAATATTTGTGAGATATACTAATTATATAAAATCATATATATATATATATATATATATATATATATATATATATTGTTTTAAGAATTATTAAGATCGAATAAAGGTATTTTGAAATGACTTAAAAAATAATTTAAATTTTATAAAGTCAGTTATCCCGACTCGTCAGGAATTTAATAAACTCGATGATTAATTTGCATCGGGGAGGTCCAAAATTGGGTGTCAACAATAGCATGTTTTCAAATAACTTTTCTTTATATTGTACTTGTGATTAAATTTCTTATTAAAAGGAGTTAATTATGTTGAGTTGAGTTGAGTTAGGTAAGTTCTTCAGTTTCTTACACTCTTTCTATCCTATATTTTTTATCATGATAACTCACATACTCGTACATTCAATGTACTGATGCAAGTTGATCTTCATCGTATCATAATGCAGAAGTAGATAACAAGGATCGGCATCCAGTGCACCGTTGATACAGTTGAGCAATCTAGACTCACTTAGTGAGCCTCATTGCATTCTGGAGGACATCTTTTATTGCTTTTTAGTTAGTTTATTAGTATGTTATGGGGTTTGTCCCAACATCCATCTCAGACATTTTAGAGATTCATAGGCATTTAGTAGTTTAGTTGTTTATATATATATATATATATATATATATATATATATATTTATGTTTAAGTGTTCCTCAAAGTTAATTAAGTAAGGCGAAGGATTTGGTTGAGTCCAGCAATGGTCCTTCAGTGACTGCCACGGCTAGGGTGTAGGTTCGATGCCTTATAGGTTACACCCGGATGAATGGAATATCGAGAACCATGAGCATCTTCCAAAATTTGCTTCCTTAAGCCATCTATATCTGGCACACACAATCTACCTTGGTACCTAAGTACCCCATCCCTTCCTTTCAATTAGGATTCATTAGATTTACTATGAAATGATTCCTTCAACTCCATAAATAGAGGATCAATATGTTGTTTACATTTTACCTCTACCACTAAAGATGACTCAGAGTTGTGATGAAACATGAAACCCACATTTCGAGAATCTTGAAGTCGAATGCCCAAACGGGACAATCTATGAACATCATTCAATTACTCTTTCTTATCATCAACAACTTGGGTCACACTACCAATAGGAACCTGATTAAAAGCATCTGTAACCATATTGGCTTTCCCGGGGTGGTAAAGGACACTTATATCATAGTCTTTCAAAAGCTCTAACCACTTTCATTGTTGGAGGTTTAACTCTCTTTCGGTGAAAATATATTCAAAACTCTAATGATCGGTGAACACATCTACATGCACTCCATATAGGTAGTGTTCTTATACTTTCAAAGCAAACACTACGGTCTCTTGTTCAAGATCATGGGTCGGATAATTCTATTCATGTACGTTGAGTTGCCTAGAGGAATATGCGATTACCTTACCAATTTTCATGAGGAAACAATCCAAACCTACTCGAGAAGTGTCACAAATACAAAGGAACCCTTCGGTACCCTACAGTAAGGTCAATACCAAAGCGGAGGTAAGCTTATATTTCAATTCTTGGAAGCCTTTCTCACAAGCTTTTGTCCACTCAAAATCAACGTTCTTTTGTTTTAGCATAGACAAACGATAAGAAATATAGGGGAAAAAAAATCTACGAACCTCCTATAATATCTGGCTAAACCTATAAATTTTTGGGGTCTAGGCCAATTATTAACCTCTTTCGATTTCTTTGGATCGAACTCTATACCCTCAACTAAAATAACGTGACAAAGAAAAGCCACCAACCTTAGCAAAAGCTCACACTAATTGAATTTAGCAAATAGTTGGTTATCCTTGAGGACTTGCAAAACTATCCTAAAGTGGCTCATACAATCACTCTCACTCTTTGAATATACCAAAATGTCATGAATAAGGACAATTACAAACAATTCAAGAGAATTTCTATAGACTAGATTCATGAGGTCCATGAAAGTTGCAGGGGCATTAGTTATTTTTACGTTTAATCTATGGGGTAATGAGATAATAAGGGATCTTAAGTGTTTGGGGCGGGATCCATGGTAGTTAAAGAGGCTTAGAGATGAAAATCAAAGAAGAAAAGTTGGAGGTCCCATCAGATAGCCATTGGGGCACCGCGCCTGCTCGAGACCCTTAGGGCAGGCTCTGTCTAACAGAACCTGGAGCATCACACTAGAAAGATCACCCCAGACAAGGGGAGATCCGACAGGCCCTAGCGCCCCACGCCTCTCAGAGCGCAAAGGCCCCCTAGAGACCCCGTTCTTTCCCGATCTTTTCGTACTAGTTCTTAAGTGATGTACCTTTCATTACTAGTTGATTCAAAGACTCTAGACTACATATAAACATCCTGAAATCATCCATAAACATGAGATCACGATCCTTGAATCCATAATCCAATTCAAGCAAAACTAAGATCAAAGTCAAAAAAGTTAAGAAGAAAGTCAAAGTGAATTTTTAAGGTTTTCAAAGAGTCTTAAACACTCATTTTAACTTTGGTTTAAGGCTCAAGTTACAATTCGAGCATATAGGAAAGAGTTGAGTTAACTTCTCAAAAGATATTATAGGAGATTGTTGAAGGATTCTCATCTATCTAATCTCCTTTGACCAAGCTAACGTAGAAGACAGTCAAGTTTCAATGGTCTAAGGCTTGTGAGAAAAACATTCAAGAGTTGAAAAAGTGGTTGCCTACCACTCCGATTTCAACCTTACCAGGGGGTACTCAAGGCTTTGTACTGTATTGTGATTCATGGAGAGTGGGCTTGGGATGTGTGTTGATGCAGAATGACAAGGTTATAGTTTATGCCTCCCGACAGTTGAAGATTCATAAAAAGAATTATCCAACTTATGAATTAGAATTGGCTGCATTATTTTTTACTCTAAAGAGTTAGTGTCACGTCTTGTATGGTGTTCATGTGGACATATTCACTGACCACAAGAGCCTCCAATATGTGTTCCCTCAAAAAGAGTTCAATCTCAGACAGATGAGGTGGTTGGAATTTCTGAAGGATTATGACATGAGTATTCTTCACCACCCAGCTAAGGCTAATGTGGTTGTTGATGCCTTAAGAAGGTTGTCCGTGGGGAGTACTTTCTATGTCAAACAAAAGATTAAGGAGTTAGCTAGAGATGTGCACAGACTTGCATGTGTGGGAGTAAGACTTATGGATTCTATAGAAGGAGGAATAGTGGTGACCAATGTGGCTGAATCATCATTAGTGTCAGAGGTGAAAGAGAATCAAGACGAAGATCCCATTTCTCTTGATATAAAGGCAAGTGGACATAAGCAAAAAGTGTTGGCTTATGAACAAGGGGGAGATGGTGTGCTAAAGTATCAAGACATATTGTGTGTACCTAAGGTGGATGAACTCGAACAGAGGATCTTAGGGGAGACTCATAGCTCCAGATATTCCATTTATCCGGGATCCACCAAGATGTACCGCGACTTAAGAGACATACAATGGTTGGAAGGCATAAAGAAAGATATTGTTGAGTTTGTTGCCAAGCGCTCAAATTGTAAGCAAGTGAAAGTGTAGCACCAAAGGCCTGGAGGTTTACACAGAATATAGAACTTCCGAAATAGAAGTGGGAGATTATTAATATGGACTTCTTTAAAGGATTTCCAAGATATTTAAGGGAACATAATTCTATTTTGGTGATTGTCGAAAGAATGAAAAAGTCAACTCACTTCTTGATGGTAAAGACTACCTATTTGGATGAGGGTTATGCTAAGATGTACCTTCAAGAAGTGGTAAGACTTCATGGATTTCTAGTATCCATTATTTCAGATAGAGGTGCATAATTTACTACACAATTGTAGAAATCTTTCAATCAAGGTTTGGTTTCAAAGGTGAATTTGAGTACTGCTATTCATCCTTAGACAGATGGACAAGCAGAGCCTACTATCCAAACCTTACAAGATATGTTGAGATCTTCTGTGAATGACTTCAAGAAAAATTGGGATGATCATATACCTCTCATTAAGTTCGCTTATAAAAACAATTACCATTCGAGCATCCAAATGGCACGATATGAAACTCTTTATGGTAGAAGATGCAGATCTCCTATTAGGTGATTCAAAGTTTGCGAAGCAGGGTGATAGGACCAAATCTAGTTCACCAATCTATGAAGAAGGTGAAAGTGATCCAAGAAATATGAAAGATGGCACAAAGTCGCTAAAAGTCCTACATAGATGTTATGAGAAGGCCATTAGAGTTTGAGGTGGAAGACTGGGTGTATCTTAAGGTTTCACCCATGAATGGTGTTATGAGGTTTAGTAAGAAGGGAAGACTTAGTTCTCGGTATATTTGACCTTATAGAATCTTCAATAGAGTGGGTAATGTGTCTGATGAGGTGGAGCTACCTCAAGAATTAGTAGTTATAGATTCATTATTCCATATTTCTATGTTGAAGAAGTGCTTGGGTGATCCTTCAACGATAGTACCAACAGAGAATATTGGGATTGAGGATAGCCTATCCTATGAAAAAATTTCATTTCAGATTTTTGATCGTCAAGTTTGCAAGTTCAGTACAAAGGAAGTTGCTTCAGTCAAGGTCCATTTGGCGGAACTGATTTGTTTAAGAAACAACTTGATAAGATGAGGAGGATATAAAGAAGAGATATCCACATCTCTTTGAATGCGAAGATAATGTAGATGAAGGTACTAAATTCTCTTCTTACCACTTTATAAGGCTATGTATAAGCATGTTATTACTTGCTTTAATTTGTTGAGTGCTGAAATAATGTTACTACACTTAGCATAATGAACGAATTCTTATTTGAGGTTGAATGTTCCCAAGGGCATATATTGCAATATATCGTAATTCGAATTAACAAAGAACAAGCTAAGAAACAAAGAATAATCATATTTTGAAATAAGTAGGGAAATCTGAAAAAATTACAGCTTTCAAAAGTGAGTTTTCGTCATTTTCAAGTTATCATAACTTCAAGATAAGGAATATTTTTGATGATTTATTTATACAGTTGGTGATCCCTTTGAAATATCTTTCCAACGCCACCGAGCTTGGACAAATCCAATGTCGTATGAGGGAGATATGCCTTTCGGAAGTTCGGTTGTTGGACTGAGGAAAGTCCAATCCGAATTTTAGTAAGGGAAAATTTGTGTTTCCACCCTAGTATTTCCTAATTCATTTTAAGGGTTATTTAGAGGGTAGAGACCAAGGCCCAAATAAGTTTTACAAAAATCAAGAACACTTAGGGCATGGGAGAAAAGAGAAAAGAAGAGGAAGATCAACAATTGTCCAAGAAATGCCAAGATCGTTGCATGGATTTCGTCGGGGTGACCCCTATCGAGGCATGTGAGATCATTCGAATGAAAAATTTTAAGTTCTTGATGAAAAGTTGTGAAGTTCGTGTAGGTTGAATTGTAGTTGATCTCTTATAGGTTTGGCTCATGTTTCCAGAATTTTTTCGGGTCTAATATATTGGGTAATGAGGTATTTTAGGTATCCTAAGTATTTGGGGGAATCCTTGGAAGTTTAGGAGGTTTAGAGATGAAAAATAGAAAAGAATGTCGGAGGTCCCGTCAGATAGCCCTTCGCGCGCCGTGCCTGCCAAAGACCCTCTAGGTAGGCTCTGTCTGATAATCCATTGTGCACCTCGCCAGCCTGAGCTCCCCTTACTAGATTCAATCTGACATGCCCTGGTGCCATGCGCCTCTCATAGCGCCAAGACCCCGGGAGACCCCATTCTTTCCCTCCCTTTTCGTACTATTCCTAAGTGATGTATCTTTCATTCATAGTTGATTCCAACAATATGGAGTACATATAAACATCATTAAATCATCCATATACAAGAAATTATGATCTTTGAATCCATAATTCAATTCAAGAGAAGCTAATATCAAAGTCGAAAATTAAGAGCCAAGTTTAAAAGTTAAGAAGCAAGTCAAATTGAGTTCATAATGTTTTCAAAGAGTCTTAAACAATCATTTTAACTTTGATTTAAGGCTCAAGTTACAAGTCTAGCAAAGAGAAAAGAGTTGACTTAAATTCTTAAAAGATGTAAGGGAACTAAGTATTCCCTAAATGTTAAAGTTTCAACATAGTAAAGAGAAAAAGTTGAGTTCATTTCTCTAAAGTTATTACGGGGACTAAGTATTACCCAAGGTTTAATAAATGTTTCACATTTAAGTTAAAAAGGAAACTGAGAAGTTCCAAAAGAGTTTTCAACTAAACTGGGGAACACTGATTCCAAAAGGAATTGTTAAAGCTAAATGGTTTAGTAAAGTATCTCAACCCAAAAGAAGTATGTTTTATTAAAAGTATTAGATAAAGCATGTTTTGGGAGTAGTATTGAGAACTGAGGTGGGAATGAGCAATGTAAACCATGCACTCATCATGGGTATTAAAGTGCCATACTTTTTAGATGATCACGTAAGTTTAGCCAGTGGATCCACTAGGTTGAGGATGTTCAATGCAATGGCAAAGTATAGGACATTTCAAGCAACATGGACAAAACTTTGTATGATCACTTAGGATAATAGTGGTTTTTATCAGTTATAGAAAATCTCACAGAAACTATATTACTTTCATATATAAGTAAAGTTGAGCTTATGATTGTTTCATGTGTAATGAACTAACAGTTTACACTGTTTTTACAAGATATATATATATATATATATATATATATATATATATATATATATATATATATGAGTTGTCATTTTATGAGTTGAGCTGGGCCCATGTAAGTTCATCCTTACTCCATTTCAAGCTTTATAGCTGTGTTTACAACTCCAACTTGCATACTCGAACATTCAGTATACTGATGTCAGTTGGCCTTCATCGTTTTATGATGCAGATGGAGCTATCCAGGATTAGCATACAGCGGTTCATTGATCCAGATTGAGCTCCACAGCTAGTACCGAGCCAACTTGCACTACGGAGGACATCATTTTCATTCGCTTTACCAGCTTACTTTTCAGAATGTTGTGGGGTCTATCAGAATAGATATCTCAATCAGTTTAAAGGCTTACGTAGAAAGTTTGTAGTTTAACCAGGATATTATATGAAGTATTTGTTTTAAACATGTTTCATTTCTTGATTGACTTGGGTTTAGTCTTCCGATGAGTTAAGTAAGCCAGGTCAAGGGTCTTTTGGGGGTCAGCAATGGACTTCGAGTGCCGGCCACGTCTAGGGTGTAGGTTCAGGGTGTGACACATTCTTCCTTCCCTTGTCACCCATAAAATTTTCCTCCCACGTTTCAACATCCTTGAAAAAATCCTCCATCAATTAAATTTATATCTCATAGTAACTATCAAATGTTATATAAATAACTAATTAAGTAATCATTAAGAGTGTGTTTGGTACGAAGGAAAACAATGTTTTCCTATTTTCTCATGTTTGGTTGGGACAAAAGTCTTGGAAAATGTTTTCCAAATCAACTCATTTTCCTCAAAATTAAGGAAAATGACTTCCCTTCAAAAATTAAGGAAAACATTTTCCAAAACTCTTCTCCAACTTTAAATTACATTTTTTTTGGCAAAAAAATCAATTTTAAAAATATTTTCAATTTCAAAATATATTTTTCACCGGATCCCTGACCCCCCACCCCACCCACCCACTACTGGCCACTCCCCCCACCCCCACCCCACCCCTACCCCCACCCACTCCCAAAAAAATTTGAGTTCATTTTTAAAAATATTTTAATTTAAAAACTCCTCCCTCCCTCCCTCCCCCCGCCAGCACCATCCCCCCCTCCCCCCAAAAAAAATAATTTTTTTTTAAAAAAAATATTTTCAATTTCAAAATTTTATTTTTTTCACCTAACCCCTGCCCCCTCCCCCCCCCCACGCTAGCCCTTCGCCCCTACTCCACCACACACCCCAAAAATAAAATTGTTTCTAAAAAATATTTTTAATTTCATAAATTATTTTCTACTCTAGTAAAAATAAAAGATGATTCTCAAAAAACATTTTTATTCATAAATCAAACTCTAAAAATTATTTCTGGAAAATATTTTTTACTCACCAACCAAACATGAGAAAATAAGTCCAAAATCTACTTATTTTCCAGGAAAACATTTTCTAGGAAAACATTTTCCATGGAAAACATTTTCCTTCATACCAAACACACCCTAAATCAAATAAATGCATATTATGTTTTAAACTAACCTCTATCATATTGACTCCAAAAAAATTAGCTTCAAAAAAATTTGACAGAATTAAAGACCCAATTCCTAGAATAGTCACATTCTTTACAATCCTCAAAGCATCAAATTTCAAATCATCAAAAGTGTTCACAAGAATTCTTGAATTTTCTTCCTATTTTATATCTCAATTTGTCTATTTTAGACTCAACTGCCCAATTGTAACTCATCACATAATCAAACACAAAAGAAGGAAATTCAATAGGACTTAGTAGTGGCAATCTTGACAACTCTATAATTTTACCCCCAGAACTCAATTCTTGTAATAATTAGAATAATCAGTAAATCTAAAATTAAAACACGTATAACAACTATGGTTGGATTGATCCAAAATACTATAGATGGATATTAAATTTTTGGGACATGAAAATAGATCAATTAATAATAATAGTGGAGATAACATGTTAAAAGGGGAACTATAGCACTATTCCCAGGTCAAGGCCAAATTAATCTTTCTCTTCAATTTTCATGAAATTAATCCATCTCCTCAATGCCTAATTTGATTAATTATTTCAAAAATTGAAGAGATGGATTAATATGGCATTGGCCTGAGAATAATGCTATAAGAAGGGATTATTCATTATTTTATAGAGTCTCATGACTCGAAACCTATTTTCAATTTAATCCAATCAAATGCAATAGTTCTTCCTTTTAACGTGTGATCTACACAATTATTATTGATAGGGTTGGTTTGTTGACCAAAAAATGTATATCCCATTATGCTATTTTGAATTCATCCCCCATTGTTTTTGACATTTATTGTTATAGATTGACTAAATTAAATTATTCTAGAAACTGTAACTCTAAGATATAATAATAGAGTTATCAGGCCAATTGATTTTTCTTCTTTTGTGTTTGATGATGTGGAGAGTAACAATGGGAATTAAGTCAATGAAGAGGCAATGGAGGATATTGAACAGTTAATAAGTAGTAAGAATTCTTGTGAATCCTTTTGATGATCTAGAAATTGAAGCTTTTAGAATTGTAAAGAATATGACTATTGTGGGAATTTGGCAATCAATACCTTCAAATTTTGTTGATGATAATTCATTTTTCGATGATATGATATAGATTAGTTCAAAAATTATATGGATTGAATGGTTTTAATGACTAAGGGATCAATTAATTACATTGCATGTGATAGTTAGTCTAAGATATCAAGCCAACTGAGGGAGGAGATTGGTCAATGGTTGTTGAAATGTAGGAGGCCATTTTTGTTGGTCATAAGGGAAGGGCAAAACAGAGAAAAGATGAAGCAAAAGTTGATTTACAATGAGGAACCAAAAAACAGGGGAAGATAGTGAGTTGGTTCTCACTTGTGGATGTTTTTAAACACCCTTTTGTTGGTTATTTCCTAACTCACTATGGGTGAAATTCGACTTTTGAGAGCATAGCTTTGGGGTGCTTGTCTTGGTTTATTTGATCTAGAATGATGAATTTTTTAATGCAAAGATAGTTCAAGATATTTGGAAGAATGGAGTTAGAGCGAATGTTGGTGAAGGGGGTAATATGAAGAGATGAGTTCGAAAAGTGTATAGAGATCACGATGGGAGCCGATGATAAATGGGGAAGTTTTGGGAAAGAATTCCATGAAATGGAAGGATTTAGCTAAGGAAGCTATGAAGGAAATGGTTTATCAAATGTGAATCTCAAGAATTTTTTATTGATTATTTACTTGGTCGTAATGGGTACTACTTCACTCAATAGATGAATTTTTTCTAAGATTCTACTTTATCTTGGTGATAATTTATACCTTTGATTCTACTTTTATTCTATTTTTGTTGTTTATTCATATCTATTTGTCTGTATCTACGTAGCACAAATATAAAATAATTTCGAACGCAAATAAATAGTCTACTTATTCATACATTTTGAAGTAGAATCAAAGGTACAAATGATTATCTAGAAAAAGTTACGGTGGAAATAAGTAAAACGGACTAACCAAGAGACTTTGAATAGTCAGGTCATCCAATAAAAATTTATGCTACTACCACAAATTGGTCTAGAAGTCTAATTACATGTTAATGTCAACCAAATGCTAAAAATGATAGCACATGGACAACTTCTTGTTCTTTTAACTTTAAAATCAGTCTACGAAAATCAAATCAAAGAAAAAAAATCATTAACTTCTAAAGTAAATATAATTAATGATATTAAAAAATAAAAAGTATCTCTTTCAATAGACAACTTCAAGTGCAAAAGAAGTAAAATACACTCTTTCTCTTATTTATTTCATTCTCTTTGGTTCTTCTTCTCACTCTTCAGATTTCTCTTTTACAAATTTAAATCACAAACTTTAGAAGATACTTTATAGGTTATATTTTTCCAATATATTGGTTCAAAAATATATTTAATGAGAAAATGAAGGAAATGAAAAGTTATTTTAATTTATTATATTAAAAAAGAATACACACCTGAAATTTTAGATGTATAATTGAAAATAATTTAAATTAGTATTTGTCCAATATTGAATACTAATAAGAATTCATTTATGCAAGTGTATAAGTCGTAAATTCATGTATCATTGACGAGGTTAGAAAAATATTATCTTCAGTCAAGCTGTTCACACAAAAAAGTAGGATTTTGTATTGTGTTAATAACTGACACTTGCAAGACTAGGATAAATTATACATAATAATAAATTTTTTGAAGTAGGAGAACATATGACGTAGTTTTGATGATTGATAAAGTTCACATTGTTCATTAATTGTTATCTTATGTGTTCTCTATTAGGTGAACCAGGTTCCTAGACGTGAATACGGACAATCTATATAAATAAGAGAGATTGTGGAAAAGAAGAAAATTATTAATTTGAAGAAATAAAGGAGTGAAAAAAATATAAAGAACTTGCTGAAACAATGAAATGAAGAAGGAAGAAATAACAGATTAGAAATTCAAGTTGAACAATGAAAGAAGTAAATACAAACAAGTCCTAGGCAGTGAAGGAAAGAGGCAGACAAGTTCAATAAGGAAATGATTAGTTTTCCAGGTGTTTCCTTGTAGAAGTTGATAAAGGCAAAACAAATTCTATAAAACTTTCAAGCCAAACAACGAAAAAGTGGTCTTTCAATAAACAAAAATTAAGAGAATTTTCTACCAAAGGCAGAGTGATACTTTTTGCAGGCAGAGTGATACCTATTGCATATTCACGAAAGTCACCATCTTGAGAGCAATAGCATTGGAACAAATGGATTGGGTGACTTGAGCCTTAAACAATAAAAATAGAATATTTTAGTTAATAGATCATAAAACTTTACTTTCACCCACATAATCATGTTCCCTGCCCTTTCTTATTACTATTCCTAATTACCACCGAGTTATTTTTTAAAATTTCATTAACAGTAAATGTGAGTACCAAAGAAAAAAAAACTATTAAGATTATCTCTTTTTGAGTAGTGAAAAGAATTTCACAATTCTTTACAGAAGTAGACAACAATCTTTATGAAAATTACAATTGATAAATAGCTAATTGTTGATATGATATATTGAGTGAGTTGGTAGTCATTACAACCAAGTAAAAGCTCCTTAGAGAAATCCTTGATATACATATTTGATGAACTATTTTCCTTCAATGTCTTCTTACGAAACACCTCCATTTCTTAACACACTTTCTCAATTCTTCCTATTCCTCACTGTATCACATTTTGATCTCTATGCAACTTTAGAACTCTTCCCTTTCCACGATACCACATTCAGTGGCATTTACTCTGATTCCATTCTTCCAAAAACCTTGAACGAGCATTGTATTGCGAACTTGATCATTATAGATATGACACGCCACAACGGGTACCCTAGAAGTTATTCCCTTCAGAGTCAAATTCCACAAACTATGAGTCATAAAATAATCAACAGAACGATGTGTAAGAAAATTTCACGAGTGAGCACCAACTCAATATTGTCCCCTCTTTTTGTCGTTCTTATTTGCAACTCACATTTCCTTTGGCTTTTTAACATTTTACCCTTCTTTTATAACCGATAAAAAATAGTTTCCCACATTTCAAAAACCCTTGACCAATATCTTTCATCAATTGACTTGACATCTCAGAGTAACTACATATTGTAAATAACTAATCTATAGTCATTAAATTCAAAGTATACCTATTATTTTTTTAACTAATATCTATAATATCAGTTCCAAAGGAATTATCATCAAACAAGTTTGAAGAAATTGAAGGCACAATGGCAATAGTCACACTATTTAAAATTCTCAAAGTATCAAATTTCATATTATCAAAAGCGTTCACAAGAATTTTTGGATTTCCTTACTATTCAGTATCTTAATTTTCCACTTGTAGACAAAACTTCCAATTATTACCCTTCACATCATAAAATATAAAAGAGGAAAAATTAGTTGGACTTAGAGGTGGAAATCTTTGTAACTCTATTATTTTATCCTTAATTAGAATCATCATTCTTGAAACGATGAGAAAATCTAAAATAATAAGTACCAAAAACTATGACTGGTCGAATTTAAGTAGATAAGATAATTTTTTTATCCACTAGAGAATCCCAATAAAAAATAATAGTGTAGAAAACATATAAAAAGGGGAACTATTTTTTCATTTGACTGGATCAAAATAAAAATGCAAAAAATAATTCTCTCTTTTCACATGCCATACACACTATTATTGTGTATTTAGTTTTTTCCGTGGGAACAAAAATAAATATCCCATCTACACTATTTCGGATCCAACCAACTATAATTTTTTAAATTTATTGTTATAAATTTATTGATTATTTAAAGAATTGTGATTCTAAGAATAAAATAACAGAGTTACAAAGTAACCACAACTTATTCCAATTGATTTTCTTAGTTTGTATTTGATGATGTGGAGAGTAAGAACAGTCTATGAAAAGGCAAACAAAGATATTAAATAGAGAAGAAAATCCAAGAATTTTTCTGAGCACTTTTAATGACTTGAAATTTGATTCTTTGAGAATTTTAAGAATATAACTTTGGTGGAATTGGGCCTTCAATTCCTTCAAATTTCTTGAGGATAAGTCTTTTGGAAATGATATGATAAAAGATTAGTTCAAACATTATATGGAATGATTAGATTTAATGAATGATGGGTCAGTTACATTTGTTGCATTTGGTAGTTACTCTGAGATATCAAGTTAGTAGATAGAGTAGATTGGTCAAGGATTGTTGAAATGTGGGAGGCCATTTTTGTGGGTGATAAGGAAAAGAAAAATAAGAGAAAAGAATGGAGGAAAACATCAGTTGCAAAGACGAACTGAAAAGCCAGGGAAAGATATTGATTTGGTGCTCGCGAGTGGAAGTTTTGAAAGTGTTAGTTATTTCATAACTCACTATGAGTGGTATTTAACTTGAAGTTGTATTACAATTTGTGGGGGGGGGGAGTTTATAATTTACTTTTTCTCTAATTGATTTTTTCACTTTCAAAGTTGCATTAAAGTAAGTACTCAAGTATGAAAATTATACTAATTTTTTTTTAAAAGAAAAAATATAACCTTATCTTCAAATCTATTTTCATAATTTCCAATAAAAATATTTTGAATCTATGGGGAACCACCTATTGCATTCTCCGTCCTAATATTAGAAAATGTTTGTGGAAATTAAGTATAATGAATTAGCCAAGAGACATAGAATGCTCTTATAATGTTTCAAGTCTTGTTATCTGAATATTTATATGCTAGTACCACAAATAGGTCTAGAAGTCTACCTACATGTTAACGTCAAGCAAGTGATAGATATAATAACAAGGGGACAACTTCTTGTTCTTTTAGCTATAAAATCAATCAAGAAAAAGTAATATCAAAGAAAATGTCACATTGACTTCTAAATAGAAAAGATAATAAATGATAATAAATGATGTTAAACACAGGTTGCTTCAACTTAGATAAAGCTTGATGAAGTCCACTAATTGATGGAGAACTCTTCAATATATATATAGAGAAATTGGAATATATCATTATCATGAAATGCATCAAAGAGTCATAGAGATCTACTATTTATACAAGAGAAAAGGAAAAATATCTAGCCTAACTAAATGGAATCATGCAACTATACACAACTGAATATAATGAGATAAAATATCTAATTATCTAACTAATTTATAACTTATTATAGATAACTTGTAAGCAATATGAATAGAGTCAACAACCACCCCCCCCCCCCACGTCCGAGTCAGAGGTGATGCAATCACAGCCAACTTGAATAGAATAGGGAAATTTTTAACCCCAGTGAGTGCTTTGGGGATGATATCAGACAACTGGTTGTTAGTGCCAATACGGCGTGGGGTAATTAATCCTTATTGAAGTTGAGCACTATCAAAGTGACAGTCTACCTCGACATGCTTTATAATCTCATAGAAGAGAAGATATCGGCAACGTGTAAAACTGATTGACTATAACCACATACATGGAAAGGATCGGTAATGACTCTAAGTTAATTAATAATTTGCACAACAAAACCAGTTCACCAACTATCTTTCTAAGGGACCTATACTTTACCTCATTTAAAGATAGAAAGATGTTCTCTTGCTTCTTTGTTAATCAGCTCAACAAGTTGTTGCCAAGAAGGACAACATAACCAGTAACAAATTTCCTAGAATCAGGACAGTAAGCTCAATCACAAAATGACTTTAACATGAAGTCATATGAGTTAAACATGAATATTACCAAGGTGGGATATTATTTTAAATATCTTTAAGATATGGAATGTTGCCTGTAGATGAGATTCTCTCGTTGCATGCATGAATTTAGTTAGGGTTTGAACTCCATAGAACATATTAGGCCAGTGTTTATGAGAAAATTCAGTATACCAAAGAGCTTCCTGTAATAGGCAGAATCTAAGAGTAATGAACCTTCATCAGCTCCAAGCATGATCAATAGATGAAGAAGTCAGAAGCGTGATATTAATTGACTACAATTATATTCTTTGAGTATCAAGGGATCAAGAAGTGGGCTTAGGGACATGATGAATGTGGTCCTGTCAGTAGGACAGTAGTTTCTGGTCTCTAGTTGACTTCCTAGGTACTAGTGGGGCTACAGATGAATGAAGATACATGTATGTTTGTGTAGTAGGAAGTCTTGCAAGAAGTGAGCTTTATGAGGTATGAAGAGGGTCAATACGTATGGTGATGGAGATATCAGGTTGCCCAAAGTTTTTAGGTATCATATTGACACTTTGATCATATTTTCTATTATGAAAGGTATTGGAGGTGGCAGAAGGAGATACAAGATCAAGACGTAAAGAGGAAAAATGAGAGAGGTTAGAATAGTAGAAAAGGGAAGTAGGAAAGGTAGTAGCATTTTTTGCTTATAAAAAGGGAAAGATTGTCTGATGAAATAGTACGTCTCAAGGCACTTGATTTTTCTTACTGGCTAGCTTCAGAACTCCGTGCCCCTTTGGGTTGGGAGGATAGCCGATAAATACATAATGATTTGTCTTAGGTTAAAATTTGGTTATGTGAATTTTAGGTGTGGATGGATAGGATATGCAACCAAACCTTCTCATATGAGAGAATGAGGGTTGTTGCAAGAGTAATATTCCAACTAGACACTTTTTAAGCAAGTTATGTGAAGGTAATATGTTAAATATTTAAGTAGATGTCATAATATATTAACCTTAATAGTATATGGATAATTTGGATTGAAAAAGTAGGGATCTAGTTGTTTCAAGTAAGTATTTATATTTCATTTCCACAATACCATTTGTTTGTGGTGTATGCGGATATGAGTTTTTAAGTATGATGACTTTGAGTTTAAAGAAAGAGAAGGCTTCATTATTAAATAATTCTATGCCATGTCTAATCTAATAGTCTTTACTATAGTAGTTAATTTTCAAACATGGATATGAAAGATTGGATTACGCATAAAGAACTGCTTACTACTTAATAGATGTATTCATGCTTCTCTATAATGGTCATCTATATGAATAAGAAAATAGCTGTTTCATAAAAATTCCTAAATAACAAACTAGAAAGCATCTGAAATAGGAATTTTAGGGTTTCACATTGTTCCATATATATTATTATATAAGGATCAAGACAAAAAAAGAGAAACATATGAGAGATGAACAAAGGTTTCATTTAGATGACTTACTTAACATGACATTTATTCTTTCATATCAATATCACTGTTTAGATGTCACGACCCAAAACCGGGGCCGCGACTGGCACCCACATTTACCCTCCTATGTGAGCGAACCAACCAATCTAAACCATAACATTTCAATATAATATCAACAGAAAGTAATGCGGAAGACTTAACTCATTAATAAAAATCAAATCAATAACTATTATTATTATCCCCAAAATCTGGAAGTCATCATCACAAGAACATCTATCTCAAATTACTAAACTAAGAATGTCTAAGAAGCTAAAACAAGTAAAAAGCTAGTCCATGCCGGAAGTTCAAGGCATCAAGACTTGAAGAAGAAGACCCCGTCCAAGCTAGACGCATTAGCTCACCCAGAATTTCCGATGAAGTGAAGACTTTCTAGATTACTGTTGAGTTGAAGATGACGGAACGTTTGCTGCACTCCACAAATAACAAAGAAGAAAACATAAAAGTAGGGGTCAGTACAAAACACGGGTACTGAGTAAGTATCATCGGCCAACTCAAAATAGAAAACAAATATATATCAATAATATCATAAATCAACTATAAAGCTCAACATGTAGCAACAACAAGTACTATAATCATCAATAAGTACTATCAAGTTCATCCATGAGGGCTCAAGCCTCAATACCATACTCCTTTGGGAATTAAGTTCATTATGTTGAGTATATTATCATTTTTCAAGATTCATTATCTTTCTTCCTCTTGTGTCGGTACGTGACACTCCGATCCCCTACTACTATGTGTCGGTACGTGACACTC
>CM064969.1:58614426-58704584 GCA_032847665.1 Solanum chilense
GAGAGTTGGGGGATAAGACTGCCATTGATGATACTTTCCCCGATGAACATGTATTGGCTGCTTCACAAGACTTGATTCCATGGTTCGCAGATTTTGCGAACTATCTGGCTAGTGATATTGTTCCATCAGACTTGTCCTTTCATCAAAGGAAAAAGTTCATGTACGATGTGAAGAAGTTCTTTTGGGATGAACCATACTTGTATAGGAGTTGTGCCGACGGGCTTATTCGGCGTTGTGTGCCAGAATGTGAAATGTTGAGCGTATTGGAGGCATGCCATTCTTCACCTGTTGGCGGACATCATAGTGGTGTCCGAACGGCTCACAAGATATTGCAATGTGGTTACTATTGGCCAACTCTTCATCAAGATGCTCATGGGTTTGCTAAATCATGTGACAAATGTCAACGAGATGGTGGTATTTCAAGAAAGCAAGAGCTCCCTCTACACCCCATTCTTGTGATTGAGTTATTTGATGTGTGGGGTATTGACTTTATGGGCCCTTTCGTGAGTTCTCATGGGATGAAGTACATTCTTGTAGCATTTGATTATGTATCTAAATGGGTCGAAGCCATAGCCCTCGCAAACAATGAAGGGAAGAGTGTCACTGCATTCTTGAAAAAGAATATATTCTCCCGTTTTGGCACTCCAAGGGCCATTATTAGTGATGGGGGCTCCCACTTTTGCAACAGATTATTCAAGGGGTTATTGGAGAAATACGGTGTTCGCCATAATGTGGCCACTCCTTACCACCCTCAAACTAGTGGGCAAGTTGAAGTATCGAATCGGGAGATCAAACAGATATTGTCCAAAACAGTGAATGCTAGTAGAACAGATTGGTCAAGGAGGCTTGATGATGCTCTTTGGGCCTACCGGACAGCTTATAAGACTCCCATAGGTATGTCTCCATACCAACTTGTATATGGGAAAGCTTGTCATCTTCCGGTTGAGTTAGAGCATAAAGCCATGTGGGCTATGAAGAAGTTAAAAATGGATTGGAGCGAAGCTGCAGAGCAACGGTTAAATGGGTTGAATGAACTTGATGAATTTCGCTTGAAAGCCTATGAAAGCTCAGCCCTATATAAAGAAAAGATGAAGAAGTATCATGACAACAAAAATTGAAAAACGAGAGTTTATGGTAGGGGATTTAGTGCTTCTATTCAATTCCAGATTGCGCTTGTTTCCAGGCAAACTCAAGTCCAAATGGACTGGTCCTTACACGGTTACTCAACTATTCCCTCATGGAGCAGTTGAGTTGGAAACTAAGGAGGGTATGCGCTTCAAAGTGAATGGACAGCGCATAAAAATCTATTTAGGGCATGCTGAATCAGCGAATGAAGTGATCGAGGCATACCATCTTGATGAAGTCTGAGTAATCAAGAGTCCCAGTCGTGCCGCGACATTAAATCAGGCGCTTGTTGGGAGGCAACCCAATACTTATCGTCTTTTTAATAGTAGCATTTTTCTATTAATGGGTTTTAAATTTTGCAGGCACACCACCAGGAAATTCTGCAGAAAACTACTCACCAGCAGCCACTGACGGATACATCGACGGACCGTCGCACATGAGACGGACCGTCGTATGCATCCGTCACAACTAAAAAAAAAAAAAAAAAAAAAAAAAAAATTATATATCTCGTGTGATTAATGAGGCTGTGGGTTCCGGGAAACCGGACCCACCAGCTTGCTGATCGACGGCGCTATGCGCCACAGGTTTGCTTCACCTAACCCTCTAATCTTTAGATTTTTTTTTTATGCATTGGGGACAATTGCATGCTTTTTGTTGGGGGTGGGGTAAATGGAAAGTGAGCGTTAGGGTGAAGTCTGAGTAGCCCAACTCACTATCCTCTTTTGGGGTTTTCTTGCCTGTGTTCTTTTTCCCCAAAAGACTGATTACTTTTTCTGTTGAACCGGCATGTTATATCTTTTGTACATAGTTTAACTCTGAAGCATGAGGGCTAAAATGATATCCCGATAAAACTGGAAAATGTTGCATGACTAGGCGTAATAACTGATAATTGTGTGGCTCTAAACATGAAATAGAGTTACACCATTGCATTACCCTAAATCTTCAAGTCGAACTAGTTGTCTGATAATCTGGTATAGTGATGAGATGTCAAGTGAGTGTGAGGAAAGTTGTATAGTCCACTAATAGTACTGAGCTAGAAATTGCCTGGTTAGTCCTGCTAAAAGTAAGCTGTAACAGACAATTAGGAAAGGATCATAGGCCCTTCTTCAAAATAGCCCATTTCTATCCTAAATAAAAGAAACCAAATGAAAGTTATCCTTCTTTGATCCAAATAATTTGAGCTTATAATTAGACCTTTCTTTTTCACCCCAACTGATCTTTTCTGGGAACAATATGTTGGCCCTGGTCCCTCCCCGGACATGTGCACCTCAGCTTATGCTAAAAGCATAAGTTGAGGGTGGCTAATGTATAAACAACCTTCGTTATGGCCCTGACCCGACTTTGGGTATTGTGTACCTTGACTCATGGCAAAGCCATGAGTTGAGGGTGGCTGTTTTGAGGAATGCTATGGAAAGTGGGGTTGAAAGAACAAAGAGAGAGAAAGAACAAAAGTGAAGTGACTCAAGAACTCGTTGAAAAAGAAAGTCTAGAAAGGGGAAAAGAGTCACTTTTACAAATGAAGAAAGAAGAGAAAATAGCAAGGTGAAAGAATGGGAGAAACTGGGCGAGATAAATTGATAGAAAGTGGAAGGTTTAGCCGATATGTCAAGAAGGGCAAAAAGTCACTAAAGTATACCTAAATATACCCTACCTGACTCTGAGCCTACTTTACAAGCTAAAAAAAAAAGTCCTATCGTGATCCTAAGAGTTGTATAGCGAACTTAAGGCAGTGAAAATAAGGGCAAGCTTATGGCAATAGGTATGAATAAGTGTGACTTTGTTCTGAGAGCGAGTGTTGAAAAATAATCCTTATACTCAAACTGAAATCATTGTGTGAAAAATGAGGATTTTGTTTTGAAGTGAGGACACAAGTTGCAATACCGGAATTGTTAGCACCACAGTGAGAAATTGAAGAGGATAGGTGTTAGTGCATGGTGAGTCTGTGTCATGTTCGAATCCCACAAAAATTCAAGCCTAATAGTGATAGCATGCATAAATTTGATAAGATTAATCGGGATTGATAGCCAAATGATTGCAAAGGATAAAACATTAATACTATCGTACAAAGATTGTGTAGTGAGTCATAGTGCGTCGCTTGAGGACAAACAACGAATTTAAGTTGAGGGTGTTGATATACCGTGGTTTCACGGTATAATTAATACTTTTTGCTTAAGTTTAGTGTGTCCGAAAGCCTTTTTGTGTTAATTTTGATATAAGTTTCTCTTTGTTTTGCAGGAAATCTGTCCAGAGCTGAATGCGGAGATTTTGAGCGAAAAAAATCACAAGAGACCACCTACGGAGCTTATGACGGTCTGTCGTGCCTGTGACGGTCCGTAGGTGGCAGCGTAGTGCAGCTGCTGAAGGAAGATGGGGAAATCTGACCAAGTGTGGGATTACGGAGATTGTGACGGACCGTCATATCCATGACGGTCCGTCCTGCAGGTCCGTCGTGAAGATCAGAGAAGTGATCCCCAGTACCCAGATTCCAGGAGTTGAAGTATTTTGAAACGGAGACCCTCGACGGACCGTCGTGACTGTGACGGTCCGTCACACTTGCCGTCGAGGGGAATGAAGAAAGCAGCAGAAGAAAATGCACCAAGTATGGGACGACGGAGTCCACGACGGTCCGTCGTGACCACGACGGTCCGTCGCGTGGTCCGTCGACCCGGTCGCGTTTTGGCAGATTTCCAGCAAATAAAACCCTTACTCATTTAGGTTTTTTAAAAAACAATCGAGAGACAGACGAGAGGCGACGAAAAAGCCTCGTTTTTGAGAGATTTTGTCACTCTTCCATTATTAAATTCCATATAGTTAGATTTTGTGAGATTAAACTTTGGCAAATAGTGTTTGATTCTTGGAGATTCTTACAAGCGATTTTTGGTGATTAATCAAGCAATTTTCGGATTTTATTCTTCCTCATTGTTGTAAGTACATGAATTCTCATTTAACATATTTGAATGTTGTGTTTATGGCTATGAGTAACTAAACTCCATAACTAGGGTTGTGGGAACCATAGGCAAATAATGAGATAAACCCTAGCTTGAATAACAATTCTAGATTAGTGTCTTGCATGTATTAATAATTCTTTCGCTTAGAAGTTTTTCTAACGGATGATCAACGTTAGAACTCGCCTTAATGCTACTTGCCGGACCAAGGAGGTAGATAATAGGAAAAGAATTATTAACATAGATTTAGTGTATACTATCTAATAGGCTAGTATTGGTTGGTACGAGGTAATACCTTAGTCAAATATCGAATACGATGCTTAATATGAGGTAAAGATAAGGGTTAGGAAAGCAACACACGTAGCCGGACCAAGGTGCGGAGTGAGATTTTCTAGATGCCGGACCAAGGATTTAGAAATACATAACTTATCACTTTGCATGCAAGATACTAGGAAAGAATTGTTATTGTTAGAATTATCAAGTTATGAACCCGTGGGGAACACGTAAACCCTAGTTACTTTAATTCATTGATTAAAACCCAATATTAAAAGCTGTCAAGTGTCTCTTTTAATTACGTTAGTTATTTTTACTCATTACTTAATACAACCCCCCCCTTTTATATTGTTACTTTCCAAGAGAGTTATCGACCAAACGATAGTAATACTAGGTTAAAGTTAAGTCTAGACTATTTTCCTCGTGGGAACGATCCCAACCTCACTAGTTGGGTTATTTACTTGACACGACCGCTTTACTTCTCATTTGAGAGGTGAGTTTGAGCGTATCACTTCACTAGGATGAATCCTCATACTTTCTATGAGTCTAAGGTTGAAGAAGACCCCTATGAGTTTATTGATGAAATCTACAAGATCCTTTATGCTATGGGGTTGTCTACTAGTGAGAAGGCCGAGTTAGCCACTTACCAACTCAAAGATGTGGCCCAAACTTGGTATGTCAAATGGAGGGACAATAGGTCGTTAAGGGGTGGATCGGTGACTTGGGAAGTGTTCAATAAGGATTTTCTTGATAGGTTCTTTCTTAGGGAGAAGAGGTAAGCCAAGGTGGTGGAGTTCATCAACCTTCGCCAAGGAGGTATGAGTGTTCTTGAATACTCTTTGAAATTCACTAAATTGTCAAAATATGTTCCTTTTTTTGTTTGCAATTCTAGAGATGAGCTTTGTGATGGGAGAGTCAGATGACTTGCAAGAGGAGTGTCATTCGGCTATGTTTATGACAATATGACCATTTCTCGTCTCATGGTTCATGCTTAAGTGGAAGAGACAAGGGCTAAGAGGAAGAGAAGAGATGCTAAGGGGGCAATATCTTTTGATAGTAGTTCTTCAAAGAGAAGGCTTAAGATTCAAGACAAGCCTAGGTTTAAGAAGAGGGTGTCTAATCAAGTTCCTTCTAAGTTTCCAAAAGCTAGGGATGATAGGGTGTCTAACCCTAAGCCTAAAAAGGGAAAGAGTACTAGTTCACCAACCGAGAAGCCAACTTGTGAAAAGTTTGGCAAGAAGCAATATGGTGATTGTCTTAAGGGGTCGTATAATTATTTTGGGTGTGGAAAAAGTGTGCACAAGGTTAGGGATTGCCCTAATGTGAGGAGTCAAGACAAGGGTAATGGTCAAGATCAAGCAAGTGGTTCAAATGAGGCTCCTAAGAACAATCACTTCTATGCTCTCTGCTCTAGGAGTGAGCAAGAAACTTCTCCCGACGTGGTGACCGGTATGTTGAAAGTCTTATTTATTGATATATATGCCTTACTTGATCCCGATGATACTTTATCATTTGTTACTCCTCTAGTAGCTAAAAAGTTTGACATTTTGCCCGATATCTTGCATGCACCTTTTATAGTGTCTACCCCGGTGGGTGAGTCGGTTGTTGCAAAAAGGGTGTATAGAAGTTGTCCAATAATGTTGCCCAATAGAGTTTCTTATGTTTAACTAGTAGAACTTGATGTGCTTGATTTTGATGTCATTTTGGGTATGGATTGCTTGCATGCTTGCTTTGCCTCTATTGATTGTAGAACGAGGGTGGTGAAGTTTAACTTTCCAAATGAGCTCGTTTTAGAGTGGAAGGGGGGAAATTCTATTCCTAGAGGTCGTATCATCTCTTGTTTGAAATCATGCAAAATGATCTCTAAAGGGTGTTTATACCACATAGTAAGAGTCCAAGATTTAGACTCTGAAATTCCTCCCATTGAGTTGGTCCCCGTAGTGACGGAATTATCAGAGGTATTTCCTAATGACCTTCCCGGTATCCCTCCCGAATGGAAAAATGTTTTGGTATCGACTATTAATGGTTCAAATCCCATTTCAATTCCTCCTTACAGGATGGCTCCAGCCTAATTGAAATAGTTGAAGGCTAAACTCAAGGATTTTCTAGACAAAAGCTTCATTAGACCTAGTATTTCTCCATGGGGTGATCCAATTTTATTTGTGAAGAAGAAGGATGGGTCCCTTAGAATGTGCATTGATTACCGCCAACTCAATAAAGTCACTATTAAGAACAAGTATCCTCTCTGTTTAATCAACTCCAAGGGGCAAGCTACTTTTCTAAGATTGAATTGAGATCGGGGTACCACCAACTTAAGGTGAGAGGTGAGGATATACCAAAGACGGCATTTCGGACTAGATATGGTCACTATGAGTTATTAGTAATGTCCTTTGGTCTCACGAATGCCCCGACATCATTTATGGATCTCATAAATAGGGTGTTTCGAAGTTACCTAGATTCATTTGTCATTGTCTTCATTGAAGACATCTTGGTATATTTGAAAAATGAGGGTGACTACATGAACCATTTGAGGGTGGTGTTACAAGTGCTTAAGGAGAACCAATTATTTCTTAAGTATAGCAAGTGTGAGTTTTGGTTGAGGTCGGTGGCATTTCTTCGTCATATCATCTCTGTGAGGGAGTTGAGGTTGATCCAAGGAAAATCGAGGCGGTGAAAAATTGGCCTAGGCCATTGACTCCAACAAACATTAGGAGTTTCTTGGGTTTAGAAGATTATTATTAGAGGTTTGAGGATAATTTTTCGTCCATTGCATCTCCCTTGACGACTTTGACCTAAAAGGGTAATAAGTTTGAGTGGTCGGAGGCATGTGAGAGAAGCTTCCAAATTTTGAAAAATAGGCTTACTTCCGCTCTGATGTTGACTTTATCGGAGGGTTCAAAGGGTTTCATTGTGTATTGTGATACATTCCGAGTGGTTTTGGGGAGTGTGCTTATGCAACATGGGAAGGTAATAGCCTATGCTTCTAGGCAACTTAAGGTGCATGAGAGAAACTATCCAACTCATGATCTTGAATTATCTTCCCTGATATTTGCCTTGAAAATATAGAGACATTACTTGTATGGTGTTCATGTTGATGTATATACCGACCACAAGACTCTCCAATGAGTGTTTACCCAAAAGAAGTTGGATCTCCGACAAAGAAGGTGATTAGAATTGTTGAAAGATTACGACATAAGTGTCCTCTATTATCCCGACAGGTACAATGTGGTTGCGGATGCTCTAAGGCGTATGACCATGGGTAGTGTGTCTCACATAGATGAAGCCAATAAAGACCTCGTGAGAGATGCTCATAGGTTGGCTAGATTGTGTGAGGCTGGAAGATTCTCTGAATGGTGGTTTCATGGTCCATCATAACTCCGAGTCATCTTTAGTAGTTAAGGTGAAGTCCAAACAACACCTTGATCAATCATTGATGGAGTTGAAGGAATCGGTTCTTAGCAAGCTTAATGATTCATTCTCTTTAGGGGGGATGGTGTCTTGAAGTACCAAAAAAGATTGTGTGTTCCCAATGTAGATGGGTTGAAGAACCGAATCCTTGAGAAAGCCCATGGGTCCCGTTACTTCCTTCATCCGGGTGCTACAAAGATGTACCATGACCTTAGGGAAGTATTTTGGTGGGAAGGTTTGAAAAAGGACATAGCGGAATTTATTGCTAAGTGTCCAAATTTCCAAAAAATGAAAGCCAAACATCAAAAGCCGGGTGACTTACTACAAGAAATCCAGTAAGAAATCCAAGTTCCTACTTGGAAGTGGAAAGACATCAATATGATTTTGTAGTAGGTTTGCCTCGGACTCAAAGGCAATATGACTCTATATGGGTGGTTGTGAATAGGTTGACCAAGTCCGCTCATTTTATTCCCGTCAAGTCTACTTATTCCGCAGAAGACTATGCAGGGATCTTCATAGATGAGATTGTGTGTCGTCATGGTATTCCGTTATCCATCATATGGGATCGAGGTGCACAATTCAAATCTAGGTTTTGGAGGTCATTCCAAAAAGGGTTGGGTACAAAGGTGAAGTTAAGTACCGCTTTTATCCCCAAACGGATGGTCAAGCGGCACGTACTATTCAAACCCTTGAAGATATGATTAGGGTTTGTATTATTGATTTCAAGGGAAATTGGGATAACCAATTTCCCTAGGTGGTGTTTGCTTACAATAATAGTTTTCATTCATCCATATCCATGGCTCCTTATGAAGCCTTGTATGGTAGGAGGTGTAGGTCTCCTATGAGATGGTTTGAAGTAGGTGAATATTCACTTCTTGGTTCTGATATGATCTATAAGACTTTGGAGAATGTCCATATCATAAGAAACCGATTGCAAATAGCCTATAGTTGGCAAAAGTCTTATGTCGATCATAGGAGAAGGGATTTAGAGTTTCAAGAAAGCGATAAAGTGTATTTGAAAATTTCTCCTATGAAAGGGGTGGTTAGATTTGGCAAGAAAGGGAAGTTGAGTCCTCGTTATGTGGGCCACTATGAAATCTTTCAAAGGGTTGGAAAAGTTGCCTACGAATTGAAGCTTCTTAGTGAATTGACTTTGGTTCATCCGGTTTTCCATGTTTCCATGCGTAAGAAGTGTATTGGTGATCCCGAGTTTGTAATTCCTATTGAGGTTATTGGTGTGAAGGATAACCTCTCTTATGAGGAAGTTCCGGTTCAATTCCTTGTTAAGCAAGTAAAGAATTTGAGGAACAAAGAGGTGACTTCCGTAAAGGTGTTATAGAAGAATAACCTTATTGAGGGTGCAACGTAGGAGGCCAAGGCTGACATGAAGTCCTGTTACCCTCATCTATTTTATAACTAAGGTTAGTAGTCCTTACTAATAATGAATGAAAATTGAAGTTGCTTTGACTTTTAGTGAAGTTTTGCAAAAAGTACATTTTTGATATAGATATAGTGAATTACAGTGAATATGCATTTTGACTTGAAAAATGTGCAATTTTACTTGTTTTGAGTCATGTTGTGCATTTTGTGATAGTGAGTCCTTATGAATCATATGTAGCATGTTGATAAGTTGAACTTTGGCATAATTGACTCATAAATGCTATGTTGAGCTCGTGTTGTTATGAGAAGGATGTTCCTCATAATGTAATGTTAAGCCTTATGTGTGGTAATTGAAGTTTTTGAATTGCCTTGTAGAAGTGATATGCATTATGTTGCAACTCATGATGTTATGTATTTTTTATTGGTTGGGCTGCTATTCTTGAGTCTATCCATTCCTTCAAAAGATTTTAGTGTCATTCGGGGATGAATGTTCCTATGGGGCGATAATGTAACACTTTAAAAAATCCAAGATGTGTTCTAGAGCGTAAGTGTCATAAGGTCTATACACTGATTTAAGGTCCATTGTAATGAACACAAGTCATTTAGGAAGTCTAGAAACCAAAACGTCAAAGAACGTCCATGACGTCCGGAAACTAGTTCAAGGAGGTACTAGTTTGCCTTAGCCTATTTGACTAGCTTTTTGAAGTCGGAAAATGACGAAAATATGTGGTAGGGTGTCTAACATGTGTTTAAGTTGGTTCATGGTCGAAAATTTCGAGTACGACTCCCCAAGGACCAATCAAGGGCCCTTGAGGAGTACCCTAGCATTTTAGGGTCAAGACTGCGTGGGCATTGTTCACCTACGGAGGTAAACGACGGGGCATAGGTTGATCGACGGAGTGTCGATTCCATCCGTCGACCAACACTTATCCAAATTCTGAAAGGACCTCATTTCCATAGTCTCTGACCAAGACGACGGATGTGCAGCACGGAAGGGCACAATGGCCGTCGATTGACCCACGATCCGTCGATCGTGGTGTCGTATCTGGTCTCTGTAATTTCCTGCACGTTTTAAATTTGTTCCAATTAATTAATTAAGGGGTTAGGTCGTTATTTAGGGTATTAGGTAAGCCTAATTCAGTTAATTAACCCCCCATATAAAGACCCCAACCCCACTATACTAATCACAACTCACAAAACAAAACTCTCTTCTGTCTCTCTTCTTTCTCACTCTAGTTGAAGACCTCCATTGAAGACCAAGCTAGGGAATGGTTTAGGGTATGTAAAGGGACTAATTCACCATCAATTATTCATAAACATTAAGGTATGAGATCAAATTCACATTTGAGACCTCTTTCCTCAAAGGGTTCCATCAAATTGAATTTCAAAAGATGGATTTTCAAGTGGGTTTCATCCTATCTCGAAATCGATGTTATGAGTTAACTTGTTTATGATTTATTTTGGATATTATGATTATATTAACATGTATTTTAACTCAATTACGTTATATCTTGATGAATTTTTCTAGTTTGTAGAAGATGACCTTTACCCCTTAACCCTAGGTGATGGTCTTGATATGCAATGTATTGTATTGGTTCAATTGACTTAGTTATTGGTTGAATTACTACTAGATGATGTTGTTACAATAATCATGAAAGAATTAGGGTGATTTATGGTGTCTTCATGCTAGTTCTTGAGAATTTGATCTAGGTTATGAAGTATGTTGTGAATTGCCTTAATATCTTATCTTAAGATATGATCTAGTATTGAATTGTGATGTAGTAATTATTCTAGCGTTGTTATCATATTGGTCATTGAATTATGATGATTTTATACCCAAATTGGGTTAAATTTTGGGTTTGTATTAAGACTTTGATGATGAATTAGGAAGGAGACTTGTTAAGTCTTATGATCCCTATCCTTTACTTCAAATTGTGGTTAATTGTGATTAAGTTATATTGTTGTATTGGAGTATGCCGTATATTAAAATTGATAGGGTTGGTATGATGTTGAATTGACATGTCTTGAATATGATTTGTGAGGTGTTAGCTTAAGATGTATGTAACACCCCGTATCCAAAACAGACCAAAAACCAGGTTTTCAAAAAAATCTGCAGGTGCAACCAACGGGGCCATCGACGGACTGTAGATTGACCCACGGTCCATCTTGCACATCCGTCAATGGGGTCAGAAACCCCCAAAATCTCAGCCCAGGAAAATTTGGTTAAGTCATTATTGACGGCCGGACCGTAAGTCAGACTACGGTTTGTAGTTCGTGACCGTTGATGTACCATGATTTCATGGTACTTTTCAATGTTTTTTTCTTAATTTTAGTGTGTTTATAGGGCCTTTTTGTAGTAATTTTAATGGTTTTATCTATGTTTTTTAGGAAAATTGGCCAAAACAGAAATGCAGAAGATTGTGCAGAAGAGGTGACCGACGAAGTCATCGACGGCCCATCGTTCCATTGACGGTCCATAGGTGGTGGTCGTCGACTGGAGGTCGAAGCATCTGGAAGCAACTCGGGTAATTTTGACCAAGTGTGGGGCTATGTAAGGATCGATGGTCCGTCGACTAACTGACGGACCGTCCTGGTAAACTGTCGATCAGATCAGAGATTAGTTCCAATACCCGAAGTTGAAGAAAAACTAAGTGTGGAACGATGGAGGCATCGACAGACTATAAGTGTATCGAAGGACCGTGTTGTTGTTCCATCGATTGGATCAGAAAAGATGCAAGGATGAAGGCTGAAGATGTAACAACCCTAAAAATAAATATGCTAAGTAATGCTTAATTTGTCTAGAATGCCAACGATTAGACCGGGTTCTCACGGATTGATGCGCATAAAACTAGACCTCAGAGCCCTTGCTACATCCAAGTCAACTAACTTGGGGAGTTATTTGAGCTAGGTAAGGTTGGTTCCAACCATGTAGGACTCTGAATACGAAGATTTACTCGAAGGAGTCTTTACCAGACGTAAAAAGAGGAAATCTTAGGTTTGGAGGGTCTAGGGGTAAAATGGTCTTTTTCCAGGATAAGGGTAGTATAATAATTACCCTAAATATATAATTAATTATTTAATTAATAAGATGGAGGGGCATTTTGGGGAGAGAGAGAGCCGAAATTGGGCTCTTGAAGTGAAGTCTTGCTCCACCCGGGTTTGAACCTAGTTGGAAGCAATGAATTAAATTGTTTTTAATTTAAGTTGGTAAATTAATGTAATTAATTTATATTTATTATATGATTTAAAATAAAAGGAAATCAGATTTTTAAAATTAAATAAAATCTTATTTGACTAAGTCCTAAACTAGACTCCTAAGCCTAAGAAAACTCTTCTCTCCCACACTCATCTCTCTCTCACATATCTATCACTCTCACTCACGTTTTTCTCTGCCAAACAACGTACAAAAACATTAGGTAAACCAAATTTCTTCACACTTGAAGAACTCACAACGAAAATTATAAACAAACAACTAATCAAACACGTTAGGCAAAGAGAGGGTTTTTCTGTCAAGTTGGTGTTGAAGCTCTTGGATTTGGATGTGTGTTTGGAGGGGTTATTTGGGCAGCAAGTCGAGGTTTTAACGTCAAAAAGGTGTGTGTTCTCTTCTCTCTTGGTTTCTTTCCCAAGAGACCCCTTAAAGTTTAGAATATTCATTCCGAAAACTAGGATTGTTCCCCGTTGCATATTCCCATCACAAGCTCCCGTTGAATCATAGGTTGGTTATGTTTGCTGGTAGAAAAATAGGGATGAAACGTGTTTTTGTGATGATTATGTGTTTATATGTATGTTTGGAAATATATGACTTATGTTGATGTTTCCGAAAATGTAACTACGTGTGTATGTGTGTGTTGCCGTGGCTATTGTTCATGGTTTAGGACTTGAAATGGCATGATAGTTCTTTATATTTTATGTACACATGTTTGATGTAAATGTGATGTTCATATGAGTTGAAATGTGGCTGCTTTTAGGGATAATCTCTTGGCTAAACGAATCCATGAAAATGCACCTAAAACGTTCTAAATGCACTACGAAATTCCCCTAAGAACAAGGTGTATCTTGATGAAAGGATGCTGAAAAATTAAAAAAAAAATTCCAGCTTCTAGTGATGAATTCCGGTCAGCAAAAAGGGTTCAAAATATTTTAAAAAATGAATTAAAACAAGTAAAGTCATGGAGGATTGAACCCGTGACCTCACCATGTTAAAAACCATGAAAATAAAGAAGTAAAAAGAAATGTGGTTAAGGGGATTCGAACCATGGTATTGGCTGGAAAATTAACTTAAAAGAAAAAAATTAAGAAATGAGTGGGATTCGAACCCACACCTCTCAATCAGATTTAAGGAAGAGTAAAAGAAAAATAAAATAAAATGTGAGGCATGGGAATCTAATTCACGACCTCTAAGCAATGATGGAGAGTAAAGAAAATAAAAGAAAAGAAATGAGAGGCGTGAGAATCGAACCCACGACCTCTAGGCAGTGAAAGAGAGTCAAAGCAAATTAAAGAAAGGAGATGTGAGGCATTGGAATCGAACCCACGACCTCCTAGGCAGATTTAAGGAGAAAAATTAAAAGAAATTAAAGAGGGATGTGGGGGTTTGAACCCACAACCCCTCGGCCAAAGGAGAGAAAATTTAAAGGCAATGAAAATAAAAAGTAAAAGAGGTTGTGGGGGTTCGATCCCACATCCTCTTAGTTCCATTAAGCAAGAAATGAAGAGAGAAATTAAGGGAAAAATAAAATGAAAGCATTGGGGCTCAAACTTGGGTCCCCAAGCCGTATGGGTCAAACCAAAATGAAAAAAAAATGTAAGTGTTGTTCAAGGGATTTGAAAACCGGGTTCCTTTGCCCAAATTCCGTATAGATGCATAAGTCATACATGAGTTAAATCTTCAAGAATAATGCTGCCCACTTAGATCGAAATAGAGATCTTGGCATACATACAAGATACATAAGTCTTGTACTACATAATCTTAGGAAGATATGAATAACTTAAATGAACTATGAATGAAGCCTTATGGCTTGTATGTATAGACCCATAAGTCTAGGATACGTTTTAAAATAAGTGAACCTAAGATGTATGTAATGAATGATGTAACCCTATAAAGGTTAAGTACGAGCGTAAAACACACTAAATGGCCAAGTGCATTGGCATACGATGAAATGATGAAACCCAAGAATGGTTAAGTAAGAGTGTTAAACACACAAATGGCCAAGTGCATTGACATATGATTAAATGAACATTCACGTAAAAAGCGGTGAGTAATTATGACGATCAAATGTGCTAATGTTGATGAATGTGGTGACAAAATGATATGAGGCTAATGTAAAAGATGAGAGCAATCTTGAATGAGTCTAAGTAAATGTTACCAAAACGTACTCACCTATGAGAGTGTAAAGTTAATGAAGAGACCAGTGTCTATGAACACTCTATTGAAAGTATTGAGATTAACACAATTAATACTGATGATGAGATGAGAAATCATTTATTGAGCTATGATGTTCTCATACTAGAAGCCAACTTCCATGACGTATGATTCGAATAATGGAACTTTATATTGAGCACCGATAGACTAGCTATAAGCGCTGATGTCTTCTTTCGGGAAGGGTGGAGGTTCACGTAACTCACATGAGATGAGACTGTCCGGCATGCCGGGTATGGGTCTCCTTATATCTCTTAGTCTTCGACCTATACTACCAATATATGGATCTGGCGGGGTTCAATTCCCATGTATGCTAGCATTTTTTGGGTCACTTTGGCCGGTGATTCCACCTCTTTTCAATGTGGGGTTTCATGACACTGGATTTCATGATGCTTACATGATATATATCGGTTAAAGTTAAAGTTCCCAATGAATGAATGAGGCCAACCTCAAATGATGCACATAATGAAACAAATGATACCAAAGGTGTTAGGATAGGATAATCAGGAGGTGAGTTAGACTTAAGTAATGACATTAGGTCATTCTTGGTCATTGCAAAACGAACCCAATGAAAGCCTTAAACTACATCCTAGGTATAACTGGTGTTTACACTGGCCCATGAATTAAATGAAATGAAGTACGTACCAATGGACGAAGCAGACTTTGTGTTTGCTAAAGCAGACTCCCTAGTTGAGGTCCCATATGTTGAGCCCTCATTTTGGGAAATCTTAATGTCAAGTCCATAATTCCAAGATCTCATGGCATACGAATAAAAATATGAACAACGTTATGTGTTTTATGAATTATGATATGTACTATGTGTACGCTATTGTGTGCTATGTGCAAAATGTTAAATATGATGATGCATGTTACTCTAATGGCATAACTTTCCTAATCCAAATTTGGAAAGCTCATTCACTTTCCTAATCTCAATTTGGCAAGTCCACTGACTTGACCTTCTACAATCATGTTGTTAGGAAAGAGCTATTCTTAATCATGCATGTACTTGGTCTGTGCTTGCATATACCCATACTTAGTACAAGTGTGTACTAATTCCATACAAATATCTACTTTTAGGTGCAGGCACAGGTGGACGTTAGATCTTACAGTACGACGTTGCAGCTATTCAGACGTGGAGCTTTTGTTCGGACTTGGTAGGCCCTTATGCTTTCGAGTCTGTCTATTGTTATTATCTAGCTTAAATGTAGGCTTTATCTAGTGGATCATGTTTTATTAGTGTTTCATTTCCCATTTTATTTCAGACTTTGTATTGGTGCCGTTTTGGCAAGTACACATTTAATGCAACAATGAACTATTTCTTTCATTTGATGATCTTAATGTTAGATGGTTGATGGTGAAAAATTATACATGTATTAAAATGTTTAGTAAGCATGTTAGGAAACAAAAAGTTTCAAATTTTCCGCTGAAATTAACCTAGATGAAGTAAGAATGACGTATGTAGGCTTGTCTGCGACCTCTGAGAGATCAACGACGCCGATCTCGTCTAAGGTCTAGACTCCGATCGTGACTAAAGAAGATGCTAAGTATGGACTGACAGAGGCAGTCGACAGTCCATCGTTCCATCGACGGACCGTCTGTGGTGTTGTCTATTGAAGACGCGTTTCTAGAGAGACTTTCCTTTTTGAGAACCCTTTTTAATTTAGGACTTTATTATTATATTAAGTTTAAAAACCTCATTTTTGGGGTTAGACTTTTTGTTATTTTTCATACTCTTGTTATTGGAAGTTGAAGTTGGGATTTTGGGAATTACTTCAAGTTTCCTGAATCGATTCTTAAGATATTTTCGTTGATTCAAGTGTTATTTCTGGATTTTCTTCAAACTTGTCCAAGTAAGTACATGAACTCTTGTTTAACAACCATGAATTGTGTATTTATAGCATGGGTAACTAAATTTACAACTAGGGTTGTGAGAATCATGGGTGTTTAACAAGGTAAAACTAGCTAAATAAAAACTCTAGAATAGGTTATTGCATGTATTGATAAATCTTTCGTTTAGAAGTCTTTTCAACGAGTGCATGCGTTAGATCTTGCCCTATTTCTACTTGTCGGACCATGAAGGTAGTTGATAGAAAAAGAATTATCAACATAGATTTAGTATACACTATCTAATAGGCTAGTTTCGATTTGTGCGAAGTAGTAACTAAGCCATACATCGAATATGATGCTTAATATGAGGTAAAAGGTAAAGGTTAGTAAATTAAACACACGTAGTCGGACCAAGGTACGGAGTGAAATTTTCTAGTTGCCAGACAAGGAATTAGAGATACATAACTTACCACTTTGTATGCAAGACACTACGAAAGAATTGTTATAGCTAGGATTACCGCGTTATGAACCTATGGGGAACACTTATACCCTATTTACTCTCATCACTTGATAAACACCAAAGTTTTAATCATGCTACTTGTTTTACTTAGAAATAATTGAACTTTTTTGTTTTAAAAAACCCTCTCTTTAATTAAATATTTTCAAAAAGGACTTGACTAAATATATGTAATTGTAGACTAAAGTTAAGTCTAAATCATTTTCCTCGTGGAATCGACCCCAACCTAAAAATTGGGTTCTTTACTTGATACAACCGCTTATACTTATTTAGGGAAGTATAATTTGAGCGTATCAAATTTTGGCGCGCTGCCGGGTTAAGTGGCTTTTATATTAGTTTTAAGCGCAATTACCAAATTGTAGTCAATAAATTTCCTAATTTTACTTTTTTTTTGTTTTTTGTGTATTTCTGGTCTAGCTCTAGTTTATGCCAAGTACACACTGTTGAGGAGAACCAGTGCTTCCATTTGATCCTGAACTGAACCGTACACTCCGCAGAATAAACGAGCCACACAATCCTTATAATATTGGTGATAGGATCAACTGTCAACTCCCTCCTCCTGTTGATGCTCATAACTAAGTAATCGTGAAAAACCCTGATGAGGGTGCTCTGAGGAGACAATCTCCTACCCCACACCCTCAAGAGTATTATAGGGGCAATGTTAACATCGCCAATTCGGCTGAACCTCTTGTCCTACCTCCTCTACCACAAGGTCATTCATTTGTGGCAACTAGTAGCTTGTTGCAGATGCTCACCACTAAAGGTTTGTGTTTTTGGGGCTACCATATGAGGATCCACATGCTCACATCGCCAAACTGAGGTCAGTGTGCAAGAGTTATGTAGGGAGGCCGGACTTGGACATGGATATCATTGGATTAAGGGTGTTACCTCTCTCACTGACAGGATAGGTCGCAATTTGGTTTATTGAGTTGCTTATAATTCGATCTATACTCGGGAGCAGTTGAGGGATGTGTTCCTAGAAAGGTATTACATGGTTTCTAAAAAGCTTAACCACAAATATAGGGTTAACAACTTTGTGACATTGCCTGGGGAGACGGTAAGTAGTTCTTGGGATAGGTTCACCTCATTTCAGAGAAGTGTCCCCAACCACTGCATTGATGATGAATCGTTGAAAGAGTACTTCTATAGGGGAAAAATGATAACAATATGGTGGTACTTTATACTATTGTAGGTGGTTCTTATGGTGAATGCACTTATGCAGATATCGCGAAAACGTTGGCGAAAATTTCGCGAAACAACAAGGCCTGGAGAACTAGAAAGTTGGACACTGGGAGAAACACCTTTGCAGTGGAAGCTACACATAACCCGGCCGCAGATGAGATTCGTGAAGAGATGGCTCAAATGAGAATTGAGCTTGGGTTAATATTGAAACATGTCACTGGGGTGCAGAGAAAGTGAATGCGGTGAATTATTTGACTAAGCCACCACGTTGGTAAATGAATTTTACTATGAGGAAAACTCTTATGTAGTGAATGAGCAGACGCGGGGTTTCCGACCAAACGCCTAAGGCTGTGATCAAGTGAATTGGCACAAAAGTCAAGGAAATTAAGGTCTGAACTATGGGAATTACAACTGAGAGGGTCACTATGTTCGAGATAGCAACTACAACCGCGACAATAACTTCAACTAGGGTAACTATGGTAACAAAAACGATCGGAGTGGGCCCTATGTTCCACCTAAAAATCGAGAAGTTGCTCCTAGGGATGGTGGATGTAGTATGGTGCGAGTTGAGGATATGTTGCAGAAGATGATGAGGAGTTTTGATGCTAGTAATGAGCACGCCTAAGAGTTGAGAGGTGATTTAGCGAATTTTGGGAAAAGGTGGATACACGTGCAATCTCAATCAAGCATCTTGAGTTGCAAATGTCCCAATTGTCTTCTACTGTGAACCCACGCTAATCGAGTACTCTTCCTAGCAATACCATCCAAAATCCAAAAAATGATGGACATTGTATGACAGTCACTACTCGAGGGGGTAATCAAACCATTGACCCACCTATGCCGTCTGGTGTAGAAGATGAGATGAGAGGAGATGATGTAGTAGAGGAAGTTAAATGTGAGTTGATAGACATATCGAGGAAAGAAGCTGAGATACCCCAAAAGGTAACTCCCATTCCTAGACCACCAGCTTCCTAGACCACCACCTCTTTTCCCGCAAAGATTGGTGAAAAAGACCGAGGATGGTAAATACCGGTGTTTTATTACTATGTTAAAACAACTTCGCATCAATTTCACTTTGATAGAAGCTCTTGAATAAAATGCCCAGTTACGCCAAGTTCATCAAAGATATGGTCGCTAAGAAGAGATCGGTTAGTTTTGAGGATGATGATCAGATGCAACACTGTAGTGCTATTGCTACAAGGTCTCTTGTGCAAAAGTAAGAAGATCTGGGTGCTTTCATTATTACATGTACAATCGGGTTGTTACACTTTGCTAAAACATTATGTGATCTTGGGACAAGCATAAATCTCATGCCTCTCTTTATTTACAAGAAGTTGGGTTTGGGTGACCCAAAGCCCACTGCAATGCGGCTACCTATGGCTGATCGAACGGTGAAGAGGCCTATTGAGATACTCCATGATATGCTAGTGAAAGTGGAGTCATTTATTTTTTAAGCCAATTTTGTGATTCTTGATTGTGAGGTGGACTTTGAGGTGCCTATTATTCTTAGGAGGCTGTTCCTTGCTACTGATCTTGCCTTGGTTGATCTGGAGAAAGGGCAGATGAAGTTTCAATTGAACAATGAAGAAACAATTTTCAACATTTGTAGGTCCATGAGGCAGAGTGGTGATCTCCAAACGGTATCTACGATATTCTACAAGGTTGAGAGTTCGTCCGAGGTAAAAATAGAAGAGCGTCTAGGTGTTGAGGCACTAGCGGCAGTGATCATAAAGTTTGAGAGTGACTGTATCGAAGAGTATGGGTCATTGGTTGCGGAACTTGATCGAGGTGATGTAGAGTTCAAACCAAAAAATTTGGAGTTAGATATGAAACATCGCGAGTCTCCACCGCGAAACCATCTATTGAGGAGGCCCAAAATTTGGAGCTTAAGGCTCTACCACCTCATCTGAGGTATGCTTTATTTGGGAAAGGTGTCACTTTGCGGGTAATCATTGCATTGGATTTTAATGTGGAGCAAGTGGAGTGTCTTATAGATATGTTGAAGATGATCAAACGAGCCATTGGTTGGACTATTGTAGACATTATTGGGATTCCACCCGGTATTTGTTCACATAAAATCCAACTCATGACCGATCATAAGCCGAGTTAGAGCATCAAAGACGGTTAAATCCACCTATGCAAAAGGTAGTAAAGAAGGAGATTATTAAGTGGTTGGATGCCGGGGTCATATATCTGATTGACGATAGTAGTTGGGTTTATCCTGTTAAGTATATGCCCCAAAATAGGGGGGGGGGTTAGAATGACTGTGGTCCCTAATGAAAATAATGAGCTTGTTCCAATTAGACCAGTGATCGCATTGAGAGTTTGTATTGATTACCGGAAGTTGAATGCATGGACTGAGAAACCATTTTCAGATGCCCTTCATGGATTAGATGTTGGATAGGCTTGCAGAAAAGAGGAGGTATTGTTTTCTTGATGGGTATTAGGGTTACAATGAAATCTCTATTGCACCGGAGGGTCAAGAGAAAACCACCTTTACTTGTCCTTATGGAACTTTCGTGTTCAAGAGGATACTTTTGGGTTGTGTAATGCACCGGCTACTTTTCATAGATGTATGATGTCGATATTCTCCGATATGGTGGAAGAACCTATTGAGGTGTTTATGGATAATTTTTCAGTGGTTGGCGACCCCTTTGAGCGTTGTTTGAATCACTTGGCCGAGGTTCTCAAGAGGTGTGAAGATTACAACCTTGTGCTAAATTGGGAGAAATGTCACTTCAAAGTGAAAGAGGGTATTGCATTGGGTCATCTCATCACAGAGAAGGGTATAGAGGTTGATCGAGTCAAAGTTGAAGTGATAGAGAGAATTCCTCCACCCATCTCTGTAAAACGTGTGAGGAGTTTTCTTGGGCATGCAGGCTTCTACCGGAGGTTTATCAAGGATTTTTCAAAAATTGCACGTCCTCTGTGCATGTTACTTGAGAGAGAGTGTAAATTTTATTTTGATGAATCTTGTCTGAAAGCATTTGGTGAGTTGAAAGAGAAGTTGGTGTCTGCGCCCATTATTATTTTCCCGAATTGGAGTAAGCCATTTGAGGTGATGTGTGATGCTAGTGGGGTTGCTCTTGGTGTAGTTTTGGGTCAAAGAAGGGATAAAATCCCTCACCCTTATTACACTAGTAAGGCCCTTAATGAAGCTCAAAAGAACTATACTGTGACTGATCAAGAGCTCCTTGTGGTAGTTTTTGCTTTCGATAAATTTTGCTCCCATTTGGTTGGCACGAGAGTCATAGTGCATACTGATCATACTTCTTTGAGATAATTGATGGCAAATAAGGATGAAAATCCAAGGTTGATTAGATGGGTATTACTGTTGCAAGAATTTGACTTTGAAGTGAAAGATAGAAAAAGGACCGAAAATGAAGTTGCCGATCACTTGTCCCGATTAGAAGATGAAGCTATGCGAGAGTTGGGTGAAAAGGCTGAAATTGATGATACTTTCCCTGATGAGCATGTTTTGGCCGCTTTTCATGACTTGATTCCATGGTTAGCCGATTTTGCGAATTATTTTGCTAGAGATATAGTACCATCGGACTTGTCCTTTCATCAAAGGAAAAAGTTCATGCATAATATGAAAAAGTTATTTTGGGATGAGCCATATTTATATAAGAGTTATGCTGATGGTCTTATTTGCCGTTGTGTGCCGGAAGTTGAGATGCTAAGGGTTTTGGAGGCATGCCACTCCTCGCCGTTGGCTGGGCATCATAGTGGTATCCGGACTGCCCATAAAATCTTGCAATGTGGCTACTATTGGCCAACCATCCACCAAGATGCTCATGAGTTCTCCAAGGCACGTGATAGGTGCCAAAGAGAAGGAGGTATTTCTAGAAGGCAAGAGCTCTCTTTAAATCCCATTCTTGTAATTGAGTTGTTTGATGTGTGGGGCATTGACTTTATGGGCCCTTTTATGAGTTCTTATGGGATGAAGTATATTCTTGTGGCGATTGATTGTGTGTCAAAATGGGTGGAAGCCATAGCACTTTCAAACAATGAAGGGGAGAGTGTCACCATGTTCTTGAAAAAGAATATATTTTCTAGATTTGGCACCCCTAGAGCCATTATTAGTGATGGAGGATCCCACTTTTGCAATAAGTTGTTCAAAGGGTTGTTGGAGAAATATGGGTTTTGCCACAATGTAGCCACTCCTTAACATTCTCAGACTAGTGGGCAAATTGAGGTGTCAAACAGAGAAATCAAGAAAATTCTGGCGAAAACGGTGAATGCTAGTAGAATGGATTGGTGAAGGAGGCTTGATGATGCTCTTTGGACTACCAACAACATACAAGACTCCCATAGGTATGTCTCCGTACCAACTTGTATAAGGGAAGGCTTGTCACTTGCCGGTTGAGTTAGAGCATAAAGCCATGTAGGCAATGAAGAAACTGAAGACGGATTGTAATGAAGCAGTAGAATAGAGATTAAATGGGCTTAATGAGCTTGATGAATTTCGCTTGAAGGCATATGAAAGTTTAGCCCTCTACAAAAAAAAGATGAAGAAGTACCATGACCAACAGATTGAAAGGCGCAAATTTGCGATTAGGGATTTGGTGCTTTTGTTCAACTCTAGGTTGCGCTTGTTTCCGGACAAACTCAAGTCCAAATGGACTGGTCTATTCTTGATCACTCAAGTGTTCCCTCAAGGTGCGGTCGAGTTTGAGAACAAGGAGGGTGCAAGGTTCAAGGTCAATGGGCAAAGAATCAAAATCTACCTTGGGCATGCAGAAAATCCGAATGAAGTGGTTGAGGCATACCATCTTGATGAAGTCCGAGTAATCAAGAGTCGTGCGTCGTTCCGCGACGTTAAATCAAGCACTGATTGAGAGGCAACCCAATATGTATCCTCTAGCCAACATTAGTTTTTTTTTAATCTTTATAGGAATAGTTGCGTTATTTCGATTTTTACTTAATGTTATGTGTGGATTTTTTTTATTTCTTTTAGAGTGTTGGCTAGAGAGTAGTCTAGGGTCCGTGTCTAAAAAGTGTCCAAAAAATACAAAAAGAATGGCTTATTGGGTGCTCAATGTGTAGGGACGAAACCTAAGGAAATCTGCAAAAATTGGTCTGGTGCACTGATCTATGGACCCATTGACGGACCGTAGATGACGTCCGTGGATCCCAGGTATGATTTTTTAAATTTTCTAAGTTAGAGAACAGTAGACAGACCGTCGTTTGACTTACTGTCCATCGACGAGAAATCGTTAGTGATACGCTCAAACTTACTTCTCAAGTAAGAAGTAAAGCGGTCGTGTCAACTAAATAACCCAACTAATAAGGTTGAGATCGTTTCCACGAGGAAAATAGTTTAGACTTAACTTCAATATATTATTACTATTGTTCAGTCAATTACTTTATTGGAAAGCAAAAATGATAAAAGGGGGGTTTTTTGTTTCTAAATAAATGAAAATAACTAGCGAAATTAAAGGAGACAACTAACAACTTTGAATGTTGGAGTTTAATCAATTAATCAAAGTAGTTAGGGTTTACATGGTCCCCACATGTTCATAACTTGTTAATTCTAACTATAACAATTCTTTCCTAGTATCTTGCATGCAAAGTGATAAGTTATGTATTTATAAATCCTTGGTCCGGCATCTAGAAAATTTCACTCCACACCTTGGTCCGGCTACGTGTGTTGATGTACTAACCCTTATCTTTACCTCATATTATGCATCGTATTCGATATTTGGCAAATTTATTACCTCGTACCAATCAATACTAGCCTATTAGATAGTATACACTAAATCTATGTTGATAATTCTTTTCCTATTATCTACCTTCTTGGTCCGGCAAGTAGCATTAAGGCGAGTTCTAACGTTGGCCATCCGTTAAAAAGACTTCTAAGCGAAAGAATTATCAATACATGCAAAACACTATTCTAGAATTGTTATTTTAGTTAGGTATTACCTCATTATTTGCCTATGGTTCCACAACCCTAGTTATGGAGTTTAGTTACCCATAGTCATAATCACAATATTCAAGTATATGGTATAAGAATTCATGTACTTACTTCAATGAGAAAGAGTAAAATTCAAAAGTTCGCTTGATTAATCAACAAAAATCACCAACAATCAATTACAAGAATCTCAAAATAATCAAGAATCTCACAAAAGGTCTAAAAAATAATCCAGAGTCTAACAATAATCAAGGTCCTAACCAAATAATCCAGAGTCTGACCTCAAAAATGAGGTTTTTTGAACTATTTATATAAAAAAAAACCTAATTACATAAGGACTCTATTTGCTGGAAATCTGTCAAAATGCGGCTGGATAGACGGACATCGAGACGGATCGTCGTAGTCATGACGGACCGCCATGGACTCCTTCGTCCCATAGTTGATGCAATTTCTTCTAGTGCTCTCTTCATTACCCTCGACGGCAGGTATGACGGATCGTCATAAGCACAATGGTCCGTTGAGGGTCTCCGTTCCAAAACACTTGAACTCTTGGAATATGGGTACTGGGACTACTTCTCTAAACTTTATGACGAACCTGCAGGACGGACCATCACGGATACGATGGTCCGTCACGCTTTCTGTAACCCCACACTTGGTCAGACTTCCCCACCTTCCTTCAGCAGCTATACTACGCTGCCACCTACGGACTTTCACGAGCATGACGGACCGTCACAAGCTCCGTAGGTGGTGTCTTCTGCATTTCTTCGCTCAAAAACCTCCGCATTCATCTTTGGACAGTTTTCCTTCAAATAAGGAGAAACTTATATAAAAATTAGCACAAAAAGGCTTTAGGACACACTAAACTTAAGGAAAAAGTATTAATAATACCGTGAAACCACGGTATATCAACACCCTCAACTTAAATTCGTTGTTTGTCCTCAAGCGACGCACTATGACTCAATACAAAATCTTTGTACAATAGTATCCATGTTTTATCCTTTGCAATCATTTGGCTATCAATCCCGATTAATCTCATCATATTTATGCATTCTATCATTATTAGGCTTGAATTATGTGTAATCAGACCATGACACAGACTTACCATGCACTAACACCTATCCTCTTTAATTTCTCACCGAGGTGCTAATATTTCTGGTACTACAACTAGTGTTCTCACTTCAAAACAAAATCCTCATTTTTTACACAATAATTTCAGTTTGAGTATAAGGATTACTTTTCAACACTCACTCTCAGAACAAATTCACACTCATTCATACCTATTGCCATAAGCTTGCCCTTATTTTCACTGCTTTAAGTTCGCTATACAACTCTTAAGATCACGATAGGACTTTCTTAGCTTGTAACATAGGCTCAGGGTCAGGTAGGGTATATTTAGGTATACTTTAGTGAATTTTTTCCCTCCTTGACATATCAGCTAAACATACCATTTTCTATCATTTTGTTTTGCCCAGTTTCCCATATTCTTTCACATTGCTATTTTCCCTTTTTTTCTTCATTTGTGTAAGTGACTTCTTCTTTTCTTGCTTGTATTTCTTGTAATTTTTTTCTTTCAACTAATTCTTGAGTCACTTTTGTTCTTTATCTATCTTTGTTCTTTCAACCCCACTTTCCAGAGCATTCCTCATAATAGCCACCCTCAACTCATGGCTTTGCCATGAGTCAAAGTACACAATACCCAAAGTTGGATCAGGTCCATAAAAAGGTTGTTTACTGCATTAGCCATCCTCAACTTATGCTTTTGGCATAAGCTGAGGTGCACATGTCCAAGGAGGGACCAGGTCCAACACATTATTCCCAGAAAAGATCAGTTGGGGTGAAAAAGAAAGGTCTAATTTAAGCTCAAATCATTTGGATCAAAGAAGGATAAATTTCATTTGGTTTTATTTTATTTAGGCTAAAAATGGGCTATATTGAATAAGGGTCTATGATGCTTTCCTAATTTTCTATTACAAATTACTTTTAGCAGGACTAACCAGGCAAGTTCTAGCTCGGTACAAATAGTGGACTATTCAAATCTTCCTCACACTCACTTGACATCTCATCACTATACCAGATTATCAGACACCTAGTTCAAATTTTAGACTTAGGGTCATGCAGTGGTGTACCTCTATGTCATGCTTTGAGCAACACATTTATCAATTACTATGCCTAGTCATGCATCATTTTCCATTTTATCAGGATATCATTTTAGCCATCATGCTCCAGAATTAAACTATGTACACAAGATATAGACATGTCGGTTCAACAGAAAAAGTAATCAGTCTCTTGGGGAAAAAGAACACAGGCAAGAAAACCCCAAAAGAGGATAGTGAATTGGGCTACTCAGACTTCACCTTAGCACTCAATTTCCATTTACCCCACCCCCAACAAAAAGACATGCAATTGTCCCCAATGCATAAAAAAATTGAAATACTAGAGTGGTAGGTGAAGCAAACCTGGGGCGCAAAGCGCCGATGATCAGCAAGCTGGTGGGTCCGGTTCCCCGGAACCCATTACCTCTGTAATCTGGACACCCTCAGTGGTGTCCTCAGCATCAACAACACTATCAGCAGTGCCTCCCGCTATCTCCACAGTTCTAGAGCTAGAAGCCCCAGCAGCTAACTCTCCTACTCTCATCTCACACGCCTCCTCCTCAGCAAGCGAGGCTCTCCTCGCAGCCTCCATCTCACGGCGCTCCTTCTTCCGTGCTCGAGCTTCATCCTTCTCTCGACCCCTACGCCTCTTGGCAGGATCTTGAGGGGGAGGTGGTGGAATATTTGAAGTGGCGAATAGGGCCGCCATCACTGTGTCTTCAGCAGGCTCTGCAGAAGGGGCCTCAGACTCAAGCACCCTAGCCTCTAAGATCATATCAATATCTGCGCGAAGACTGTCGACCGCAGCCTGAAGGGTCGACATATCCACCGGAGGGGCTGGACGGGCTAGCACTCGCAACTCAAAAGCGTCCAAGCACTGATGAACCTCAGCGATCTTCCTCTCTGTGTGTTGGACCATTCTCCGCTCCAAGCGCTCTTCTGCCTCGGAAATAGACCTCTGCATCCAAGGCTGGATATGATGCAGAAGTGTAGCCATTTGCGCCTCTAATTTCTAGACCCTAGCAAGCGGTTGCAGAGCGGGTAAAGGGGCTGAGCGAAAGGAGCTCGGGGCAGTGCTACTACCCGGGATAGACTCGACCGGGGTAGTGTCAGTGGAAGCTGCCTGCGTAACCGTGCGGGCCTGTGCTACCATATCAGCCAGATTGTCACCAAGTGGAGGCAACTCTTGACGGGGCCCTCTGCGTGGATCCAACTCATTGGCCTCATCCCTGATGAGGCCGATATCAACTGTGCCCAGAGGGATCTTTAGCTGATCAACGTGCCATATAGGCACACCTGCGGACATGCATAGAGAAAATATCATGCACGGGAAAGGGTAAGTAGTTGTGACCTTAAAAGCCCTCTCATGCATGACCGCCTGTAGAAGCCACGGAAAATCCACCTCAAACTCGGCTATCATCGCTGCCATCAGTACTTCTCGATCCCATGTGACGATATTATCAGCGGCTATGGGGGAAAGGCAGTGGCGGAAAATCAACCACAAAAACTTCGCCGTGAAAGTCAGGTTGTCCTTCTTGATGGCCCTCTTTGGCTCGATCACCCAGTGGGCACCCTCTCCATCAACAGAAAAGTGCAGGGCCATCCACCTCTTGGTGGTATCTCTCAGCGATGGCTCATGCAGGAATTGGCCATCTTTAACAATCTGCCATCGGTAGTCAAACTCGGCAGTGAGAGGGGTCAAATTATCATCAATATTCTCGCCATATAGAAACTGGCGGATGGCAAGCAGGGAGATATCAACCTGAACGCCACATACTCGGACTTGCTTCAGTAGAGCCTGTTTGGCGGGGGCAGCCCGCCTATCAATCTGTGATCGGAGAGTCGCTACGTAGGATGCGTAGAACTCTCGGACCAGCTCTTCACTATGACGTCCCAACGGACGAGCTGTCCACTCCAGTCGATGTCTGGTGAAGAGATTGTGGATCTCAGGCATCGTCGGGAGACTTCCCGTAAGACGCCGCTCCAATGTAAGTGTCCGAGTCATGACTCCTTCGTCATTCAAGAACTTTGCATCGAAATAGACTTGATAGTGCCCGACCACCAGTTGGGCTGGTCTGTCACCGGGGTAAAAGCACGAGTCGATGAACCAGGTGCGGATTGCGAACTGTCAGCCTCATCAGACGAGGCAGACTCTGCAGCGGGGGCGGGGGCGGGGGCGGGAACCTCAGCAGATCTGGAGGCTTCCTCCGACCACAAAACTCCCAAGGAGCCAGACGCTTCTTCTTCATTAGTGGCTGACCCAGAAGGTGTGCCGGTCAGTGTGCGCTCCTCATCAGATTGGGAGGCAGTGACTACGCCGGACGCCACCTTTTTAGGTGTGGCTCTGGCAGAACGGGATGGGGTGGAAGTGCCTGGGGGCACGTACTCAGGGTCACGCTCATCATCAGAGCTAATGACCAGGCGGGCAGATGGGGCGACAGACTTTGATCGCCCGCGTGCGTAGACTCGATCTTATTTTGGTGCCATAATAAATAGTACCTTTAAATGATCAATATTAGTACTAGAAGGAGCAAACAAGACAAGCAAAACCACACAAAATAAAAAAAAAATAAAAAAAAATAACATTGCTATAGTAACAGTGAAACACAACGGACCAGGTGACGGCTCGTCGTGAGTACACGGACCGTCATGGGGTTCGTCGTGTCTTACTTAGACTATGTTTATATGGATAACCCTGAAGGAGAGTCTCTGATAAGTATGACGGTATGACCGTCGTAGGTGTCCGTCATAGGATACTTAAAAAAATATAGAGACCCTTAGGAGAGGGGTCTCTAACCATCATAACGGTAATGGAGGACGGACCGTCGTAGGGATGACGGTCCGTCACATGTGTCCGTTGGAGGACACTTAGAAAAAGTGAGAGACCCTTAGGAATATGGTTTCTGACAACCAAAACGGTTGTGCAGGACGAACCGTCGTGAGAAAGACGGTCCGTCGCATGTGGCCGTTGGTGGACACTTGGAGAAAATTGGACAGTGAGGTGTTAGGGCTGTTAGAACAGACCCAATGACGGTCTGTCGTGAGTACGACAGTTCGTCATCGGGGTCTTGTTCTGTAACTCAGTGGCAGAACTTGAGATGCCCCATTCATCCCCTATGACCCAAATCGAATTGGTAGTGTTGTAACCTACATTTGTCTAACCCAAATACGTAGTAAACTAGCAATGCTAAAACACCTATTTCTAGGGTGTTAACACGGCAATTTCGAGGATTTATTAACCTAGATCAGAAAAAGTTTGATAAAGAATGAACATATCAAGAAGAACTAGGCTAATACTAATTGATAAACAAAAATGCAATATAAATGAGTAGAAATTAGAGACACATACCTGAGAATTCGAGAAAAACAAGAGGGAAAGGTACTTGGTGATCAAGTAGACACCCACAACAGCAGCTCCGACTAGTAGATGATGAAAATTGAGGAATTTGGAGAATTTGGGGAAAAATGATGGTTGTACGAGAGCTTTTAAAGTTTAAAAGGGAGGGAAATGGGAAAAAGAGTGAAAGAATGGGGGTGAAATGAAGGGGTGGGGTTTTTAAATGATAAATTTTTAAAAACCCCCAGCCGGATCGGGTACGCTTCATTGATGATGCGACGATTCCACGACGACGGTCCGTCTCAGTCGTGACGGTTCATCGTTGGTTCCGTTGCCTGTGCCCTAGTTTGAAAATAACAGAAAGACATACCTGGCACGACGGATTCATATGACGGTCCGTCGCTGTATCCGTCAGTGACTGCTGCAGAGTAATTTTCTGCAAAATTTCCTGGTGATGTGCCTGAAAATTTAAAACCCATTAGTAGAAAATGCTACAATTACTAGAAAGAAAAAAAACTATAAGTATTGGGTTGCCTCCCAACAAGCGCCTGATTTAACGTCGCGGCACGACTGAGGACACTTGATTACTCAGCCTTCATCAAGATGGTATGCCTCTATCACTTCATTCACCGATGCAGTATGCCCAAAATTGAGTTTTATTCGTTCTCTATTCACCTTAAACCACAATCCCTCCTTGGTTTTTAACTCAACTGCTCCATGAGGGAATACTTGGTTAATCAAGTAAGGGCCAGTCCTTTTGGAATTGAGCTTGCCCGGAAGCCAATGCAACCTTGAACTGTTTAAAATCACCAAATCCCCAACCATAAACTCTTGTTTTTCACTTTTTTGTTCATTCTCCTTCTTCATCTTTTCTTTGTGGGTTATGGCGGATACTGATTGGAGCTCACCACTCTGCCTCATGGACCTACAAATGTTGAAGGTCTCTTCTTCATTATTCAACCAAAATTTCATTTGCCCCTTTTCTATATCAACTAAGGCTCTACCCGTAGCAAGGAATGGCCTCCCAAGAATAATAGGCACTTCAAAATCGACTTCACAATCAAGAATAACAAAATCAGTCGGAAATATGAGTGACTCCACTTTTACTAGCACATCATGGAGTATCCCTATAGGCCTTTTCACTGTTCGATCAGCCATCAGTAGCCGCATCGCAGTGGGTTTTAGGTCACCCAAACCCAACTTCTTGTAAATCAAGAGGGGCATGAGATTTATGCTTGTCCCCAGATCACATAATGCTTTCGCAAAATGTAATGACCCGACTGTACAAGGAACAGTGAACGAACCCGGATCTTCTTTCTTTTGTACGAGAGATCTTGTAGCAATAGCACGACAATGCTGCATTTTATCATCATCCTCGAAAGTGACCGATCTTTTCTTTGTAACCAGATCTTTCATAAACTTGGCATAACTGGGCATTTGTTCTAGAGCTTCTACCAAAGGGACATTGATAGAAAGCTTCTTCAGCATTGTTATAAAACGCCGATATTTACCATCATCGGTGTTTTTCACTAATCTTTGAGGGAAGGGTGGTGGTGGTCTAGGCAAGGGAATTACCTTCATAGGGACTTCTGCATCTTTTTCAGTGCTCTCTTCAGCTTCACCACTACCCTTTACCACCTTATCATCATCCTTTCTCACATTTTCCTCATTAGACGGCATAGGTGGGTCAATGGTTTGCTTACCACCCCGAGTAGTGATTGCCATACAGTGTGCATCATTTTTCAGATTTTGGACAGTGTTGCTAGGAAGAGTGCCCGGTTGCCGTGTGTTCACATGCGCACATAATTGGTCCAGTTTCAACTTGATCTGCTTAATCGATATTGCATGTGTATTGACTTTTTGCCCTATACCTGCTAAATCACACCTTAACTCTTTAATGTGCTCATCACTAGCATCGAACCTCCTCATCATTTTGTGCAACATATCCTCAACTCGCGCCATACTATCTCCACCATCCCTAGGAGTAACTTCACGATTTTGAGGAGGGACATAGGGCCCATTTCTATCATTTTTGTTACCGTAGTTACCCCCGTTGAATTTTTTGTCGCGGTTGTTGTTTCCATCTCGGACATAATGACCTTCACAGTTATAGTTACCATAGATCCGACCTTGGTTGCCTTGACCTTGGTGCCAATTATCATGATTTGAGCCTTGGGCGCTCGGTCGGAAACCCCCCGTCTGCTCATTTACTGCATAGAAGTCCTCCGCAGAATAGCATTCATCATTAAGAGGTGGTTGTTTAGGCAAGTAGTTAACTGTATTTATCTTTTTTGCACCCCTAGTGATATGTTTTAGTACCAACCCAAGTTCAGTTCTCATATGAGCCATTTCTTCACGAATCTCATGTGTGGCTGAGTTGTGAGTGGACTGCACTTAGAAGGTATTTCTCCCAGTATCTGACTTCCTAGTACTCCAAGCTTTATTATTCCGGGAGATTTTCTCTAATTTTTCAGCAATCTCAGCATAAGGACACTCCCCATAAGATCCACCTGCTATAGTGTCCAACACCGCTTTATTAATATCATCCTGTCCCCGATAGAAGTATTCCTTCGGTGACTCATCATCTATACAGTAATTTGGGACACTTCTCAAGAACGAGGTAAAATCTATCCCAAGAACTACTAACTGACTCTCCTGGTAGTGCCACAAAGTTGTTCACTCTATATTTGTGGTTTAGTTTCTTGGAGATCGGATAGTAGCGTACTAAGAAAACATTCCTTGGTTGGTTCCAAGTGAAAATTGAGTTGTAAGGGAGCTCAGTGAACCATATAGCAGCCTCTCCCATCAGTGATAGAGGAAACACTCTAAGCCCTATTACATCTAAGTCCAAGTCAGGCCTCCCTACACAACTTTTACACACTGCCCTTACCTTAGCTATATGGGCATGTGGATCCTCAGAAGGTAGCCCTGAAAAAAAACCTCTAGCAGTGAGCATTTACATCATGCTACTAGTTACCACGAAGGTGTTGCCTGGTTGTAGAGGAGGCAAGACAAGTGGCCCATCGGAGTCTGCTATGTTGTCATAGCCTCTGTAGTATACTTGGGGCCGTGGAGCGGGATTTTGTCCCCTCTGTTGGTGTTCACCCGGAGCATCGGGTAACAACTGACCATGAACATCAACCGGAGCTGGGATGTTCTAGTTTGGATCATCATCATTAATTCCCAAGTTTCTATTCATGTTGCGTAGTGTACGCTCTAATTCGTGATCGTAGGGAAACAGGGGTTCTCTTCCTCTCAGTGTATTTGGCATACAAGGAGGGTGGTTCTGCACGAATCAAAAACAATAAAATAAAGTAAAATCAAGAAAATATCAACTAAAGTAATAAGTTTAAGTTAATCTAAAAGCTACTTTCCCCGGCAATGACGCCAAAATTTGATACGCTCAAACTTACTTCTCAGATGAGGTTGAGATCGTTCCCATGAGGAAAATAGTTTAAACTAAACTTCAATCTATTATTACTATTGTTCAGTCAATTACTTTCTTGGAAAGCAAAAATGATAAAAGGGGGGTTTTCTATTTCTAAATAAATGAAAATAACTAGCGAAATTAAAGGAGACAACTAACAACTTTGAATGTTGGAGTTTAATCAATTAATCAAAGTAACTAGGGTTTACATGGTCCCCAAATGTTCATAACTTGATAATTCTAACTATAACAATTCTTTCCTACTATCTTGCATGCAAAGTGATAAGTTAAGTATTTCTAAATCCTTGGTCCGGTATCTAGAAAGTTTCACTCCGCACCTTGGTCCGACTACGTGTGTTGATGTACTAACCCTTATCTTACCTCATATTAAGCATCGTATTTGATATTTGACTAAGTTTTTACCTCGTACCAATCAATACTAGCCTATTAGATCGTATACACTAAATCTATGTTGATAATTTCTTTTCCTATTATCTACCTTCTTGGTCCAGCAAGTAGCATTAAGGCGAGTTCTAACGTTGGCCATCCGTTAAAAAGACTTCTAAGCGAAAGAATTATCAATACATGCAAGACACTATTCTAGAATTGTTATTTTAGTTAGGTATTACCTCATTATTTGCCTATGGTTCCCACAACCCTAGTTATGGAGTTTAGTTACCCATAGTCATAATCACAATATTCAAATATATGGTATAAGAATTCATGTACTTACTTCAATGAGAAAGAGTAAAATCCAAAAGTTCATTTGATTAATCAACAAAAATCACCAACAATCAATTACAAGAATCTTAAAATAATCAAGAATCTCACAAAAGGTCTAAAAAATAATCCAAAGTCTAACAATAATCAAGGGCCTAACCTAATAATCTAGAGTCTAACCTCAAAAATGAGGTTTTTCGAACTATTTGTAACAAATAAAAACCTAATTACATAAGGACTCTATTTGCTGGAAATCTGTCAAAACGTGGCTGGATAGACGGACATTGCGACGGATTGTCGTGGTCACGATGGACCGTCATGGACTCCGTCGTCCCGTACTTAATGCAATTTCTTCTGCTGCTCTCTTCATTACCCTCGACGGCAGGTATGACAGATCGTCACAGGCACAACGGTCCATTGAGGGTATCCGTTTCAAAACACTTGAACTCTTGGAATATGGATACTGGGACTACTTCTCTGAACTTCATGACGAACCTGCAGGACAGACCGTCATGGATACGACGGTCCGTCACGCTTTCCGTAACCCCACACTTGGTCAGACTTCCCCATCTTCCTTCAACAGCTGCACTACGCTGCCACCTACGGACCTTCACGAGCTTGACGGACCGTCACAAGCTCCGTAGGTGGTCTCTTCTGCATTTCTTCGCTCAAAAACCTCCGCATTTATCTTTGGACAAATTTTCTGCAAATAAGAAGAAACTTACATAAAAATTAGCACAAAAAGGCTTTTGAACACACTAAACTTAAGGAAAAAGTATTAATAATATCGTGAAACCGCGGTATATCAGTTAGTTCCCTAGAACCCATGACCCGACCCGACCCGATCGACTGTATATTAAAATAACACCTTTTCAGTTACCCCCACCTTTTCAAATTCTCCCCAACTATTACCCTCCCCTTACTCTCTTACTCCCCCACTCACTCCCACACTAAATCCACCATAATTCCCTTCTAATTTTCCATCTTCTCTCAAAATCCCTTAGTTTTCCAAACACTTCTCTCCCAAATTCCCATTCTTTTCTTTTATTATCCGGTCAGTGTTCGAAGGCGGGCTCGGTGTTGTTATTGCAAAGTTTATCCTCACATTCACTCCACTACAGTGTACATATATGCCATTCTCATCCGCTCAATGAATTCTCATTCATTTGCATGCAAAAATGATGAAACTGTATGTGGGTCTTGACTTCGGGACAAAATTTAATGATTAACCTGTTAAAAATTGGGTCCTTTGTCCCATAGAATGATGGAAAGTGAATGGGTTGGGGGTGCTAGTGTCTAAATGAACTCTGTTATGTATTTTGTGGTTTTTCGACTTAGGGCTTGTTGGTCTTTTAGAATCTAGGATTGAAATTAGAATAATCAAAGCCCTAGGAATGATGAAATAGTGTGTTGATTTCTATATGAAGATGATGTGTTTTGATATGCTTGAAATTGTCCTTTGAGTGGTGCCAAAAATGGTTTAACAAAATCTGTCTCCGACCAACAATACAAGACCCCATCTACGGACCATCGGTCAATCGACAGACGGTCAATGGGGTCCGTCGATAGCTGCACCCTATATTTGTTTAACTTTGAGATGACGGAAGTGACCTATGGTCTGTTGATTGATCGACGGGCCGTTCTGCACATCCATCGTTCCTAACTGAAACCGTGTTTTTTTGCTACATTTTAATTTTTTCTAGGTGTCCAACGACTGAAGTGGACTTCATCGACGGACCATTATGCACGTCCATTGTTTCTAACTGCAAGCAATGTGGACCTGTAACTTCAGAATTTCGCTAAGTTTGCAATGACGGATCCAATTGACGAGCCGTCGTTTCATCGGCAAACCGTCGATAGTGCCCGTTGTCCTGTTTTGCAGTTCTGCACTTCACTGTGCCTTTTGTTCCAAATTTGATTTTTGATTCTCTTGTGTGTATAGGATGATTACAATAAATCTAATAACTCTTCCTTGCAGGTACTTATGGCCCCCAAGCCAGATTTAGTCTATTTCAGAGGACATTCCGAGTCCATGGCACCTTCACATCGGATGCTGATTGGCTCGTCGAAAGATGAGAGTGATCCCGAATGCGTGCCACCAGGCACCCAGACCCGACACGTGCTTGTAGGACCACTCAAGGCATGCCCAAGAAGGTGGAATCCGGCGTAGTCACTGCCTTCTAGTCTGATGAGGAGCGCACACTGACCGGCATACCCTCTAGGTTTGCCTCGGATTTTGCAGAAGCGTCTGGCTCCGAGCAGACTTCCGATACTGAGTCGGCCCACTCTAAAGGGTCAAATGAGGCCACCGCCTCAGGTTCTTGTTTAGAGGGTGCCGCTGTTCCGGATGCACCTGCCCACCATGCCTCGTCTGATGAGGCCCAGAGTTAGGAGGTTGCTCCGTCACCCCCACATAAGGATCTTTTACCGGTTGTTGAACAGCCTAACCGGTGGTGCGTAGAGGGGAAACACCAGATATACAGGGACACCAAGCTGTTCAATGATAATGGCATCATGAATCAGACTCTAACATTTGAGCGGCGAGTTCTTACAATGAGTTTACACACGGTCCCTGCCATAAATGATTGCTTCACCCGCCACCAGCTCAAGTGGATGGCTAGGAGCGTGGGACGCTACAGTGAGGAGTTGGTGCGAGAGTTCTACGCTTCTTACGTAGCGAATCTCATTGATTCTTTGGATATGCGGTATAATCCCGCCAAACAGGCACCACTTACCTATGCTCGAGTTTGTGGTCGTTGGGTGGACATCTCTTTGCCCACCATTCACCGTTTCTTATACGGTGCGGATAGTGATTCCACTAGGGTCCCTCTCACCCCCAAGTTTGACTATAGGTGGGATGTGATTAAGCAGGGCCATTTCCAGCGAGACAAGAATTTGAGAGAGACAACAAATAGGTGGATTGCCCAATACATATCCGTAGACCATGAGGGCGCAGACTTGGTGCTGGACCCCAAAGGCGTTATAAAGAAGGCCAACCTCACGTGTGCAGCCAAGCACTGCCTATCCCCCACAGTCGCAGACAACATACTTACATGGGATAGAGCGGTCTGGGTTGCTACTATGGTCGCGGGGTTCGAGGTTGATTTTCCGAGGCTGTTGCTGGCAGTCATCCATGAGAGGGATTTTAAGGCCTCGACCACTTACCCATTTCCTTGTATGATTTTTGATTTGTGCAAGGCTGCTGGAGTGCCAATTTGGCACATTGATGTTCTCCGGACTCTTACAGGGACAATGTACATCAGTTTTATCAAGGATGAGGCGACACCAAATAGGGGGCTCCGAGTGGAGGTGCAACTGTTGGGTTAGAACCTCGCAGATACGGTAGAGCAATCCAAAGGGGCTGATCATGCTACTTCGGAGCCTACCAACACCATCCCAGTTGAATTTGTCCCGAGCACTAGTGGAGCACCGAGTTCCTCCCGATCTACACCATCAGCAACACTGGTCCTGATTGCTAGGGTCCAGAAGCTAGAGGCCCATATGGACACATTGTTGCATCATATCTAGCCCTGGATGCATAAATCCATTATTGAGGATGAGGATCAGATTGAGAAGATAATTGCCCTGTAGATTTAGCGGCAAATTCTGGCGGTCCACTAGAGCCTCGATGAGTTTGAGTTTAGAGTCCTCGCCTGGCCAGCCCTTACTATTGATTTGACGGCTCTCCAGGCTGCAGTGGCAAGTCTGAGGAATGATGTGGATACCATTTTGAATGTGTGGGTGCCCGGGTCTGAGGCCACACCTGCGGAGCCTGGTGAAGATACGGTGCTTGCTGCACTGTTCACTACCTCTACTACACCACTGCCCATACCACGTGAGCGTGCAAAGAGGCACCGATCCAGAGATAGAGAGAGTGAGGAGTCTCGGGCTAGGAAAAAGGAGCACACTGAGTTGGAGGCCGCGAGGAGAGCTTCTTCGTTAGAAGAGGAGGCCCGGCAGATGAGGGCGCGTGAGTTAGCTACTGGGGCGTCTAGCTCCAGGCTTGATGATGTTGAGAGGAGCACCAGTGAGGGTGTGGACATTGCTGCGGACACTATTGGTGGTGTTCCTACTACTGATGGAGCGGGTTCCAAGAAAGCGGACTCGCCAGCTAATTGATCGTCGACACTATGCGCCTCAGGTTTGCTTCACTTACCACCTTGTCTTATATTTCTTATGCATTGGGGACAATTGCATTCTTTCTTGTTGGGGTGGGGTAAATGGAAAGTGAGTGATAGGGTGAAGTCTGAGTAGCCCAACTAACGATCCTCTCTTGGAGTTTTCTTGCCTGTGTTCTTTTGCCCCAAGAGACAAGTTATTTAACTGTTGAACAAGCATGTTTAGTACCTTGTACAAAGTATGAATGTGAAATCTTAAGTATTATGGCTAAATACAATAATATTCCTTTCTAAGGAGAATGCTTGCATGATTAGGCATAGTGAATGTTGAATGTGTTGGCTCTAAGCATGACATAGAGATACACCATTGAATGACCCTCAATCTAACACTCGAACTAGGTGTCCGATAATCTGTTAGGGTAATGAGGTGTTAAGAGAGTGTGAGGAAAGTTGAATAGTCCAATGTGGGAACATATCTAGAACGTTCCCGGTTAGTCCTGCAAAAAGTAATTTGTGATAGACAATTAGGATAGGATCATAGGCCCTTGTTCAAATTAGCCAATATTTATCCTAAATAAAAGAAAACCAAATGAAATTGATCCCTTTTTTTATCCAAATATTTTGAGCTTACAATGGAACTTACTTTTCTACCCTAACTCATTTTTCTGGGTATAATATGTTGGCCCTGGTCCCTCCTTGGACATGTGCACCTCAACTTAGGCCAAAAGCATAAGTTGAGAGTGACTAATGCAGAAACCAATCTCATCTTGGCCTGACCCAACCTTGGGTATTATGTACCTAGAATCATGGCAAAGCCAAGAGTTGAGGGTGACTATTATGAGTAATGTTCCGAAAAGTGGGGTTAAAAGAATTAATATAAAAGGAAAAATAAAAGAAATAGTGAAAAAGAGAAATGACTCAATCAAAGTTGAAATCAAGTGAAAGAAAATTAAAAAATAATAAAATTAAGCGGAGAGTAATTTGCACAAGAGGAAGAAATGAGAAAAAAAGGCAAAGAATACAAGAAAAGGAAGAATAGAGCATAATAGACAATGAAAGAGGTAGGACACTTAGCCGTAATGTTAAGGAGGGCAACAAGTCACTAAAATGCATCCATATGTACATACACTGAGCCTACATTTACAAGCCAAGAAAGTCCTATCGTGATCCTAAGAGTCTAATATGGTGAACTTAAAACAATGAAAATAAGGGCAAGCCTATGGCGACAAGTATCAATTAGGTGTGAAGTTATTCTGAGAGTGAGTGTTGAATAATGATCCTCATACTCAAATTTGAAACTACCGTGTTAAAAAGGAGGATATCTTTTGAAGTGAGAACACTAGTTGCAATATTGGAGATTCGGTGCCTTTGTGAGAGATAAAAGAGTAGAGTTGTCGGCGCGGTGAGTCTATGTCATGGTTTGATCCACATGAGTCAATCTAAGAGTGATATCATGCATGAAAGCAATGAAAATAATCGGGATTGATAGTCATATGATTGCAAAAGCTTAAATGAGGATACTTTTGTACACGAGTATTGTGGTAAGTCATAGTGCATCGCTTGAGGACAAACAACGAATTTAAGTTGAGGGTGTTGATGTACCGTGGTTTCACGATACTTTCAATGCTTTTTCCTTATGTTTAGTGTGTGTCTAGGACCTTTTTCTAGTAATTTTGATGGTTTTATCTGTGTTTTGCAGGAAAGTCATCCAAAATATAAATGCAGAAGATTGTGCAGAAGAGGTGATCCACGAAGCCATCGACGGCCCGTCATTCCATCGACAGTCGATAGGTGTTGGTCGTCGACTGGAGGTAAAAGCATCTAGAAGCAACTTGGGAAATTCTGACCAAGTGTGGGGCTACAGAAGGAACGACAGACCGTCCTAGAAAACCGTCGATCAGATTGGAGATTAGTCCCAGTACCCGAAGTTGAACAAAAACTAAGTTTGAAACGACGGAGGAATCAACAGACCGTAACTTACGACGGACCGTGCTTTTGGTCCGTTGATTGGATCAGAGAATATGCAAGGATGAAGGATGAAGAAGATGCTAGGTATGGACTGACTCAGTCGATGGTCCGTCGTTCCATCGACGGACCGTCAGTGGTGTCGTCGATTAAAGACGCATTTCTCGAGAGACTTTTCTTATTTAGAACCCCTTTTAATGTAGGACATTATTATTATAAATAGGGTTTAAACCTCATTTTTGGAGTTAGACTTTTTTTTATTTACTCAGTCGATGGTCCGTCGTTACATCGATGGACCGTCAGTGGTGTCGTCGATTAAAGACGCATTTCTCGAGAGACTTTTCTTATTTAGAATCCCTTTTAATTTAGGACTTTATTATTATAAATAGGGTTTAAACCTCATTTTTGGAGTTAGACTTTTTGTTATTTCTCATACTCTTGTTATTGGAAGTTGAACTTGGGATTTTGGGAATTACTTCAAGTTTCTGGAATGGATTCTCAAGATATCTTCGTTAATTCAAGTGTTATTTCTGGATTTTATTCAAACTTATCAAAGTAACTACATGAACTCTTGTTTAACAACCATGAATTGTGTATTTCTAGGCATGGGTAATTAAATCCACAACTAGGATTGTGGGAACCATGGGTGATTAACAAGGTAAAACTAGCGAAATAACAATTCTAGAATAGGTTCTTGCATGTATTGATAATTATTTTGTTTAGAAGTCTTTTTAACGAGTGCACGCATTAGAAATTGCCCTATTTCTACTTGCCGGACCAAGGAGGTAGTTTATAGAAAAAGAATTATCAACATAGATTTAGTATACACTATCTAATAGGCTAGTTTCTATTGGTGCGATGTAGTAACTAAGCCATACATTGACTATGATGCTTAATATGAGGTAAAAGGTAAGAGTTAGTAATTTAAACACACATTTCCATAACAAGGTACGGAGTAAAATTCTCTAGTTTCCATACAAAGGAATTAGAGATACATAACTCACCACTTTGCATGTGACACACTAGGAAAGAATTGTTATAGCTAGGATTACCGCGTTGTGAACCTAATGGAAACACTTATACCCTAGTTACTCTCATCACTTTATAAAACACCAAAGTTTTAATCTTGCTACTTGTTTTACATAGAAATAATTGAACACTTTTGTTTCAGAAAAAAAAACCCTTTAATTAATTGTTTTCGAAAAGGACTGACTAAATAAACGTAATCATAGACTAAAGTTAAGTTTAAACCATTTTCATCGTGGGATCGACCCCAACCTAACAATTGGGTTCTTTACTTGATACGACAACTTATACTTCTTTAGGGAAGTATAATTTGAGTGTATCAAATTTTGGTGCACTACAGGAGAAAGTGGCTTTTATATTAACTTTAAGCGCAATTATCGAATTTTAGTCAATAATTTTCTAGTTTTACTTTTTCTTTGTTTTTGTGTATTTTAGGTCTAGCTCTAGTGTATGTCAAGTACACGAAGTCGAGGAGAACCAGTGCTTCCATTTGATCCAGAACTGAATCATACACTCTGCAGAATGAATGAGCCACATAATCCTGATAATATTGGTGATGGGATCAACGATCAACTCCCTCCGCTGGTTGATGCTCATAACCAAGTGATTGTGGAAAACCCTGATGAGGGCGCTCTGAGGAGACAACCTCCTGCCCCACGCTCTCACGAGTATTATAAGGGCAGTGTTAACATCGCCGATTCGGATGGACCTCTTGTCTTACCACCACAAGGTCATTCGTTCGTGGGAACTAGTAGCTTAATGCAGATGCTCACCACTAGAGGTTTGTTTTCGAGGCTACCATCTAAGGATCCACATGCTCACATCGCCAAACTAAGGTTGGTGTGCAAGATTTGTGTAGGGAGGCCGGACTTGGACATAGATATCATTGGATTGAGGGTGTCCCCCCTCTCAATGACAGGAGAGGACACAATTTGGTTTACTGAGTTACCTTATAATTCGATCTATACTTGGGAGTAGTTGAGGGATGTGATCCTAGCAAGGTATTACTCGGTTTCTAAAAAGCTTAACCACAAAGATAGGGTGAACAACTTTGTGGCATTACCTGGAGAGTCAGTAAGTAGTTATTAGGATAGTTCACCTCATTTCTGACAAGTCTCCCAATAAGGCGATACTTCTATAGGGGCAAGATGATAACAATAAAGTGGTACTTGATACAATTGCGGGTGAAACTTATGGTGAGTGCACTTATGCAGAGATCGCGGAAAAGTTGGAGAAAATTTCCCGAAATAACAAGGCTTGGAGCATTAGGAAGTCGGACACTGGGAGAAACACCTTTGTAATTCAAGTTACACACATTTCGGCTGCAGATGAAATTCCTGAAGAGATGACTCAAATGAGAACTGAGCTTTGGTTAGTATTGAAACAGGTCACTGGGGTGCAGAGAAAGTGAATGCGGTGAATTATTTGACTAAGACACCACCACCGGTAGATGAATTTTACTATGAGGAAGACTCTTATGATGTGAAAATGTTAATGTGCTAACCTCATCTATGTGAATTGTAATGAAAGGACAATACTCATGCAATTCTTATTGAGATATGATGATGATGATGTCGATACAGTGTTAGACCCAATGACCTACTATTAGCTATGATGATTAATAAATACATTAAATACATTTGAAAAATGAACTCTAGCTTAGCACCGAGTGAACTAGAGCGAGGAGCGTCCCTTCCCACATAGGGAAGGTAGGATCACTAATGTACTCTTGAGATTGTATAGTACAATGCATGTAGCATAAAGAGGTTCCCAACTATATCTCCTAGTTCTTGAACTATTTTGCTCCCATAGGAATACTATCTAGTGGATCCATATAGTTATTATGTTCATGTTTTGGTACTACCTTGGCAAGTAATCCTCCTTTTTTTAGTGTAGGGTTCCATGACACTGGATTGCACATTAGCTCATGTGGTCTATGTCGGTTAGAGCAAGATTTTCCCAAAAAGGTAAAATGAACTAAAGGATTGAATTCTGAATAAGATGACCTAAGAGGTTAGCTTAGTCTAGGTAGGGGAATTGGACTTTACCTATACATTGCACTAGTTAGCCTTAGGGAAAGTCTTAGGAGGATGTTCATATGCTTATGTATGCATATGCTTATAAATGTAAATAATATGCATATGATGATCTTACATGTTAATGATAATATGCGATGTCCATTACTCCTATGAACAAGTATTAGGTCTACATTGTTAAAGTATGTTGGTATGTACTCTTAAATGCTATACTATGTGAAGCAGGAGGTTGATAATAATTCTTGTTGAGTTATTTGATTGAGTAAGGTTATGAGACTTCTCTTGGTCATTGCACTTGTTGACTTGATATAAGGGTTGTGGGTAATTGTCTTACTTTGGCTATGGTGAAATGGTGAAATGTACTCTGATTCATGCTTATTGAGGTTATGACTTGACTAAGTTGTGTAGTTGTTGGTTTTGTGATGTACATGCCTATGACTTGTCTTATTAGTCTGTATGGTCTTGATTGAATGTGCATAAAGTTTTTTTAAACGCGCGCGCGCACACGCACGCGCACGCGCGCGCGCGCGCACACACACACAGAGAGAGAGAGAGAGAGAGTGCGCCTAGAGGGTGTGGCCCGTGCTCCAACATTTTTTATATTTTTTAAATGGTTGAGGATACACAACTGTAAACATAGGTAATACATATTTTTACATTAGCTAAAATAAAATACCACCATCAATGCCAAAAAGATGGCTCATCCAATCCTGAGATCTTAAGCTCAAGCTCAGGCAAGAGTGTGAAACTACTTTTAAGAAAGGGCATAACTATTCAAATATGCACCAAGTTGAAGATGCTGATACAACACAAATTTATGAAACTGAAATAAGTCCATTTGCTCCAATTCCATCATAGTAAGGAGCATCCTCATTTGTGCAAAGAATGTTCGAAAGATCATGCATCGAACTTGAGTTCAACCTAGATTTGATGGCCTATTATATGAATCTGCTCCAAGATTTGAATTCACAATGCAACACTACAATGTGAATTAGAGTCATTAAGTAAGATTAGAGATGATCATTAAGCTGGCCATATTGGCCAAAGTAAAACCGATATATAGGAAATCTACTATGAAGTTTATCAAGTGCTCATTAAGATTGGTGCACTACTATGATGTTGTTTCTCTCTTTCGATACAGAAACCATATATGAGCCTAAAATTCGATACTTAAAGATTTATTTATTTATTCAAGTGAAATGGTGTTCTCTCCCATAAGTAGTGGGAACCTCACCGCATAGCTCATGAAAACCTGTGTGAATGGATAAGGACTGATATAGTGAAAACATAAATTCCTCACTATCTGTAATTTTTCACTTAGAAGCATCATGATAGAAGCAAAATTGTTTGAATTGAAGTCTCACTTCTGCCATCAGTGCCATGCACAAATCCTTTCTCTAGTCAGTTTTGCATATCATAAAGCTCTAGCACAATATCGGACCATTACATAATACCATACCTATAGTTTAAAATTGTATAACAAAATAAAGAAGATCAAAAGAGATGTAATAAAAATCACACCTGAAGTTTTAGATTAAAAAAGTTAGAATACATTTATCACTTTCATAACAAGAGAAATTACTTTTATAAGCAAGTAATAATGTTGGGTTTGCTTTCGATTCTGATAGCTTATCAACTAACTTTTGCTACATGACTGCTAGCAAATCTAAAAATTAAAAATTATTTAGTGAACGCTCTTCTTGACAAAAGAAAGTGATCTAATAGAGGAACGAAATAGAGGGCATGATGTTATGCAATATAAACTCGATATTTTGAGAAATTTTCGTTGGTATAGTAGTTTCAATAATACATTTGCTTATATCTATAGAGCACCTATTGTTGTATGATTTCTTAAATTTCCTGAGCTTCTTCAGGATTTCTTAAATGAATTGTCAAGTAGAGTTTTTGACAGGTTTCATGTATGGCATTTTATATAGTTTTGTGGAATACTAAATAATATGAAAAAATTAGTTGATTGATTAGATTTATGGGGAAGAAGCATGATATTTCGAGTTTCATTTTAAGTTGCTTGACAACGTTGATATAGAAGTATAAAACCATGAGAACTTGCAAGAAATGATATCAAAGCAATCTGAGACCTCCCTCTCCTCCAAAATGGGAAAAAGCCTTACTATTTGGTTTAAGCTAAATAAGACTTATCATAGATGGGGTTAATGCAATACAATGATATTTTTAAAAGTTATTGTTTTTTGTCTCTTTAAGTCTATGTCTGTTCATGGCTAACATGTTTTTCATTGATGCGTGATTCTTCAAATAGGTCAAGATAGTTTCTAATCTACATATCTCAGTAATTTCAAAATTCGAACAAATCAGCAGGGACAATAGAACATTCATGTCAAAAACTGGGTAACCAAATGGGGAAAATATAAATCCTAAAGAAGAAGAGACAGCTGAAACAGGAGGAAACATTAACAACATTCATTCTGATTTCACGTAAAAGAAATAACATACATACTACAATGAATCAGGGAAATCACAAGCATATATCCATCACTCGGTTTAGAACTTCACATACAAGCATATCGAGGAGGAATAGCAATATATGTTTTAAAATGATAAATAAGAAGAAAAAAAAGGAAGAATTCGAACTCAATATGAAACATATATGTTATGAGCAAACTCTAGTTTCCAAAGTAATTTTGATAACCAGACTAGGATTTAAGACCATAGATGTAGAATTTTGAAAATCAATTAGGAGATTTTTTATTTGAAACTTTCTTTTCGGTTAAACTTGTAGTTTCTCTTCCAATATAATAGAGAGAGACAAAGCAAGCTCTTGAAGATGAAAAAAAGGGCTAGGAAGAGGCGACACGTATAAAGTGTACGCATGAGTTGTATTTGTTCCAACAAAAGTACACTTCAAAGTTCTGTATAATCAAGAGCACACATTTATCACATAAATAAAACAAATACTAAGGAGGACAACTTCTTTCAATAAAGCCCCTTTCACATTCTTTCTCCAAAGTGAAAAACCTCAAGAATTTTTAGATGACATCTAATGATCCACTTTACATCTCCCTCATCATGATATTCATAAATCTCGTTGCTTCTAATACAAACCCATTTGTTTCTTACTTTTAGTTAAATCGTCAAATTAGAATAATCAGTATGTTGCTTGTTAGTATTAGATTAAAAAGTTTAAGGTTACTACTTTTGCCAACTCCAATGTAGAACACAGGCAAGTTGAACGGTAACCAAAATAATTGTCAGAATATAAGCTTTGCTGATCTTTGAGAATTTTGTTGACACCTCTCAATATCACTGGTTGCCATAAAATTGACCAAAAAAACATGAGTCAACAAAGATATGTGTTGGGAAAACGTGGACAAGCACAAAAGTATATATGGTAAATGTAATGGAAATAAAATGGGAAAATAACGACACCAAGAATTTTACGTGGAAACCCTTCTGAATAAGGGAGAAAACCACGGACCAAGAGGAGCAATTGATATTACTATAGTAAGGAATTTTACACTGTGTAGTCACGAATACAATACTCAAAGTGATATCAATTGCTCCTCTTGGTCCGTGGTTTTCTCCCTTATTCAGAAGGGTTTCCACGTAAAATTCTTGGTGTCGTTATTTTCCCATTTTATTTCCATTACATTTACCATATATACTTTTGTGCTTGTCCACGTTTTCCCAACAAACTGGTATCAGAGCCAAGGTTTTATCTGAGTATGCTCTGTGGTTGCAGCACAGTCTGAACTTCCACATCAGAAAAGATTTACTTTGATTTGCGATAACTATATTTTTTGGGGAAAACAATGGAAGCCAACACAAGTAGAATGGTTACTTTGAATGGTGTTAATTATGCCATTTGGAAGGGGAAAATGGAAGATCTGCTTTATGTCAAGAATTTTTATAAACCAGTATTTACCACTGTAAAGCCTGATAAAATGACAGATGAAGAGTGGAATCTGTTGCATAGACAGGTTTGTGGATTCATTAGGCAATGGGTCGACGATAATGTGTTGAACCATATTTCTGGGGAAACACATGCTCGAACCCTATGGGAGCATCTTGAAAGTTTGTATGCTCGAAAGACTGGCAACAACAAAATGTTCTTAATAAAGCAGATGTTGAGTTTGAAGTATCATGATGGTTCTCCAATGACAGACCATCTGAATAATTTTCAGGGGATTATGAACCAATTATCTGCTATGGGCATCAAATTTGATGAAGAAATTCAAGGCTTGCTTCTACTTGGTTCCCTACCAGATTCTTGGGAAACATTTAGAACGTCATTGTCAAATTCTGCTCCGGATGGTGTGATCTCTATGGATTCCGCCAAGAGCAGTGTCTTGAACGAAGAGATGAGAAGAAAAACTCAAGGTTCCTCTTCGTCGGATGTCCTGATAACTTGCCCCAGGGGGAGAAATAAAACTCGTGGTTCTCAGCATAGAGAACAAAATAGGAGCAAATCCAAAGGTAGACTTAAGGATATTGAGTGCTATCATTGTGGCATGAAAGGGCACACAAAGAAGTTCTGCAGAAAGTTGAAGAGGGAGAACAATAACAAAGAGGAAACTAAACAAGATGGCAATGAAAATTGCCTAGCCACCGTCACCACCGAAGATCTTGTTACCGTTCTTGATGCAAACATGATAAATATTGCTTGTGATGAGTCAAGCTGGGTTGTGGACACTGGTGCCGCATCTCATGTGACATCAAGGAAGGGTTTTTTCTCTTCCTACACTCCTGGTGATTTTGGAACCTTGAGTATGGGTAATGAGACTGTTTCTAGGGTGGTTGGTATTGGTACAATTTGTTTGGAAACTAGTGTTGGAACTAAACTAGTTTTGAACAATGTGAAACATGCTCCTGATGTTCGTCTACACCTAATTTCTGTTGGTGTCTTAGATGATGAAGGATATGTTAGTACCAACGGTGATGGAAAATGGAAGCTCATTAAGGGTTCCTTGGTTGTGGCTCGTGGTAACAAACGTCGTGGTCTATACTGGACTACGGCCTCTGCTTGTGTTGATATGGTGAATGCAGTTGAGAGCGATAGCTCTTCAATATTATGGCACAAGAGGCTTAGCCACATTAGCGAGAAAGGACTTAATGTTCTAGCCAAGAAGAAATTATTGTCAAATTTCCAAAGTGCTAAATTAGAAAAATGTGAGCACTGCTTGGCTGGTAAACAAAATAGAGTTTCCTTTAAGTCCTACCCTCCTTCGAGAAAGACAGAGTTGCTTGAGTTAGTGCACTCTGATTTATGTGGTCCAATGAAGACAAAGACATTGGGTGGTGCACTTTACTTTGTCACTTTCATTGATGATTGCTCGAGAAAACTCTGGGTCTATGTCATGAAGACTAAAGACCAAGTGTTAGGTGTCTTTAAGCAGTTTCAGGCTTCAGTTGAAAGAGAAACTGGAAAGAAACTGAAATGTATTCGTACTGATAATGGTGGTGAATATTGTGGACCATTTGACGAATACTGTAAGCATCAAGGTATTAGACACCAGAAGACTCCTCCCAAGACTCCTCAGCTTAATGGCTTGGCTGAGAGGATGAATAGGACCTTGATGGAAAGAGTTAGATGTTTGCTTTCTGAAGCAAAATTGCCGAACTCATTCTGGGGTGAGGCTTTATTGACCGCTGCACATGTTATTAATCTATCTCCTGCTGTTGCTTTGCAAAGTGATGTACCAAATAGTGTTTGGTATGGAAAGGATGTTTCCTATGACCATTTGAGAGTATTTGGTTGCAAAGCTTTTGTACATGTGCCGAAAGATGAGAGGTCAAAGTTAGATGCCAAGACAAGGCAATGCATCTTCATTGGATATGGCCTAGATGAATTTGGTTACAGGCTATATGATCCGATTGAAAAGAAACTTGTGAGAAGCCGTGATATTATTTTCATGGAGAATCAAACAATTGAAGATATTGACAAAGCGGAGAAGGTAGAATCTTCAAGTTTTGATGGTATAGTTCATCATGATGAAGTTCCTCACACAAGTGTGCATGATGTTGTTGGGTTTGATAATCATGGTGACGCCCAGAATCATGTATCGAATCAACATGTTGATGTTGATAATAACAATGATATTGTTATTGATGATCCTGTTGCTCATGAAGTTGTGGACGAATCAAATATTCCGCTTCGGAGGTCCACAAGACAGCGGTTTCCTTCCTCCCGTTATTCACCCAATGAGTATGTGTTACTCACTGACGGGGGAGAACCTGAATGTTATAAGGAGGCCATGGAAGATGAGCACAGGAATCAATGGATTGAAGCCATGCAAGACGAGATGAAGTCTTTGCATGAGAACCACACTTATGAGTTGGTAAAATTGCCCAAGGGCATGAGAGCTTTGAAGAACAAGTGGGTGTTCAAACTTAAAGTTGAAGAACACAACTTGAAGCCCAGGTACAAAGCTAGATTGGTTGTTAAGGGATTCAGTCAAAGGAAAGGTATTGACTTTGACGAAATATTTTCTCCTGTTGTGAAAATGTCCTCAATTCGCACAGTTCTAGGTTTGGCTGCTAGTCTTAATTTAGAGATTGAGCAGATGGATGTGAAGACGGCTTTCCTTCACGGTGACCTAGAAGAAGAGATTTATATGGAACAACCTGAGGGCTTCAAAGTAGATGGTAAAGAAAATTTTGTATGCAAACTCAAAAAGAGTCTCTATGGCCTAAAACAAGCTCCCAGACAGTGGTACAAAAAGTTTGAATCTGTTATGGGGGAGCAAGGCTATAAGAAGACTTCTTCAGATCATTGCGTATTTGTACAAAAATTTTCTGACAATGATTTCATCATCCTTTTGTTGTATGTGGATGATATGTTGATTGTGGGCAAGAATACTTCCAAGATTGACGAGCTGAAGAAAGAGTTGTGTAAGTCTTTTTCTATGAAAGACTTGGGTCATGCCAAACAAATTTTGGGCATGAGAATTACTCGTCTTAGAGATGAAAGGAAGATTTATTTGTCCCAGAAGAAGTACATTGAACGCGTACTGGAGCGCTTCAATATGAAGAATGCGAAGCCTGTGAGTATACCTCTTGCTGGTCATATGAAGTTGAGCAAGAAGATGTGTCCTACAGCTAGGGAGGAAAAAGAGAACATGGCCAAAGTTCCATATTCCTCCGTCGTCGGAAGTCTAATGTATGCAATGGTGTGCACTAGACCTGATATTGCTCACGCAGTTGGTGTTGTCAGTAGATTTCTCGAAAATCCAGGAAAAGAGCATTGGGAAGCTGTGAAGTGGATACTCAGGTATCTTAAAGGAAGCTCAGATGAATGCTTGTGTTTTGGAGCATCAAATCCAATCTTGAAAGGCTATACAGATTCTGATATGGCAGGTGACCTTGATAACAGAAAATCCACTACTGGATATTTGTTTACTTTTTCAGGGGGAGCTATATCATGGCAGTCAAAGTTGCAGAAGTGTGTTGCACTATCTACAACTGAAGCTGAGTATATTGCGGCTACTGAAGCCGGCAAGGAGATGATATGGCTAAAGCGATTTCTTCAAGAGCTTGGTTTGAATCAGATGGAGTATATTGTCTATTGTGACAGCCAGAGTGCAATAGACTTGAGCAAGAACTCCATGTACCATGCAAGAACAAAACACATTGACGTCAGATATCATTGGATTCGTGAGAAAGTGGAGAATGAATCATTTCACGTCAAAAAGATTCACACAAGTGAAAATCCTGCAGATATGCTGACCAAAATGATACCGAAAGACAAGTTCGAGTTATGCAAAGAACTTGTGGGTATGAGCTCTCTCTAAAGAAGTTGAAGATACCTTCTTCCAGTAAATGGGACTGGAGGGGGAGATTTGTTGAATCCATCCCATTGTTTTTGTCAACTTTAGCTATTCAATTGGTACAAGCAATTGTTAAAAAGGAATAGTAATTGGAGTTGAAAAGAAAAGATTTGGTAGTTGGCAAATTGGTAAGATTTGCAACCATTCTTGACTTTGAAAGATTTGGTAGTTGGCAAATTGGTAAGATTTGCAACCATTCTTGACTTTGCTATGTTTACATATGTCATTAGTGACATAGGCATGGTTTTATCCTTCTATAAATAGAGCATTCTTGCTCATTTGTAGAATACACCAAGTTAGAGTGAAAAACCATTTTGAGAGCAAAGTGAGGTATTCCATAGACTATACAAAAATAGTCTGTGAAGAAAAATAGAGTGTGAGCGATATTTAGTAAGACGGAAACCAAAAGAGTGTTGTTCCTTTTGAGTGTGTAGTAGTCACTTTGAGTGTTGTATTCGTGACTACACAGTGTAAAATTCCTTACTATAGTAATATCAGTTGCTCCTCTTGTTCCGTGGTTTTTTCCCTTATTCAGAAGGGTTTCCACGTAAAATTCTTGGTGTCGTTATCTTCCCATTTTATTTCATTACTTTTACCATATATACTTTTGTGTTTGTCCGCGTTTTTCCCAACAAATTGGTATCAGAGCCCAGGTTGTCAACAAGTCTCAGCCCACCGGGAGAAACTGGGTTGTCGCTCTCCAGCCCAAGGCCCGATGTGTGAAGGGGGAGATTGTTGGGTTATCCCACATCGGAAGTGGAAGGGGCTGGTGGTCAATTTATAAGTGTGAGGGAAAGCCTCAACCTTTGAGCTAGCTTTTGGGTTGAGAAGGCCCAAGACCACCCAACAATATGAATGTAAAAATCAGTTAACAAAAGGGTTAAAAAGGCTCATGAAATTGCACGATAATCTTCAATAAATGAAATTCAAACTCAAGGAACCTGCTTCCATCCCTATACAAAGAGCAGTTTAACTATCTTTGTTTTATGCATTAATAAGAAATGGGTGCAAAAACAATTGAAGAAAGTAAAAACTCACATGAAGTCAGAAATATAATAAAGATATGACAGACAACCTGCACCAAAGAGGAGGATTACAAAACTACACCCAAAAGTGAAATGCTAGAAAATTGAGATTGGTAATAATATGTAAAGCAGAGAGAGGCAGAAAGTAGCTGTTCAAATAAACAATATCAAAATTTTTATATTACCATATTCACCTCATTCTCCCAATCAAATATCAAAATAAGTGAACTAACAAATATGGAAAGGAAGCAGTTGGGCATTGGACAGGTGATTTACTGAATCAAATAGAGAAACAAAGAGAGAGATAAAAGAGGAAGCCGATATAAAAAAAAGAACTAAAAATTGTGAAGATAATATATTAGAGACTCTGTCAGAATCTCACCCCTGAAATCAGATGTTTTTGACTCAATTTGCACTACTCATCTATGAGTTTCAAACCTCTCACTATCTTCTCCAAAGTGAAAATTCTTCTAACATCATTTCTGCATCCTTGAGTCAATACCCTACCAAAAATTAGGTTAAAATGTCAACTTTCTAATGAAAAAATAAAATGAAAGAAGCTACCAAAGTGAAACACTTCATGTACAAATGAAGCAAGTACATAAAGAACAAAAGGAGATAAGAAAAATCTATTGAAAGAACAAAACAAAGTGAAGAGAAAGAGAAGGGAATGAAGAAGGAAGTAAAAATAAAGTGAAAAAGCTAATATGTTGAGCTTACATAAGGACAACTGAATTTATATGTAATGAACATGTGTATGTATCAGGTACACTATTAAAGAGCCATTATTTTTGCACTTCTTATGTTGTTGGTACAATTTTTATAGTGTTGTGTTCGTCTCACTCATTGGTCCTGTGGATAGCATGTGCAACCGGTGTATGACCAATATGAGATGCGGTCTGTAGACCACTTTTGTTTCCCCTGCTAGCGAATGATCCTTTTCACCGGGAAAAAAATTTAGTTATTGTAAATCTTTGGAGTTAGTTTAGCTCTCTACAAAGAATAATTCCTACAAGCATATCTCTTGAAAATTCACTTGTTTTGATGAGAAACATTTGGCTTCAACTCACCAAATAGGTGTGTTTGTATGTATATATGTGTGTGTATATATAAAGTAATCTTAGGCTAAAGCGGATATATTTCACCTGTAGGCCAACCACCCATTAATCAAAATAATTTTATTCTAGTCGTTAAAGTCAGAACGCCTATACTTGAATACTATATTGTTAAAGTCGGAACGTCTATACTTCTGCACTACATCGAATATATTGCCTCGTCTGTCGCACTAATTCATAATTGTGGACTTAATAATTCCTAAAAGTCAATACAGAAGAATCTCCATCCAAGCAAATTGTTTATAAGGGGTGTACATCCTTTATATTATCTGGAATCGTATGACTTTAGACATAAGCAAAATCTCAAGATTTGGCGAGGGTGACAACTTTATAGGGAAAATAAGATTACAATACTATTCACAAAACTGTCGAGATAGACAACAATCAAAGAATATGAACGATGTAATAAAGTCCACAATGATAACATACTCAATATACCCTTACCTTGAGAGGTAAAGAGATTGTTTGCGATGATGTCCTAAAATATAAAACATATAAACACTAAATTAAGCAAGACTTGGTACATAAATACAAAAAAAAAAATAAAAAAATTACACTATATAAAGTAGGTATTTCCTACCCAGCAAAATTTTTGCACTTCTAAATTGAAGCAAAAAATGAATATTAATAACATGCAGTATCGAAAAAAGTAGTTTACCTATTTAATATTGCGGAGAAGAATCTAGGACATGATTATTCTATAAAGCAAAATAATATAAGCTAATGTTTTTTAACAGTTCATAGCATGAAAAGATACACTCTGAATTTACCTCCAAGAGGAAAATCAATGTTTGGAATCTTAAAATCCATCAAGACGAAACTCAATTTCTCTACTTTGCCAGATTTTGCAACAATTGGACAATGAAATTTGATTATCAAATCCATATATCTCTAAATAAATTTAACTATTAACATACCAAATTCATGAATAAAAGAGAATCCATGGACCTCTGAAAGCTGAAGCTTGAGAACATTGATATAAATTAATTTTGCTCTTTGAAGGGTTTTGGTGAGAGACGTGTTTATTTTTTTTAGACTACACGTGGTTTGATGGAAAAGTTAGTACAATTATATATATAGGTGGAAAATAAACTATAAGTTATTTTTTTGATTTGAAAGGTTACTCTAAATTGAATTTTTAAGTTTTCACTGCCAAATATTACTTTCCAAATAAAGTAAAATTTATTTTGAAATTTGAAGAAAATTAATCGTAATTTTATAGTCAAACAAATAAATCATAAGTTAAACCACATAAGCATTTTATTAATGTCAACAAAAAGAATACAAATTTGCTAAACAATTTTTTTGTTCTTTGAATTTTTGGGTGAATCATGTCATTGACATATAGTAGAATCCTCTCTTTACGTCTAGCTATGTCCGCTATATTAAAAATATATTTTTACTTTTACTCCTCACTTTTTAGCATATTAATAATAAAAAATCATATTTTATTCTCAACAATAATTACATATTTCAAATCATTTTCAATATTTATGGTCATATATAAATTAATATGATTATTTTTGTAGAATATTATTGTTGTGGAAAAATTTGAGTCTATTTATAGAATGAAAAAAATCGATAAAAATTCATGGACTTGTGTCCAGGAGGTGTCTTGCAAATTCAACTTTTATCGACTCCGCCTCTACGCCACATGGAGAGGATATGTGTCTTCTCCCTTAAATTCATGCATGAATAGAAATAACTAAATTCATCTCTGCGACGCAGAGGAGATACTGATTAGTGTATTTTTTTCATTTTGACTTCCCTCTTCCATTTGATACTTTATCATTCATGCTCTCACGCTTGGACCTAATTTTCACTTCACGAGCAGTTGTGTTTATGCCCTTTTTCCTTTTTTGGTCAACATTGGGCATTGCCCTTTATTTATTAAAATTCAAAACACAATGACCAAGCCCAAGTCCAATAACAAACGTCCAAAGCTAAAATCAAAAACCAAAATTGAAATGAACAAAAGATTTTCATTGTTTCTCCACGCTCAATGAGATGCCCAACCTCGAAATGTTTTACTCCTAACCTCACAACGTTTCGAGACAGAGCTTCACCTAAGTATCAGTAAAGAAGGACGATGATACACGTTTCAAACGGCACACAATTCCATGGATAGTTTCATTTGAGATCGTGATGGAGGACACAAATTACGATCATCGACTTTCATCATACCACTAGGCATTCGATTAAGACATTGCACAATGATCCGAACACTTTGTCGCATCTTTTCAATATGAATACAATTATGATCATAGCGATCTCTTCTGATACCTACAGGTATGTCAGGATCCAATTGGTCATGAACATCATAAGATGCTGAAATTATCTAGGATGAATCTTCTCGATTGCTAGAAATAAGAAGGGTAAACATGATTTTCAATACTTTGCTTATGTACAACTACAATGTAACAAGCATTCTAATTGGATTAGATTAATATCAATGGATCCTTCACCATTCAATAAGCAGAGAAAGCAGACTGTTGATACTTGTTTTGGTCTGGGTAAATCTCAGACATCAAAGCAACATCTTCTTCCTTCATCAGGTGTCCTTATCAACTTTCCTAAAAATTGGTCACGAAATCTTCGATTTCCTTTGAATAAGTGTTATTGAGCTTGACAAAATTTCACTTAGATACAAGTGCCATGAAATCGACCTTCTTGAAGGCTTCTTCAGCTCACAAAGGGTTCTAGGACGTTAAAGTCACGAGTCATCTATATGTTTTAAGACATAGTTCAAGAGAAAAATGTCCTTTGAATCTTTTCCTGGAGTAAGTTTAAGAGAACTGATACCACTGTGAGAAGATGCACTGTCAAGAGTGTTTTCGACTCGATTGGTCCATTATATTTAATGCTTTGGGAAATGAACAACAATCAATCCACATGTGAAATTTTTATCGTTGTTGCAGTAGCTCCTATTTTTCTTCCATATCACCAGAGACCTCTCTGATGCTTAGTCATTAGTTGTTCGACTATGCATTGAATCCTTGTTTTGCATCTTTCTAATTCGTAAATTTAAGATATCATTATTAATATTGTCTTTCTTATTGTTGTAATTCCTGTATGTTATTACATTGGTTGACATCAATACCTTCAAAATGCGCAACACGATTAACTAAAAAATCAGTCAAGTTATTTACTTTCCTGAATATAAGCACCACATCCACCTTTACATTCGCCATCCATCATTTATACATTGAATGCCAATTGAGAATGACCATGAAACTTTCCATACTCCATAAAACACCTTTTTAATAATCAAAACATCAGTATCCATGATTAGAGGTAGTAAGGCATTTTCTAAGCAACATTTTAGTCTTTCTCTAAATGCTTGCACTTCTTCTACAACAACAATACATATTTTCACATTTATAGCTTCAACAAAGATTAGGTTGCCTTCCTCATTTCGAACACAAGAAGTTATAAAATCAGACCCAGTATTTCCTTTACTGGTGAATCAATATTACATTTAAATGTAACCATGAGAGGATGCTCCTAATACACGACTCAACTACAAATTAGTGGTATATATTCCTCCAAAATCTCGACTATCAAAGGCCATGTGTTAGAAAGATTTCTCAGCCATGAATATCTACCTTTGGCAAAGAGATATGAATAATTGTTAATCTCCATGAACATACTGTGTGTATACATAGTTCCTCCATTCTTAACAATGTTCCTTCTCTTCAAAATTTTCGAAATAATGAAGATAGGAACAATATGAAGCATATTTTTTTTATCTTGCTTCCACAATCAACTTCCTGTTGCAATCTGTGTTATAAAATCATAAATTACTGATTCTAATAAATTGTTCAGAAATATGAAGTAACTGAAATTTATAGAACCAGTAAGAGAGATGAACATAAATTTAATTCACAAAAACTAAAATCTGTAAAAAAAAAAAACATACCAGAATCTGAAAAACCTTTTAAATCGAAAAAAGATCAAGTCCACTGAACTCACAGTGTCTCCTTAAGGAAATTATTCCCGTCTAGTATTCGAGGTTTGATTTGGAATATAACCTCCCAGGGTAAAATGATATTAATCAGCAGAATGTATATACCAAAAACTCTACTGTCAGCGAACCAATCCACAGCAGGAAAGTAAACGAAGAAAAATATGTGCAGAAGAAGAAGATTGAAAAATTCGTATGAAAATATTCTGAAGAATGAGTGATATTTATAGGCAAGAATAATAGGTTCCTAAAGGTTGCAACCCTTTCAGAATTCACACGGCCATTAATGAAAGTTTGCAACCTTTCAAATGGTACTGACTGTTCCTGAAAGTTGCAACCTTTCAGAGGGAAATTTAAATAAAATGAGAAATTTCAAATAAAACAGGTCGAGCGCAGATTCGAGTCAGGTCGGGTTGGTCAACTAAAAAGTTAAAACATTTTGGTTAATTTTCAACTACAAACTTTGTCCAAAAAATAATCTCTCGATCGATCATTTGTCGAAGCCGAAGTCGAGCGAGCGACGACGACGACGACGCGAGGGGTTCCCTCTATTCAACCCTTTTAACAATTAATAGGAGTGTTTCTGTATTTAAACTCTATTATTTTTCATTCCACCACTGATGAGGGACAAATGTCTTTTCATTAAATCATAAGAAGACTTTTCAAGTTCCCAACTCTTTAAATTCTCAACTTTTCAAATTCCTCTCTTTCCCTCTATTTTCCATCAATTTTTGCTACATACCCAACACTTCCCACCATAAATTTATCACAGTTAAACAATTGATCCTTGAATACATGTTGCTTCTACTTCATACTAGGGAAGCTATACGGCAATGATTAAAAAGGTGATCACATGTCTTGCATTACTGTTGCAAATATAACATTCTATAGAATTAGTAAATTTCATTCTTACCAACACTTCTCCGATAGGAATTTTAACATGCCACAATCTCCATAACAAAAAGAATATTTTGAAAGGAAATCTTTTTTCTCATATAAATATTATCTTCTCCATCTTGTCCTTTCTTCCCCTCATTAAATTTCAAGCCCTGCCAACAAAATGTTTTCTTGTACAAGTAGGCATCTACTATGGCTTATCTTTGTCATTAGATTATGTTGACCAACTTCATACAGGTGTCATTACTGACTACTTCAGTAATAATCTCATTTAACAAAGTGTTATTCCATCTTTCCCAAGAATTAGTTGATTTACATCATCTATGTGACCATGAACATGGTCAATGAGCAAGTAGTAGTGTAATGCCTCCAATTGTGTCCAGTTATCAAAACAAAAACTACGTCGAGAAATCATGGGTTCCTACCAAATCTCTTGGTCCATGAGATCTTTCGCATGTAGCTTGAGTTTTCATACCTGAGAATCCCCTTTCCGTTCTAGTACTTGTGGGCTATATCTTTTACTGTTTCACATAAAGTTAGATAATAATGTATCAGTGTCCAAAAATTTCACCATAATTTAACAAAGAGTACCTTAGAAACATCAAATATCTAAAATCAAGCCCTCTATTCATCTTTGGTAAACATATGTCATCTAAATCAATTTAGTGTTTAACCTTTTCACTCTCTGAAAGAGTTGGTTTTGGTTCTTGTAGAATCAAACTAAATGGAAGATGAATTAATATGAATATTTGGTAGGAAGATAATTAGTACAAAATACAAGTCAAAGATTGTATCTTGGTAGGTGAAAGTTAGGCAAAACATAAAATGGTTTGCTATCTTAACCTTGACAATTTTGACACATAGTGATGTCATGGATGACATCAATAGGATGAATTTATTCCTATAAATAGGTAGCTCTTAATTCATTTTCAAATCATCCTTTCACTTGCCTTCTCACCTTCTAAGGCATTGTGTTCTCTCTCTTGTAGTATTTCACTTATTTTCTTTGTATAGTGAAATAAATATTGGTGCAATTGTTCTTTGGTGGACGTAGGATCATTTTGATCCGAACCACGTTAAATATTGTTGTTCTTCCTTGTTCTTTAGTTTCACGTTTCCGCTAACAATTGGTATCAGAGCCAAGGTTCTGTCTGAGTATGCTCTGTGGTTGCAGCACAGTCTGAACTTCCACATCAGAAAAGGATTACTTTGGTTTTCTGTAGTTCCAAATACATTATAGTAGAAAAGGAAGAACAAGTAAAAGAATGAGTTCCATGAAGTTTGAAATTGATAGATTTAGTGGGCGCAACAACTTCAATATCTGGAAAATCCAGATGATAGCGTTACTGCGGAGGGAAGGTTCAATCCATGCTATTGACGGAAAGTACCCCGATAAGATATCGGATTCCGACAAGGAAAAGATTGAAGGAGATGCATTGAGTGCAATCCAACTGTCCCTTGCATCTAACGTACTTTGTGAAGTGAGTACAAGTACCGAAGAGACGGCCAAAGAGTTATGGGAAAAGCTGGAAGGGCTTTACCAGGACCAGTCAGTGACAACAAGGATGTTGTTACAACGGCGTCTTCATACATTTAAGATGGATTCAGGTACTTTGTTGCAAGACCATCTAGATGCGTTCAATAAACTTGTGATGGACTTACAAACTGCTGGAATTAAAAAGGACGAGGAGACACTTGCATGTTCTTTACTATTTTCATTGACTTCAAAATATCGTGATATTGAGAATTCAATGATGTATAGCAAACAACCTATTAAACTTGAGCAAGTGCGGCAAGCACTAAACTATTGTGATGTGCGGATGCATTTTGAAGGAGACAAAAGTGATGAAGCTAGTGGACTCTTTGTAAGAGGTCGTACTAGCCAAAAGGGAAGGAGCAAATCGAAGTACAGATCAAAGTCTCATGTGAACAAAAAGAATGCGGAGTGTTGGGGCTGTCACAAGAAGGGGCACTTTGAACGAGATTGCCCTATGTCGAAGTCCAAAGAAAAGGCGAGTGCATCCATTGTTGAGAAAGTACATGATAATGATGATGATTATGTACTAACAACATCATGCAATAATGGAGTCTATGGCAACAAATGGATCTTAGACTCTGGTTGTACTCTGCATATGACATTCCGAAAAGATTGGTTCAGCAGCTATGAAACAAGCAGAGGAACTGTATTAATGGGCAATAATGCAACTTGTAAAATAGTTGGCATTGGTTCAGTTCATGTTCGCTACCATGATGGAATCGTGAGGACTATTACAGAAGTCCGTCATGTTCCTGATCTAAAGAAGAATTTGATCTCCCTGGGTACTTTAGATAAACAAGGCTATAAGTACATGAGTGAAGGAGGAACTATGAAAGTGACTAAAGGGTCTTTAGTCATGTTGAAGGCCAAGCTGGAGGATGGCCTCTACACACTTGCGGGAAGCACCATTATTGGCTCTGTAAATGCATCTACAGTGCAGTTATCTAATGATGACAAGGCAAAATTATGGCACATGAGACTAGGCCATATGAGCGCACGAGGATTGGAGATGTTGAGCAACCGCAACCTTTTGAATGGTGAGAAGATCAGCACACTTGAATTTTGTGAGCACTGCGTCTTAGGGAAGCAGAAAAAGGTCAGCTTCAGCACTGGCAAGCACAAGACGGGAGGGGTGCTAGACTACATCCATTCAGATTTATGGGGTCCCTCTAAGCTTCCATCAAAGGGAGGAAAGAGGTATCTTCTCACATTCATTGATGATTTTTCACGAAAGGTTTGGGTGCGTTTCCTGAAGACAAAAGGTGATGCTTTTGAAGCATTTAAAGAGTGGAAGATTTTGGTTGAAAATCAAATGGAGAGGAAAATCAAGTATCTTCGCACGGACAATGGCTTGGAGTTTTGCAGTGAAGAGTTCAATGATTTCTGCAAGGTTCATGGGATCGCAAGGCATAAGACGGTCAGGCACACACCACAGCAGAATGGAGTTGCCAAGAGAATGAACAGAACTCTTCTTGAGAAGGCTCGTTGTATGCTCTTACAAGCTAAGATGTCCAAAGTATTTTGGGCTGAAGCAGTTCATACTGCTTCTCATATTGTCAATCGGTCTCCAGCATCAGCGATTGACTTTAAGACTCCGAATGAGGTCTGGTCACGTGAACCCTCTAACTATTCATACTTGCGAATATTTGGGTGTCCAGCTTATTATCATGTTAATGAAGGTAAGCTTGAACCAAGGGCTAAAAAGGCCATATTCGTAGGGTATGTTGATGGAGTAAAAGGGTAAAAACTATGGTGTTTGTCTTTACTCAAATTTGTAGTTAGTAGAGATGTTACCTTTGATGAATCCTCTATACTTGATCCTTGTAAAGTTTCTGTGGAGTTATCTAGAAACGAGAACAACGAGCAGGTGGAGCTACCGGTGGAGCTTACCAAGAAACGGGATCAAGAGACTCAAAGTGATGAGTCAAAAGATGCAGAAGAACTTGCTTCCAATGAACCATACACAATTGCGAAGGGAAGGGACAAAAGGCGGATACGGAAACCGGAACGTCTTATAGAGCAAGAAAATCTGATTGCACAAGCGTTCGTAGCTGTAGAAGAAGAGATTAAGGATCTCGAGCCCTCTTCGTATATTGAAGCAACTTCTTGCAAAGATACTGCACAATGGCAGTTGGCCATGATGGAAGAGATGGAGTCTCTTCACAGAAATGAGACATGGGTCTTAGTTAAAAGGCCAAAGGGGATGAGGACAGTTGGATGCAAATGGGTCTACAGAAAGAAAGAAGGTATTCCAGAAGTGGAAGCTGCTAGGTTCAAGGCGAGATTGGTTGCAAAGGGTTTCAGTCAGAAGGAGGGAATTGACTACAATGAGATCTTTTCTCCAGTCGTGAAACATAGCTCAATTCGCGTGCTGCTAGCATTGGTTGCACAATTTGATTTAGAGCTTCAACAGCTTGATGTCAAAACTGCTTTTTTACATGGTGATCTAGAAGAGACAATCTATATGGATCAGCCTGAAGGTTTCCTAGCTGAAGGAAAAGAAGACCATGTATGCCAACTGAAGAAGTCTTTGTATGGTTTGAAGCAATCCCCTAGACAGTGGTACAAGAGGTTTGATGCATTCATGACTACACATGGATTTTCGAGGAGTGCATTTGATAGTTGTGTGTATCACAAGAAGATGTCTGGTAACTCTATGATTTATCTTTTGTTGTATGTTGATGATATGCTTATTGCTGCTAACAACATCACAGAGATAAATATTTTGAAGAAACTGTTGAGCAAGGAATTTGACATGAAGGATCTAGGAGTTGCAAAGAAAATCCTTGGAATGGAAATTTCAAGAGAAAATGGTGTTGTACATCTTTCTCAGAAGAGGTACATCCGAAAAGTTCTTGAAAGATTCAATATGGATATGAGCAAGCCTGTAAGTACACCTTTAGCTTCTCATTTCAAGCTTTCAGAGTTACAAATGCCTCAATCTATGGATGAGGTGGAGCATATGTCAAAGGTTCCTTATGCGAGTGCAGTTGGTAGCATTATGTATGCTATGGTATGCACACGTCCAGATATTGCCCAATCTGTAAGTGTAGTAAGCAAGTACATGGCAAATCCAGGAAAAAGGCATTGGGAAGCTGTCAAGTGGATATTGAGATATCTCAAAGGAGCTCCTGATGTTGGCCTAACCTTTCGGAAAAGTGAAGGTATTTCAATTCTCGGTTATGTTGATTCTGACTATGCAGGGGATCTTGATCGAAGGAGGTCCACAACTGGATACATCTTTACTCTCGTTGGCAGTGCCGTTAGTTGGAAATCGACTTTACAGTCGATTGTCGCTTTGTCTACAACAGAGGCAGAATATATGGCAGCAACGGAGGCAGTGAAAGAAGCTATCTGGTTGAAAGGTTTGGTGGCAGAATTGAGTTCAGCTCAGCTTAAATCAATTCTAAAATGTGATAGTCAAAGTGCTATTCATTTGATTAAAAATCAAAGATTTCATGAGCGCACCAAACACATTGATGTCAGATTTCATTTTATTCGAGATGTCGTAGAAAATGGAGCTATCAAGGTTGAGAAGGTTATCACAGACGATAACGCTGCAGACATGTTGACCAAAATAGTCCCGCTTGCCAAGTTTGCACACTGCAAGGACTTGGCGGGAGTATGCATCAATTGATGCAACTCTAAGAGAACAACTGTTAGGTGGAGCTGGAATGTTCAACAAAGGTTTGATTCTTCTTGTTTCTTACAATGGGATTGCCCAGTAAGCTTAGAAGTTTTGGCCGGAGTTGTTTATACGCATGCTTGGAACACAAACCAAGGTGGAGATTGAAAGAGTTGGTTTTGGTTCTTGTGGAATCAAACTAAATGGAAGATTAATTAATATGAATATTTGGTAGGAAGATAATTAGTACAAAATACAAGTCAAAGATTGTATCTTGGTAGGTGAAAGTTAGGCAAACCATAAAATGGTTTGCTATCTTAACCTTGACAATTTTGACACATAGTGATGTCATGGATGACATCAATAGGATGAATTTATTCCTATAAATAGGTAGCTCTTAATTCATTTTCAAATCATCCTTTCACTTGCCTTCTCACCTTCTAAGGCATTGTGTTCTCTCTCTTGTAGTATTTCACTTATATTCTTTGTATAGTGAAATAAATATTGGTGCAGTTGTTCTTTGGTGGACGTAGGATCATTTTGATCCGAACCACGTTAAATATTGTTGTTTTTCCTTGTTCTTTAGTTTCACGTTTCCGCTAACACTCTCCTTAAAATTCCTTGGCAATTTAGAAAAAAACCTATGAATATAATAAATAACACTATTTTGGGGACAAATAACTAATAACAAGTATATAAGAATACTCTGTAATACATGATTATTAACACTGTTTTACCTCTAAAAAAACAATTTGCCCTTCCAAACCTGCAATTTGCATTGAATCTTCTTAATCAATTGTGGAAAGTGGACCTTCTTCTTTTTAGCATGTCCAATAGGATATTTAAGATGAAAAAAAAAAAGTATCCTTTAGTAAACCCTGTAGTATATTCGACCTCTTGAATGATAGCATGTGCAATCTTGTTTATGTAAAATAAAATCTTCCTTTTATTAATAAGTTAGCATGACTAAGCTTCATACAATTGAAGAGTTACCATTAATAATTGCAGAGACCTCTTGTCTGCAGATGTAAATATGATGGTGTTATCTGCATAGAAAAGATGATTTAATTGATTACTCCATTTGAATAATTCAAAACTCTTAAATTCATAGTAGTAAAAAAATGATTTTGAAGCTTTTATTAATATTTATGTTGTTAAGATGAAAAGAGCAGGATATAAGAGATCCCTCCAATTTACCCCTCTAATCGAATGAAAATCGGAAAGGGCCTAAAATATCCTTGAAGTATTAAAAATGGTACACAATTACCCTTCATCCACATATTGGCTCTAAAATGCCCTTTTCACCCATGTATTTGCTCCAAAATATCCTTGACATCCACCTTTGGATTCAAAATTGACCACTTATTTAACGGTTTAAAATTTAAACTATTTAATTTTTTTATATAGTTAGCGCTCGACGATTGATATAATTTAATTTATTAATATCATTTATAAACCAACCCACTACAGACCCATTACTAATTAAACCCCATCCAATTAATAAACAAATTATAATATCAAAATCACCCTAAACACTACTAAAATAAGACAAAATTACGGATTCCTAAAAATGACATCCAAAATTATTTAGTCTGAATTAGAGTCCCAATTAAATTTAGGTTGAGATGATTATTTAGGACACTTTCAATAAGATTCTCTTTCAAGCTTGAATGTTTAATTTTATGATTAAAGGTAAAGAAGTAGTACATCCCGAATTAATATATGCACTTTTTCAATATAATTTTTTAAAAATTTATTATTTTTTTATAATACTTTAATAATTCTTTTTAAAAAAAGTTATCCATTAAGTAACATCGCATAATTGAGAGAAATGGATAACTAAGATTAACATAGTCATACTTTTAAGTTTATCGGTAATTTTATTTTAGACACTTGAATTATAATATGTTTTGATTAAGGAATTGAATATATGATAATGTACTTCTGTAGATATTTTCGCCTCAAAGTTTTAGAAACACGCAATAGTTTCCTGTCGTTGCATTAGTAATGGAGTGGGTTTATTAATAAGGTGTGATTTAATTAGTAATGGGTGGTAGATTGATTCATAAATTATATTAATAAATTAAATTATAACAATAGTTGAGAGCCATGTATTAGAAAAATTATTTAAATATATAATCGTTAAATAAGTGGTTAATTTTGAACCAAAGATGGATGAGAAGGGTATTTGGAGCCAATAGGTGAATGGAGGTTAATTTTATACAATTTTTGATACTTTAAGGATATTTTAGGCCCTTTTTCAGAATGAAAACATCATGAGTCTGACCATTAACAAGGATAGAGTATCAACTATTGCCTACCAACCTCTAAACCATATCCAGCATCAAGGTGTTAAAGCCCATTTTCTCTAAGACTTTAGAAATAATCACAAAGAAGTCTAGAAATAATCACATTGATTATTCAAACTGATTGGCCTAAGATCTGGAAAAAAGTTAAATGCTATCATTTTCATGTAATAGTACCAGGTTAATATGAGTGATAGACTTAAATTAACAATGACCCTGAAAAAAAAACATGAAGCACCTTCACAGTATCTGCCCTAGATATATCCCAAAATGTTTGATAAAAGTGACATGTAAACCCATCTGGACCACAAGCACTATCAACATTAAGCTCAAATACCATTTTTTTAATTTTATTTCTAGCGATAATGAGTCATTCTACCATTTTCATATTATTTGATTTGGGGTTGTATACTATAACAAATATGTTTCAGAATCAGTAGTCCTACTGTGAATTGGTATTTAAAAAGCTCACTGCCTCTTCTATTACCTGTTTATTCCCTATAGCCCAAGAGGCATATGCTTTTATCATTATGTTACTAGTCAGTTTCTTTCTTCTTCCCTTTTACCAAACAATGATAAAATATAGTATTTCTATTCATTTCTCAAATCATTGCATCCTTAATTTTTGCCTCCAATACTCTTACTCATAGTGAATATAAAGCTTTACATCATCTTGAGCTTGCGGCAATACTGTTCTATTTTTTGGAGATGGACATTCTTCAAAGAATTCTTCTTTTACTTTCACAATTTCCTCCTAATAACCAATTGATTAAAGATGTGCCAAATTTCTTCTTGCTCCACTTTGATATTTCATGCTTAGTTCTTTTTTGCTTCAACTTTTAATTGAATAAATATATCATTCACATCTTCAAACACACAATTCGTTGCACCACTTCTTGAAAGTCTTTTCTTTTTGTCCAGAACTTTAGAAACCTGAAGGGACTAATGATAGTATGATTCATGCCCCCACAAGTTAATAATGATAGAGAATGGTCAAACCCTGTTCTGGCAAGATGTTGTAAACTAATGTTACCATACAACTTTGAAAACCTTTGATTCACCATTACTCTATCAAGCCTTTTGAAAATGCAATTTTCATTTACTCTACAATTCTACCAAGTAAAAGAACTTCCAGAGAAGTTGAAGTCAAATAGATTACAATAATTAATAAAGAAGGCAAAATCTTCATATTCCTAAGGATACACAAGTGCCATTTTTTCCTTTTGTTTTCAACCTATAAACTCTAATCATATTGTTTAATCATAATGCAACAACATGACTCAAACACTATTATTAACTAAAGAATTTATCATCGTACTCGGCTAAAGCATAAGTGTTGTCTGGATCCTAGGCATATAAATGCGTCCAAGATCTGTGATCATTTTTCTTCATCTTTCTTCGAGGCTTTAGAGGATACATTGAGAGGTTGCTGCTTGTCATCTTGGCAGACCCTCTTGTTCCTTATTTTATGCTTTGTTCTATTCGAGAAACAAAGACATTAAGACTTGTATTTATCTTCCAAATTTTGTATTATTACACTAGTGACTTGTACACGTGACAATCAAATTTTAGGAGTATTTATGAATTGACTTTACAAAATCCACATTTATGTTATTGTTGATTTACTATCATTTAAAGGTCATTTTAGTGCCAAATGTAAGTAATGTTCACAATTTACCAAATCGACATAATATAGAGGATAAGAAGTGATCAAACGTTTTAGTCTTCACATAAGTGTTCTCAATTTACACTACAGAATCAACTGATAATATCGAGAATAAGAGTATACATCTAAAAATAAGTTAAATGATCAGATTAAATAGGTTAAAATCAATGAGAACTCAAAATAACAAGAGGAGCATCTTTAATAACCAGAAAATATAATTCACCTTTAAGATGAATCAATATATCATAGTATCTTGAATACAAGTTAATATCTTATGAGAAATTATCTAACAAAATCATTGGACTTTATTTTATATCAATAAAATCACTTAATTTAAAGCATTTTAGCTTTAAAAATTACTCAAAATAAAAAAAAAATTGAAATGACAAAATAAATTATTTTATATGCCATGTAAATATGGACCTCATGACAAATAAACAAAATTTTAAAAGATCTCTTTAATTTATCATTGAGATACATATGACATGATAAATATGTTTTTTTAATCATATAAATTTGAATCCCAAAATTAAAATCTTATTAATCGGCTCGCCCAGTATAAATTCTACTTGTACCCACATTATTTAGATTTTCAATTCCTACACTTTGAGCCACTATTCGTAAAGATTGGTTATTGATTTTTTAATTCAAGTGATCATTAGATATTGATTACTTTATTTAGATATTTCAGTACATATATTTATCAGGTGTAATGTATTTTGAGTTATTGTTATTATAATATTTTACAAATTATATTTAAAAAATAATTTAAACATATCGTCTAATTTAATGGATAAAATAATTTGATTTATTTTTAAAAAAAACTGACTTTATCTACAAAAGTAAATGCCTAACTTATAAGAATTTGATCTAGAAAAGGAAATGGCTAACTTAATTATGTAATCAAATTCTAGAATTTTCATCCTCGTGATAAAGTAAAGGAACAAGAATGAAGTTTCATTAAATCAATTTTATTTTCCCTATTTAATTTAGGAGAACAAAGTTACGAAAATAGTCTAATACTCTGCTGGAAATTGCAAAGGTTTTTTGAATAAATCAAATTCTTCTTAGAGAAGTCAAAAATATTTCTCACGCTTAAACCTCAATGAATCCTATATATGAACATGCCAAAAAAAAAATATTTCAGCATCCCACCTCAAGCAACTCAAGCGTAAGTGAAGAAAACATGGATAGAACCCCTTAAAGAAAAGATTACTAGTGAGCCATTACATGGATCTCCAGTCAATCATAATATCTTGTGTAAGGAAACTCGTAACAAACTTAAGGATCTGACATTGCAGGTAGAATTGTTACTACTAAATATGATAGAGCAGATTGGAGTTGATTGTGTAAAACAGATGTTAATGGATTATTAAATTGTTCACTACTCTTTATGACATTCTTGAAGAGTTGGTTAGTGCCGTTTCTGAAAAAAAATGAAAAGGGAAATTCTGTCATTGTTCTAAGCAGTGATACCGAGACTGTTGCATCTGCATCAAAGATTCCACCCGTGAATCAAAAGAGCAATTTGTAGGGGGAGACTCAAAACAACATAAGTAGGATACAACACCTACAAGGATCGACTTCAAGACAATCAACCAAAGATACTTCACCCAATTTACCAAAAGAAATTCACCACTAGATTAACCAAGCTCAAATCAGCAACACATCAAAAAATCACAAGCAAATATGAATAATAAATATGCAAGTGACACACGAGATTTATACGTGAAAAACCCCTTCGGTGTGAAGGATAAAAACCACGGGACTTGTAGGAGTCCACCCTTCTTCTTCTCTTATTATGCAAATTGAGGGTAAAGACACCCAAATCAGTCTACAAGGATGTCACAGCCCACCAACAACAACATACATAAGAGCCAACACAAAAGAGAAGAGAAATTGGGAAATATCACCCAAAAATGCAGGTTACACCAGCTGCAGTAACAGACGATCAAGAGATCCGATTGACGATCTGAACCATCAAGATGTAGTGCTATATGTTGTGAACCAGCTGTGAAAATTTCAGAACGATCCAACGGTCGGATCTCCGGAAAACTGAAATATTGTCAAGGCTGTCCAGAAAATCTGCTCTCAAACCCTCTCTCAAAAATCTGCTTCTCTCTCTCTATCACACACTCTCTCAATTTTTTTTCTTTCTTCACGTCAAACACCAAGAAGAAAACAGCAGCTCCCAAAGACTTCTAGAAGAAGTCAACAAAGCCCAAAACATATGGGCCACACATCAATAAGTGATTGGGCTTTCACTTATAAAAAAAAATATAACAAATGGGCTAGACCCTTAACAATCTCCCCCTCCAGCCCAGTTCGGGGAGACCAAACATAAAAGGTCATCAAGAAGACATACCTGCAAGCTTGGAACAAAATTCAAGCTTGCTTCCAAGGACCACCTTTGTCAACATATCAGCACCATTCTTGTTGGTGTGAATCTTCTTCAACTTCATTAGTCGCTCTTCAATGACAACACGCAACCAATGATATCTCACATCAATATGCTTTGTGCGAGCATGGTACATGCTGTTTTTGCTCAAGTCCATAGCACTTTGACTATCACAAAACACAACATACTCACTTTGCTTCAAACCTAACTCTTGAAGGAAACGCTTTAACCAAAGCATTTCTTTGCTTGCTTCCACTGCTGCTATATATTCTGCCTCGGTTGTAGACAACGCTACACACTTCTGTAGCTTGGATTGCCATGAAATGGCTCCCCCTGCAAATTTGAACAAGTAACCCGAGGTAGACTTCCGGTTATCAAGATCTCCAGCCATGTCAGCATCCGTAAATCCCTCAAGAATAGGCTCACCACCTCCAAAACACAAACTCAAATTTGATGTGCCTCGCAAATATCTTAAGATCCACTTTACAGCTTCCCAATAAACCTTGCTCGGATTTGCCAAGTATCTGCTAACCAATCCAACAACATGTGCTATATCCGGTCTTGTACACACCATGGCATACATCAATGAACCAACAGCAGAGGAGTAAGGAATATGAGACATACTTTCCTTTTCTTTCTCGGTTATAGGACAACAACGCTTGCTCAACTTGAAATGGGCTGCAAGTGGTGTATTAACTGGCTTGGCATTCTTTATATTGAACCTTTCAAGCACCCGTTCAATATACTTTTCTTGTGACAACCAAAGCTTACCAGCTTTTCTATCACGAGCAATTTCCATACCAAGAATTTGCTTCGCAGGACCCAAATCTTTCATATCAAAGGACTTTGACAAATCCTCTTTCAACCTGCAAATCATGTCAACATCTTGTCCCACAATCAACATATCATCAACATACAAGCAAAGGATAATGAAGTTACCTTCAGAGAATTTTCTAAAATACACACAAGGATCTGCAGTAGTCCGCTTGTACTCATTACTACTCATGAAGGAATCAAACTTGTGATACCATTGCCTTGGTGCTTGCTTGACTCCATAAAGACTCTTTTTCAACTTGCAAACAAAATTCTCTTTTCCCTTAACTTCAAATCCTTCCGGCTGCTCCATGTAAATCTCCTCATGCAAATCACCATGTAAGAAAGCAGTTTTAACATCAAGTTGTTCAAGTTCAAGATTCAAACAGGCAGCTAGTCCCAAAATCATACGAATGGAAGTCATCTTCACCACCGGTGCAAAAATCTCATCGAAGTCGATGCCCTTTTTCTGATGGCATCCCTTCACCACTAATCTTGCCTTCCGCTTCACTAGCTTGTTGTCATCTTTCTTGTTCTTAAACAACCACCTGTTCTTCAAGACTTTCTTCCCTTTTGAAGGCTTCACCAAGTCATAGGTTTCATTCTTCTTCAAAGAATCCATCTCCTCTTGCATAGCCTTGAGCCAATGGTCTTTGTCTGAATGTGACAAGACCTCTTGAAGGCTTTCAGGCTCCCCCTCATCAGTGATTAGGATGTATTCTGAACTTGGATAAAGTCTTGAAGGTTGACAAACTCTGGTCGATTTTCTAAGTGTTGGATCTTCTACCTGTGGGCTGGATTTCTCCCCCTGATTAGAAGACTCTCCATGTTGAACATCTACAGCTTCATCATCAGGTTGTGGTACAACAACATCAGGTTGTACCTCTTCAATATGGTCATGTTCATGAGCAATTTCATGACCATCCTCTGGAGCATCACCTGTTAATTGATCATCTGAAGCAGAAACATGAGGCATGGGCATATCAATAACATCATGAGAGAAATTAGAATAATAAGTCTTATCAGCACCCAAGAGATGAAAACCCATCTCGTGCTCATAAAAGACAACATCTCTACTTCTCACAACTTTTTGCTTTGCTGGATCATAAAGTCTGTAACCAAACTCTTCATCACCATATCCAACAAACACACAAGGAGAAGTCTTGAAATCAAGCTTCAATCTATGTTCCTTCGGCACATGCATAAAAGCCTTGCATCCAAACACCCTCAAGTGAGAATAAGAGGGGTCTTTCCCAAACCAAACTCTCTCGGGAATCTCAAACTCCAAAGAAACTGATGGTGCTCTATTTATCAAATACACAGCAGTTCCAACTGTTTCACCCCAAAATGACTTAGAAAGATTGGACATTCTAAGCATGCATCTCACTTTCTCAATAATGGTTCTGTTCATCCTCTCGGCAACGCCATTGTGTTGTGGGGTACCCGGTTCTGTTCTCTCATGTCGAATGCCATATCTTGAGCAATATGCATTAAACTCATTTGAAGTGTATTCACCTCCATTATCAGTTCGAAGACGCTTCAGTTTGCAATCTGTCTCCCTTTCAACCATTGCATGAAACTTCTGCAAGATACCGAACACCTCACTTCTGTGCTTCATCATATAAACCCAAGTTCTCCGAGTAGCATCATCAATAAAAGTAACAAAGTATTTGTTACCACCAAGTGATTCCACCTCTATGGGACCACACACATCAGAGTAAACCAACTCTAACTTCACTTTCTTTCTTGTAGATGTCCTCGGAAAAGAAACTCTGTGTTGCTTTCCTGCTAAACAATGATCACAAGGGTCAAGTGAAATAGTAACATCAGCAGGAATAAGAGACTTACCGGCCAACAACTTTATACCCTTCTCACTAACATGCCCCAATCTTCGGTGCCATAAGTTAGGAGAAGTTTTCTCCTCAATAGCATTCAACTCACCACTACACACTTTCAAATATGTCTTATACAAGGTGCAACAAAGCTTGCCACGAGCAACAGTCAAGGAACCCTTAGACAATTTCCATTTACCCTCACCAAAAGTGTGCTTGTAACCCTCTTCATCAAGTACATTAGCAGACAATAAACTGAGGCGTAAATCTGGAATGTGGCGAACATCTCTCAACGTCAAATAGCACCCAACATTGGTTTGGACTCGAATATCTCCAATGCCAACAATACTTGCTGAGCTCTGGTTCCCCATCTTCACACTACCAAAATCTCCAGCTCGGTAGTCAATAAAGTACTCCTTATTAGGAACACAATGATAGGAAGCTCCTGTATCAATAAGCCATTCAGTGTCAGAACTATCAACATGACAACACTCTCCAATAGCACATATCAAAGAAACAGGATCATCAGAACTAGAAGTTGTAGCAACTGTATTCTTGTCATCACCCTCTTTATGATGGTCATTTTTCTTATTTTGCTGGTCTCTTTTCAACTTGTAGCAAAACTTTTGAATGTGGCCAGGCTTGCTACAATAGTGGCATATCGTAGGTTCTCTCCCATCCTTGGACTTTGACCTATACTTTGACTTGCCACGCCCTTTGGGACCTCTACTCTTGCTTCTTCCTCTATTCTCTACCACAAGTGCCTGCGAAATATCAACACCCATCTCCTTTCTTCTAAGCTCTTCATTGAACATGCTCTCTTTGATGACATCCAATGAAAGCGTACCATCTGGAGCTGAGTTGCTGATGGACATAACCAAAGTTTCCCAACTGTCTGGCAAAGAACTCAAGAGGAATAAAGCCTGCAACTCATCATCAAGAACAATTTTCATAACAGTCAACTTGTTAATAATATCTTGAAAGTCGCTAAGATGCTCAGAAACAGACTTCCCTGGCTTCAACTTGAGATTAACAAGCCTCTTAATCAACGAGGCCTTGTTATGAGCGGTCTTCCTCTCATAAAGACCCTCCAATTTTCTCCATAGTTCAAGCGGCTCAGTCTCCTGGGATACATGATTGAATATGCTAATATCAATCCACTGTCTGATTGTCCCCAAGGTCTTTCTCTTCAGCTTTTCCCATTCTTTATCTGTCATCTTCTCTGGCTTAGTGGGCTGGTCATCTTTCTTTGTTTTATCCACATCAATTGGGTCAAACAAATCCTTGCAATATAGCAAATCTTCCATCATCGGACGCCAAATGGAATAATTGGTTGATGTCAGTTTAACCATAGAGTTATTTCCATGCTCCATGTCTATGGTTTAACACTCCACTCTGATACCAGATGTAGGGGGAGACTCAAAACAACACAAGTAGGATACAACACCTACAATGATCGACTTCAAGACAATCAACCAAATATACTTCACCCAATTTACCAAAAGAAATTCACCACTAGATTAACCAAGCTCAAATCAGCAACACATCAAAAAATCACAAGCAAATATGAATAATAAATATGCAAGTGACACACGAGATTTATACGTGAAAAACCCCTTCGGTGTGAAGGATAAAAACCACGGGACTTGTAGGAGTCCACCCTTCTTCTTCTCTTATTATGCAAATTGAGGGTAAAGACACCCAAATCAGTCTACAAGGATGTCACAGCCCACCAACAACAACATACATAAGAGCCAACACAAAAGAGAAGAGAAATTGGGAAATATCACCAAAAACGCAGGTTACACCAGCTGCAATAACAGACGATCAAGAGATCCGATTTACGATCTGAACCATCAAGATGTAGTGCTATATGTTTTGAACCAGCTGTAAAAATTTCAGAACGATCCAACGGTCGGATCTCCGGAAAACTGAAATATTGTCAAGGCTGTCCAGAAAATCTGCTCTCAAACCCTCTCTCAAAAATCTGCTTCTCTCTCTCTATCACACACTCTCTTAATTTTTTTTCTTTTCACGTCAAACACCAAGAAGAAAACAGAAGCTCCCAAAGACTTCTAGAAGAAGTCAACAAAGCCCAAAACATATGGGCCACACATCAATAAGTGATTGGGCTTTCACTTATAAAAAAAAATATAACAAATGGGCTGGACCCTTAACACAATTAACACCTTTTCATTTAAGTTCATTTGTTTGTGTTTTGATCGTCTTTTATGGATATGTTTTGTTTTTAATCTATCTTATGTTTAGTCTTTTTTCCTGTTTTAATGAAGTTAAGGTTATTATTTACACATTGTTGCATTTTGTTTTGTCTTTTCTTTTTTAAAATTTTTCTAGATGATTAGTTATATTAAAAAGGATCAATTTTATTATCTTCACAAAAGCAAAAAAAAAAAACAATACATCAACAACAACTATTTGATGGTAACAGAAGACTACCACCTGGAAGCTGTACATTATAAGATTCAAATTCATTATAAGAATCTAATGAACATCTCTTCATTACAGTACTTATGATGAAGCTTCCTTTTGACAACAAGCTCATGAGTTCCTACATCTAATCACGCTCGACAGACCCAAACTACAATTATCAAATGACTCCATGTCAAAGTTATTCACAAACAAAGATATTATCACATTCTTATCAGGTCATAATCCTCAACAGAAATTTTGTGAATGAAATCCTAAATTCAGCTTCATTTGCATAGTCTCATGTATGATTTTAATCAAGATGTGAGAAATCACATGGATGACTCTAAAGCAGAGCCTAAGAGTCAATAAAAAATGTCTGTATGAAGTGTCAACAAAAGTTAAAGAAAAAGGATATAAATCATTGATATACCTTTTCGTGTTACAAGTTTTGATGCATCTAAAGCCCTAGGCTTTCTAACAAGGTATACAGTCCTCACGGCTAGTGAGATTAAAGGGGAAAGTCTGGGTCTTGGTCGAGGAGGATCCTTCAATTTCAGTGCTGGGGAAGCAAGATGATCAAATCTGTCAAAAACTCACAGTTTCAACTAAAATTAGCGCCAATTACTTTAAATATCCACGTTGATCACAACCAAATATTGTTTCATAGACGCAGTTAGTTAAGGTCATTATTCTTGTCAATTTTCCATCTTCTGAATTATCAAAGGAATGAAACGCTATTAACATACGCCATGTTGACATTTTAGGAAGTATCAAGTATTGGTTAAAACTTCTAACTCCTAACTGTATATAACAGACAGTTTAGGAGAACTCAAAATAAAAAGTAAAGTGAACCATCTTTAATTACTGAAGAAAAGATTAACCTTAAGATGAATCAAATATATCAAAGTATCTTTAATACAATCTCTATGTTATCTTAGAACATGCATCTAAAAATAAGAAAACTCATCAATTTAAACACGAGTTGTCAAAATATAGCATAAAAAGTTAATTAATTCGCTAAATCCACAAGATAGGAATACTTTAGCAGGAACAAGTGCAATGTGTTGTAACATACAACGACATCACCTCTTATAAATCCAAGTTTGGATCAATATTGAGATCAAAGAAGGTCCTTTGCAAGAGTAGAGCGTCAATTTGCAACGATTGAAATCAAGACGATAGTATATGAAAACAAATTTGTTTAAATTTTAAATTAATTATAAAAGCAAACATATACCTCATTCTCAAAAAGAGAATCATCATGATCTATGCTTGTATCTCTGCGTAGCCCATTACCTCAATCGCTGCTTTGGTTGGTTCTCCCACTGCCTCTTCCACCACGATTACGACCGTTGCCACCAACTCTGCCGCCGCCGCTAACTGAAGATTTACAGAGTTGTTTGTAAGTAAACATAGAAGACTAATCTTTCATTGATTGAGAAGAAACAGAGTATTTTTACATGAAGCTAGATTACAACTATTTATACACTAAACTTTAACTCTAATTTCTGTTAGACAGTAACTAACTTCCTGACACCTTTACTTAACTACCAACTAATAAATGTAAGAGTCATTACTCTTTCAATTTTTGTCACCAACACTCCCCCTCAAGCTTGGAGGAGTAAATTTTCTTAGAACTCCTAGCTTGGACAATAATTGTTCATGTTGTACTCTATTTAACCCTTTGGTCAGAACATCAGATGGCTGATTTTGTGTTGGTATATAACTGATGTCGATAAGTCCTTGTTGCAACTTCTCTCTAATGAAATGACAATCAATATCAATATGCTTGGTACGTTCATGATAAACTGGATTGGCTGCTAATTAAATTGCAGACTTCCTATCACTGTAAATTTTTACTGGAAGAGATATTTCAGTTTCCAAACTTTTTAACAGCCCAACTAACCATAATAATTCAGTCACAGTGGATGCCAAGCTCATGTACTCAGCCTCGGCTGAACTTCTTGATATGGTTGTTTGCTTCTTAGCCTTACAAGACACCATAGACTCTCCTAACTTGACCACAAAACCACTCATAGACTTCCTTGTTGTAGGGCATGCTGCCCAATCTGCATCACAGTAGGCTGTGATCTTAGTACTTGAACTACTGGATAATAACACACCCTGACCTGGTTGTTTCTTTATGTATTTGATCACTCTTGGTGCAGCATCCATGTGAGACTTCTTAGTTCCTGCAAGAATTGACTTAATGTCTGTACACTAAATGAAATATCAGGTCTGGTCATGTTCAAGTATAGAAGTTTTCCAATCAACTTTTGATAAGCACTAGGATCAACCAGCTTGTCTCCTTGATTTTCCTTTGTTTGATCATCATATTGTTTTGATGTTAGCTTGACATTCACATCCATAGGAGTGCCTGATGGTTTAGCACCAAATAATCCGTCTTCAGCAATTAGTTGGAGTGTATACTTTCTTTGGTGCATAACCATCCCAGCCTCACATCTTGCAAATTATATTCCAAGAAAAAATCTTAGTTCTCCCAAGTCCTTCATCTTGAATACTTGTTGTAAGGCTTCTTTTGTTTCTTTGATCAGCTTAAGACTACTTCCAGTAACCAAGATATCATCCAAATACACTAAAATTATTGTAGTTCCCTCATATGTTTTTCTTGTAAAGAGAGAATGATCATGCTGACTTTGAGTGAAGCTGATATTTTTTAATGCCTCTTAAGCTTTTGATTCCAATGTCTAGGTGCTTGTTTAAGACCATATAAAGACTTAACCAGTCTGCATACTTTCCTCTCCCCCTGACTGTGACTGGTAAATCCTTGTGGCAATGTCATGTATATTTCATCTTGTAGATCACCATTTAGAAAGGCATTATACACATTCATTTGATGAATATGCCATTTCCTTGCCACAGCTAAAGCAGTATAGTTCTTACAGTCACTATCTTTACCACAGGAGAAAAAGTTTCTTTATAATCTATCCCCTCTTTCTGATTGTATCCTTTTGCCACTAACCTTGCCTTATACCTCTCTACTTCACCAGTCAACTTATATTTTAATTTTTAGATCCATCTAAATCCAATTGCAGTCTTTCCTTTAGGCAACTCAGACAGTTCCAAAGTATTGTTGCTTTGCAAAGCAAGTATTTCAGCCTTCGTTACTTCTATCCACTTTGGATCTTTACTAGCTTCTGCATATGTAGCTGGTTCTTGAAGCATAGACGTTGATGCTATAAAAGCCTGATAGGATTTAGACAAATGCTTGTAAGATACACAATCAGAAATAGGACTCTGTATTTTCTTGTTAATGTTTAATGATACAAAATCCGTCAACCATATTGGTGGATGAGCTCCTCTTGTGACCACTGGCTCTATAGGTTCTTGACTTTCAGCACTCTCAGGATCAGGTTCTTCTAACATTGGATTATGCTCAAGTTCTTCTGGCATATCTGTTTTTTTTTTCACACTCTGCCCTTATGCTACCACCTCTTGTGGCACTTTCACTCCATTCTAAGTTCATCAAATCCAGACTTATATCATTTACAAAAGGACCTGCATCATCTGTTGACATTCCTGATATAAATGGAAACACGGACTCTTGAAACCTTACATCTCTACTTACAAAGAAATTCTTGGAAGCCCAATCTAGCAATATATATCCTTTTTGAGTCTCTGAATACCCCATAAGGACTGAAGCTTTTAACCTGGATGCTAATTTATCATTTTTTGATAGATTCTTAGCATAACACAAGCATCCTAATACCCTTAGATGTGATAACATTAGCTTATTTCTATAGAGCTTTTCATATGAAGATTGTCCTTCTAGCACCTTACTAGGCATCCTATTTATCAAATAAGTTGTTGCAAGAACACACTGCCCACAATATATCAAAGGAATGTTTCCCTGAAACCTTACTGCCCGAGTAACCTCTAACACATGTCTATGCTTCCTTTCTGCCACTCCATTTTGTTGTGGAGTGTAAGGACAAGACCTCTGATGAATTATTCCTCTATCTTTGAACAACTTATCACACATAGAATTTACAAACTTTGTCCCATTATCTGACCTTACCTTCTTTACTATTTTACCAAACTGAGTTTTAACAAACTGCAAAAAATGTGACAAAGTAACACATACATCAGACTTATTTTTCAATAGAAACAACCAAGTCATCCTTGAGTAATCATCAACCACTGAAAGAAAGAATCTATTACCATCAAAAGTAGGCTTTCTGTATGGACCCCATACATCCAAATGAACGAAATCAAAATACTCAGTACTACTAATGCTAGTACTTGGAAACACAATTCTTGTGTGTTTTGCACAAGGACAAACATTACATTTATTCAAAGCTTTGTTCACAACCTCTGGATTGACAAAAAATAACTTGCTCAAACTATGTGAGGACATGTGTCCTAGTCTTTTGTGACATACATTCACTTCTTCTTCTTTCAACTTCTTTGCTTCTTTGCTTCTCCTTTATGCCAAACAAGATTGAAACTGCACTTGGCCTTATTTGTAAGATTTTTCAACAGCAAATACAACCCAGCCTCTTCCTTACCAATCTCCCTCACCTTGCCAGTGTAGAGTTCCTGAAACACACAAAAATGTGGAAGAAAGTGACTGAGCATCCTAATTCCTTTGTCATCTGACTGACTGATAACAAATTTATTTGAACTCTGGAATATGAAATACATTTGTAAATCACACTCCTTGGGGATATTAAGCAAGACCCAGTGTGAGTTACATAAGCCACTTTACCATTAGGCAAACTTACAGATTTTGGATTTTTGACCTTTACTACAGATTTCTTCGCTAACATCCCAATATTAGAGGTCATATGGTTGGTGGCACCTGTGTCTATAATCCATGTCTCACTATGCTCAGAAACTAATAGAGTTTTACCTGCTGAATTAGCTTGAACTCCATGAGCTGCACTTCCTGATATATTTGTACACTCTTGATTTTGGTTAAGCATTCTTAGAATTTGACTATATTGATCTTCGGTAAACGTACACCCTTGCAGATGATTTTCAGTTTCACTTACTACACTGGTGTTAACTTGTGACTTTTGTCCTTTACCCTTAGTAGCATTCTTAGAGTTGAATGAAGACTCATTTTACATCCCATCATATCCATCTCTTCTTGCAGTATTTAACTCATTTCCAGTCATGTAAGCATTGTGCCCTGCTCCATTAATCACTTTTCTCTTTGACTTGAAGTCAGGAGGATATCCTATCAAATTGTAACATTGTTTTTCTTGAACCTGTTATATCCTTGATTGTTAGACTGACCTCCAGTTCTTGAATACATCACTAGAGAATCAACTCTAGTAGAACAAATGGATTTCAATCCTATATTAACACCATTAGAAGTCAATTTTTGACATTCATCATTCACCACCATTGCATAAGCCTGATTGACTCTAGGAACTGGACACATCAACAATATTTGACTTCTTGCCTATCCAAACGATTCATTCAATCCCATTAGGAATTGATAGAGTTTTTGTCTATTTAGATGCTCAACAACACCACTCGACCTCTCATAGTAACACCCAGGAGATGGCATCAAGGTTTCATATTCATCCCACAATCCTTTAAGCTTTCTAAAATATATAGACACAAAATCTGTACCTTGTTGCAGTGTAGCAATTTCTTTATGCAAACTGAAAGTTCTTGATCCATCCAATCGATCGAATCTTTCTTTCAAATCACTCCAGACTCCTTGAGTAGATGTTGCAAATACCCCTTCTTACAAACTTTTGGACACAGAATTCAGAAGACACGAGAGAACTATAGAATTTTCTCTTTCTCACTAACCCCCTAGTTCTGCACTAACATCATTCTTTCTACAGGATCCATCCACTAATCCGATTTTGTTTCTTCCAACCAAGGCCAATCGAATGGATCGACTCCACACAGCATAGGTTTTGATCCTAAGAAGTTGAAACGAGATGAGGTTAATCCCACTAATGTCATCAGGACTTAAAGTATAGAGGATGATTATAATTCTTTGTTTGATTTCCAGGTATCACATGTGTAGAACTTCCATTACCCAAAATTGCACTATTACTGATTTCAGTATCTTGGCCACCAATTTTTGCCATTGATCTTGCTATTTTTTTGTTTTATATTGCAGAAGCTTGATGAATTTTCATATTCTGATCTTTAGAAATCTCGGAAACTTGATGAATTTTTCAGATTCTGATCTTCAGAAATCTGATCCAAAATATGATCTAACACCAGTTCTTCCACCATTGCTAGCTCCAAATCCAGCACGTGGCTGTGAACTTAGAAAGTAATATTCCATTCTTCCTCGACTTTGAGTTATATGTGGCCTTCCATGTGAACGAATGTATTGGGGATCTTGTAGAATTTACCTTCAGTTTGTTCTGTGTCATCCAATTCGGAGTCTGCCACAATCATCTCATCGGTCCAGTTTTGAAGATCATGCACAATTCTTTTCAAATTATATTTAACATAATGAACTTTCACATCGGTACCCAATGCTATATCACAAGCCTGGTCAAAATACATTAGCATGCTCCGATATGTCTTGTACTCAACAACATATTTGGGTAACCTCCTAAAAAGAATCGACTCAAATGAGGTCGAATAACATCTCATCTCCACCTTGTCAATATACCTTTCATCAATTTTATCGATATTCTTGTGTGACAAAATCTGGAGTATATGACAGCAAAGTATACCTCTAGACTCAAACCATTTCCAACTACAACTAAAATAATTACAGATAGGCGTATATTCAATTGTGTACTCGAATGGATTGCCACCATTTTTATGCATAATTGAATAATCTCCAATGATGAATTTTTCAACACTGGGGATAGCTTCGTGATCGGTAGAGGTGCTGACTTCACAATGATACAGTTTTCTTAATTGTATCTTGAAAAAGTCATACACCATGCGAGTATAACATTGAATTACCTATTCCTCCCACTTGAACAGTAAGTGACTTATAATATGAAATCCCCAGGACCGATACTCTGCTTCCAACTCTTTCTCATGCTTAGCTCTTATAGCTAATTCATATTGGTGTACAAATAGCTTCAAGGTGCTTTGATGAGAGATTAATCCTTCAAAAATGCATGCATTCCCTCACTTCTTTGTGTAGATAACATATCAGCCCAAAAGAATATATCAAGGTATGCAGTAATTCATTTCTCCTTCTCAATATAAAAGCTTGTTGAAGCAGTCCCTTGTTTGCAATATATTCTGGCCATCTTATCTCAAGGTTCAATATTAATACTATCAAGTATCATGGACTTGAATTCTCCACATGCAATTTTAGAATTGAGAAGCTCACTTAAGTAAAGAGACAACTTTGTGAATATATGCCAAATACAGTATCTATGTACAGTATGTGACATCACTTTCACAATTGTTGGCTTAATGCTCGGGAACAGATCAATTATTATAGCATTTGGGTGAACATTTCCATAGCCTCAAGCCAAGTTCTAAAAATCAATTTGTAACTAACGATATCTTCATGAGACATGAGAGCACATCCTAGTAGTATCGATTGCATTTGCTGATTTGATGCCAACAAAGCACATGCCATATTGTAGAGATTCACAAGATGTGTCGTATCAAAGCATATCGCATCATGGAAGTGCTCATAAGAATCCTTACAATGTGAATGCACCCATACCATATTTTGCAGCTATCTACAATCCTTCAGAGTGCAACTCAAGTTTTGCGGTCCACCGCGTTGAACCTCGGTAAGCCTAATGTTCTTGGAGGGTCTAATTACAGATCGAGCGTGAGCTACAATATCCCTTTTCAAAAATTGACTAATCAACCTGTGACCAACCATTAACCGATCTATGGCAGGAAGAAATCACTTTAGTGACACGCCAAAAATCATAGTTATCAACAATGGCTGTGATCATAGCTTTAAAATTGTTACTCTTTGTGGTATACTTAACTTTGCGATTCCTAGTTCGATCATAACAATAAGTTAAATACTTAAAAGTGTCACCCAACTATCTTTTTGGAATTTCTTTCCACAATAGAAAATCCTTTCCATTCTACGTGCATGCTCTTTAAAGAATGTAAACAAAGAATTTTCATGTTTGAATTGCAATTCAAAGATTGTTAGAATCTGTACGTTCACTATCATTCATTGGACCAAGTCCCTTGACACATAAATAAGCATATAGCATAAAGTAAATGCAGTTTAATAATAGAGGAGTTTTACGTGGAAACCTCCTTGATCAAGGGAGTAAAACTATGACCTATATCACAGGATTTTCACAACCCTTTCACTAATCTTCACAAGCAAAAGTAAATCGGTTACACCACCAACAAGCAATAACTCTATTGCTTGATGAGCCTCAGTAGATGTTACTCTACCCACTAAGCTATCACGCTAGACAACTTAGAATTTTCTAAGCAACACAAAGGTTACCCACTAAATTAGTTCAACTAACTAACTTAGAATTTCACACTGATTCCTTTATAGATTTAGGATCAGTTAGAATGTAAGATTGAAAGAATATATTCTCAAACAACTACACAATGTACGCCTGAGTTTCAGTTGTTCTTGAATGATTCTTCTCCTTGATTTTCTTAAGCCTTTGCAAGAGTTCTTGAATGTGCTTTTTCAAGTTGCAAAAACTAAAGAGCAATGTGTGGAAAGATGACATTGTATAGAAAAGTCACTTTCCTTAAACCCCTGCCATTGGTTGTAAAGGTCTGACGTTTCTGACGCAGTTGGGAACTGTGCACCAACTTTCTATACTTTCTCTAGGTGACACTCAACGAACGATTCATATTGAGAACCTGTACCTTCGCAAGGTCCCTGAGTTTGTTACATCATCAAAACTACAAATAATATTTTTCCTCTTTTTGATGATGACAAACAATACTCCAGGCTCCACTCCAGCTTCAGGACAAGTTCCCCCTGAATTGCTTGTCAACCCTCGTAGCATAGAATCGATAACATAGAATCGAAAACAAAAAGGAAAAAGAATATACACTACACTAGTTGTATTCCCCCTTACAAACATGTCCAGTCACAACCAGTTAAAATACCCCCTTTTGGCATCATAAAAAAGAGATATAGTAAACCAACAGTTTCAATAATAATATCAGAGAAGATCATAACCTTTTACCAATCAAACATAAAAGAAAGCATTTGACAAGAGATATCAGCTAGAACACCAGGGGAATAATATAAATAGCATTCCAAAATTAACATTCAATACATTAACAGCAAACTGAAATCCAAGGACGAAAAGATAAGCCACACAAAAGAGACACGGGAAGATTATGGGACTGACTATGAAGCGGGAGGCTGATGGGAAAGAGACTGAATGATGAGAGTGAGTCTAGAATTAGCAGCATCATTATCCTTTATTGCTTTTTCTTGTAAATCAATAACTTTGGGCCTCCGTTCTGCATTTTCCCTTTCTAAGGCTTGAACCGCATCAGTACCAGGTCCCTCTGTCTGCGCAGTGAGTAGCTCGGCCTTAAGAATAGCAATTTCAGCATCCTTGCCACTCAGCCTCATAGTCAGTTCTTCAACTTTATGCTTGAGTTGGCCCTGGTCTTCAATGAGTTGAGCCATTTTGCTCTTGGGATTTTCTTTCCCTTCAATGCACTCGCATTCAACCAAGGTAGTCTCTGAAAAGGCTTGCCTCACTGTACCGACTTTGCCAACACCCAGCGGAATGTTAAAGTATTTGAATACTTCAGTGATAAAATATCCATATCTCATACCATGTATCCCTTTCCGCTCAATGACAGTCTTGTACATACGCTCAAGAATGAGTCCCAAAAGATTTAGAGGTTCAAACTTGCACAACAATTCCATCAAATACAAATCAGCAGAAGTTGTGGAGGTCCTATTTTCAGATTGAGGGAGGAGAATTTTGTTGACAAATTCAAAAACTAACGGATATTCACTTTTCATCACTTTCTTAAACAGCCCTGCGCATTTTGTAGTAGAAAGCTTTGAACACAGTGTCACAAATTCAACAAAACATGTTTTCCCTACCACAGACCTGGTAACATCTCAAGGTACCCTAAGAATTTTTCCCTGCAGAGTCTCGTCAAGGTGAACATAAATGTCGTTTACTCTTGTATTGACACTTCCATCTTCCTGAAATTGAATGTTATAGTAGAATTCTCGCAATTCCTATTCATGAAGAATGGGAGATTTTTGGTTGAAAAGATGTATCCAAGACTGAATCTCAACCATGTCATGAAGTGAGTCCATCCCAAGAAGATCAATTATCCCCATATCAAAAAACCTGCCAGCCAGTACAGACTGCTTCCTCAGATTGTCAACAATCTTTTGTTTGTTAACCTTCTCTTCATTTATATGCACCTGTGTACCAGGTCCCTGTGACATTTTCATTTTTCCTTTAGCAGTCTCCTTTGTGGATTTTGTTTACTCAGCTTTCTTAGTTCCTCTTGGCTTTGTCTTTCCTGACCTCTTCTTCCTGTATCCCTTTTCTGTCTCTTCAGCAAACACATCTATCACACCAGACTCAGGCAGTTTAAAATTGAACACTTTGAAAGTTCTAGCACTCATGTTTCTTCTTAAGACTTAAAACTGGCTTTCATGGCATCATCCATCATCTTTTTGGCGTCAGATCTGATAATAGGTCTCCTTTTAGACACTTCTCCCACCACTTTCTCTTTTCCCTTTTTAGATGCACTTACATCTCTCTTTTCAAATTTCCACTGTATAGATTGGTCATCACCTGCTGAGTTAGAGGAATCAGAGGATTGATATCTCCCAAAATTTGGAGTTCTATCAAAGATAGGTTGGGTCTCTCTGATCTCTTCATTTTGAAAAGATTCACTTTCCTCAATCCTGACTTCCTCTCGCATCATAGCAAGACTCTCGAACACCAATTCTTCACCCCCAGCAAGAATGTTTGACTTAGAAGTTTTGTTCCTTGGTAAATCTCCTTCGAAAAGAGCATCTGAAAGCATTTCATGATGAGGACCAGGTCCAGTAGGAACACATGAACTGTTCAGATCTATAGAGTGAAAAGGATTTTTGGGATTATCTAAGGAAGAACTTGTTGGAAGATTAGATTTTGACCCTGAGGATGACGGAGAGTAGAAATAAATTGGTTTAATATTACTAAGTGTTGTAAGCATTTGCTTAGAAGTAGAAGAAGGGTCAGACATTTTTTCAAGAAGAAAGAAGAGAGAAGCAGTAGTAAAGGATAAAAGAGGTAATGATTGAATAGTGAAGGATTAAAAGAGAGAAAAAGGGGTTTTAAAAAGTAAACGAAACGATGTCAGGTCCCTATTGATTTGACGCGTCGCTTGGAAAATAAGTGATGGTACTAACAGTCAGAATAATCGATGACTGACATGTGGCTTGATCAACGGTCACTTTATCTCAGTTTAAAATTAATGTATGAATTCTAACCTTGACTAGTACCAGGTCCCATAATGCAATTTTATCATCATTCCTCAACTGTTCTACCCATGTCTTTGCTTTGCTGATCCTTTATGAATGTATACCTGCAATAGGTACAACAACGATCTAACTTAGATAAGATACTATTGACAATAAGGATACCTGCACTACAAGTTTAGCCATCAAGAAATCTAATGATTGAATGGCTTGAAATCAGTTTGAAGTCATCATGCCCAACGTCAACCTATTACTCTCAAATTGATCTTTGCTAAGAGCCTTGGTGAAAATGTCTGCGATTTGTTCTTCCGTTGGGCAATATGTAAGCACAATGTTTCCTTTTCAACATTATCTCTTAGAAAATGATGTCTAACAACAATGTGCTTGGTTCTCTTATGGTGAACAGGATTCTTTCCCATACTGACTACACTAGTATTGTCACACATAAGAGGTATTGCCTTGATGATTACTCCAAAGTCCTCTATGTGTTGTTTGATCCATGACAATTGTGAACAACATGCAGCAGCTGACACATATTCAGCTTCACAGAGCTATTGAATTCTATTTCTTCGTTCCCCATGAGATAAGCGAAGATCAAAGGAAATGAGCCATCCCTGAAGTGCTCTTCTTGTCAACTTGATAACCAGCAAAATAATCATCTGCAAAACCAATAAGATCAAAAGTGTCACCTGCTGGGTAGAAGAGGACCAGGTCCCCTATTTTCTTCAAATATCTTAGAATCCATTTTGCAGCCTTCAAATGTGAATCACGAGGGCATGCTTGGAATCTAGCACACATTCGAACACTATATACAATGTCAGGTCTGCTAGCAGTCAGATACAACAAGGATCTAATAATTCCCCTATACATGGTTTGATTCACGAGAGAATCAAATTCATCTGCTACAAGATTGGAGTTTGTACCGTTTGGAGTATCAATAGGTTTAGAATCAAACATATTGAATTTCTTCAACAGCTCCTTAATATACTTCTCCTGAATAATAGAGATTCCATCTGATTATTGCTTGATTTTGTAGTCCCAAAAAGAAAGTCAGTTCACCCATCGTGCTCATCTCAAACTCCTTTCCCATTAATGATGAAAATTCTTCACACAAATGCTCTGATGTAGCTCCAAAGATAATTTCATCCACATATACCTGTATAATAAGCAATTCCTATTCTCTTTTTAATAAGAACAAGGTATTGTCTATTTTCCCCATTTTGAACCCATTTTTCAACAGGAACTTCGACAGTCTTTCATACCAAGCTCTGGAAGCTTGTTTTAAACCATAAAGAGCCTTATTCAACTTGAACACATGATCTGGTAACTCAGCATCCTCAAACCCAGGAGGTTGTTTAACAAACACCTCCTCTTTTAAGTCTCCATTAAGGAAGGAACTCTTGACATCCATTTGACATAGCTTGAATCCCATCAATGCCGCAAAGGCTATGAGAATTTTGATAGCCTCCATCCTTGCAACAGAAGCAAAGGTTTCATCATATTCTATACCTTCCTCCTAATTGTTTCCTTGAACAACTAATTTGGACTTGTTTCTAGTAATCACACCATTTCCATCAAGCTTGTTTCTGAAAATCCATCTGGTTCGTATAACAGTTATGTCAACAGGTCGAGGAACCAGGTACCACACCTTACTTCTTTCAAAGTGATAGAGTTCTTCTTGCATTGAATTTGCCCAATCTGCATCACCTAATGCCTCTTTCACATTCTTAGGCTCAATAGATGATATAAACGCTTGGAATGCAACTAGATTTCTTATTTTTGATCTAGTGTGAATTCCAGAGTTCAGAGGTGAAATGAGATTATCAAGTGGATGTGATGAACTGTGTTTCCATCCTGGTCTCAAAGTCAACTAGTTCATCTGACCAGTGTGCTCTTCTTCAGTAAGGAATTCTTCATTTTCTGGAGAGTTAGAGATATTCTGACTTGAGTTCAGAATAGTACCAGGTTCCTCTTCATATTTTTTAATTTCATCAGCCTTTTCAGATGAGCTTTGATCAACATTGTCGATCCCCAACTGGTTATTTATATCAGCTTCACTTCTTTTAATTTTTTGAGAACTAAACAGCTCAACTAACTATCTTCATCATTTGATGCAACACCTTTCAGATTTCCATCTTCATCAAACACAACATGAATACTTTCTTCAATACATTGGTTTCTCTTGTTGAAAACTCTGTATGCTTTACTTGATGAAGAATATCCTACAAACACTCCTTCATCACTTCTAAGATCAAACTTTCCGAGATCATCCTTCCCATAGTTCAAAATAAAACATTTGCATCCAAATACCCTAAGGTAGCTCAACATAGGTTTTTCTGTTGTTGAGTAGTTCATAGGGAGTCTTATTTAGTAAAGACCTTATGAAACGCCTGTTAGTAACATGACATGCTGCGTTGATTGCTTCAGCCCAAAAATTTTAAGGAAGATTTGACTCAATAATCATGGTCCTTGCAATATTTACCAAGGTTCTGTTTTTCCTTTCCACTATCAATTTTGCTGGGGAATTGTTGGAGCAGAGAAATTGTGACTTGTGCCATTTTTCATACAGAAATGATCAAATTTTGAGTTTTCAAACTCAGTTCCATGATCAGACCTAATTCCAGCAATCACTTGATTCAATTTTGTTTGAATCATTTTGAAAAACACTATCAATTCTTCCGGTGTTTCTGCTTTTGATCTTAAGAACCTTGTCCATGTATACCTTGAGTAGTTATCAAGTATCACCAGAATGTATTTCTTTCCACTTCTACTTTGAACCTTCAAAGGTCCACATAAATCCATGTGTAGCAGCTCTAATACTCTCGATGAGGTTACTTGCTTTTTTTGCTTGAAGGATGATCTGATTTATTTTCCTTCGACACAGGCTTCACAAATTTTTCTTTCACAGTGTTTTATTTTAAAAAATACTATTGTTATTGTGTAAAAATGGCGAGAAATTGACTATGTTTCAAAAAATCAATTAATCTTATTATTTAAGAAAAATCAATCTTCCAAATCACGGAGTCGCCACTTGATTTTTGATAAAATCAAGAAAAAATTTCAAAAGATTTAAAACAGATTAAAAATCAATTGAAAAGGGTTCGAAGTTCAATGTACATCCCGAGAAGGTGTTAGGCACTCGAAATGTCCGCTAACTTGCGGTTGACCGGCGATTTGACTGAATGACTTTTTAAAATTTAATTTTTTACTTAAGTAAAGAGAAAATTCATTTTAATATTTTTTATTTCATTTTTATTTATTCCTAAAGGGAGATACTTAAAGGGAATTACTTTAAGGAAAACTAAATAGTGATAATAGTAAATAAAATAAAAATAAGTAAATAAAGTAGTAAAATTTAAAATAATGAAAAATGGCTACCCTTTAGGAGATTACTTAAATTCTACCAAAAAATAATTAACTCAAACAAATAATAAAAAAAAACATTTGAGCTTGGGCTTGATTGCCCAAATTCTTTTAATTGGGCTTTGGCCCACCTGTCCTAACTAATTTTTTAAAATTGGGCCCTTTTCAACAAATTCAAATCCTGCAAAACAAATATTTGGCCCCTTGGGCCTGAAGAATCTGCTGAAGGGCCCTGGCCCATTTCCTGAAAAAGAGTTATAAGGAGTATACACAAAATGTATACTGCTGTATACAGTATAAATCCGATCCATTTTGGACCTTTGAGCCCTGCATTTATACACACATTTTCAGCTATTTCCCCACTGCGTTTTCATATTATTTTTTACGTATTTGCACCTATATCATTTTTTAACCTATTCAACAATTGTATATCGCTGCCCAAAAATGTATACCGATGTATACGGGCTATACCTTATGTACGTATTCATTGCCTAGTCCTGTATTTTATTTAAAATTGACCTCCCTGTACGTTAACCTACAACTCACATTTTTTACACATATTTGTAGTATAACGTCTATGTATATCACTGTATACAGGCTGTATATCAGACTGTTTCTCAACTTTCGAAAGTTGAAAACTCCTTTTCAGGTGTGCAATTTCCTGTCGTCAACTCAAATTTTGAGTTCGGGCCTCCTGTGGATTTTTTACCTGTATCACAGTGTATATATTGTGTATAAACCAGATACACAGCATTAAAACAAATAATAAAAAAAAAAGATCACAGCCAAGCTCCTGCAAACCGCCCTTCCAGCAGCTTCTGTTGGGTTGCTTTCGACCTGTACATCCTTTCGGGGGTTGGCTGACTCGGGAAAAGTGTTCTGAGCCTTTATGGCTCAACGAGGAATGCAAGAATGGAATCCAAAGTGGACTCGAATCGATGTCACACAAGAAAACAAAACAAAAAAAAAATTAGCAAGGTCGATTGACAATATCTAAAAAAAAGAAGAAAGAAAAAAAAAGGATTTCACCTTCTTCGGGGCAGCGAGCCGGAGACGAAACGAGCAGAGGAGGCAGCGAACAACCAAGCTTGACGTTAAACTCGGATATCTACGTATATCCTATATGTGATGTGTTTTATACTATCAATATTTTCATACAAAATTTTATGAGAAAAGGATGAAATTTTATTTATTTATTTTTAAAATAAGCACCCTCCTCCTCTCTCTTCTCTCCCAACCAAAAAAAAAACATCTAAAAACACAACCTCCAAAAAACCCCCCTTTTGCATCTCCTCT
>CM064969.1:58704684-58733953 GCA_032847665.1 Solanum chilense
ATCTTCACATCCATAAGTAAGAACTTACATGGACATAATTTCCAAAGTTCGTGGTGCGCTGTCACTCAGATTAGAAAGTTGCCTCTGGTGGACGCGAAATTGAAATCGATGAACTAAAAGAAAAACCCACACGCCTTTTGATAGGGGTGTTGTTTGATTGTGGTGGAAGTTGATCCTCAGCTCGCGTCCTAAGAGTTTGACACTCCTCTTTGGACTATGTCCCAGTTCGCTGCGAAGAAAAAGAAAATTCCACGTTGTGCCGCATCTCTTTTGATGTCGTCCGCACCATGTTGGAACTTAATTGTTCTCCTTGAATATTTTACATTAACCTCTATCAGTTTGGCATAATGCAAATAAATCATGTATCTCATATTTGCGACATGACTGTTCAATGTACTCTTCTCTTAGTATAGCAGTGGTGAAAAATAGACTAATGTTTCTTGATGGTTGAATATGATGGACCTCTTGGCGTTTGAATACAATGGCCTTCTTGGCATTTGAATATGAATGGACCTCTCGACAGTTTGAATATGCATGGCCCTCTCGGCGTTTGAATATGATGGCCCTCTTGGCTTTTGAATATGATGGCCCTCTCGGCAATTTAATATGAATGGCCCTCTCGGCAATTTAATATGAATGGCCTTCTCGGCAGTTTGAATATGCATGGCCTTCTCGGCAGTTTGAATATGAATGGCCCTCTCGGCGTTTGAATATGATGGCCCTCTTGGCTTTTGAATATGATGGCCCTCTCGGCAATTTAATATGAATGGCCCTCTCGGCAATTTAATATGCATGGCCTTCTCGGCAGTTTGAATATGAATGGCCCTCTCGGCGTTTGAATATGATGGCCCTCTTGGCTTTTGAATATGATGGCCCTCTCGGAAATTTAATATGAATGGCCTTCTCGGCAGTTGAATATGAATGGCCCTCTCGGTAGTTTGAATATGCATGGCCTTCTCGGCAGTTTGAATATGAATTGCCATCTCGGTGTTTGAATATGATGTCCCTCTTGGTTTTTGAATATGATGGACCTCTCGGCAATTTAATATGAATGGCCTTCTCGACAGTTGAATATGAATGGCCCTCTCGGCAGTTTGAATATGCATGGCCTTCTCGGCATTTTGAATATAAATGGCCCTCTCGGCGTTTGAATATGATGGCCCTCTTGGCTTTTGAATATGATGGCCCTCTCGGCAATTTAATATGAATGGCCCTCTCGGCAATTTAATATGAATGGTCTTCTCGGCAGTTTGAATATGCATGGCCTTCTCGGCAGTTTGAATACAATGGATTTGACTGTGAATGTTGTATTCTTTGGTCAAGTTGATATGTTTCACTCATAATCAGATATTTGCCGATAGGCTCTCCCGAAATAGTTGGTTGATAAATATATTATCTTTGATGATCTTATTTATTCCTGCATCCACAAAAACAATGTTAGTTTTGGAACACTGATCTGTGTTGATATCTTCCAATCGTCTTGCTTCTTATCTTGCTATCTTTGGAAGTTTGGTTGACCCTACGAATCGCTATAGACAAAAGACAAGATCATATTTAAATTAAAACACCTGTTATGTACGAAGTTTTTAGAAACATAGTTTTAAAGAAAATCGCTGCTAAGTAATCGTCACGACATGCACGACACAAACAAAACCCTTTGTCTCAGATTCTGCCATGATAGATATCTTGTTGGAATTTCAGAAATCCTTGTAAATATGTCATATTGAAGTAGTTGAAGTTGACTCTGACGTTCCGAGTACCCTTGATGGAATTTTTGAGGCCTTCCTCAAAAGTTCTGTCCCAGTAAATGTTTTAAAAGAAATTTGATGGTAATCACAAAGGTCATGATATCTTGAAATTTTTTTATATTTCCTTTAAATCATACTCTAATCGGATATTTTGATATGATATTTGACCCTTGTTTGTAAAAAAGAACTCTTCGTGTAGGATTTTTGAGATCCTCTCAAAAATTCTGTCCCAGTTTCCATTATGAAGGGAAATGGAAATCTTATTGGGAATATGACCGAACCCTTGTGGCGCCTACGTATCCCGCTGAGGCAGGAATCAGGTCAAATGTAGTTCCCCTATCGATGGTTAACATGAATAAGAAATTTTGATAAGAAAACGACCGAGGTAGACATAGGCCGCCTACGTATATCGTTTTTGAGAATTCAGGTCGAACGTAGTTCAAGTACAGAAGGAATGTCCCAAAGATTAATGCGACCAAAGATTACGAACAAATTGCGATTACAAGGAAATAAAGGAAAGAAATAACATTCTTCAAATGTAATATCTCTTGACGGCATCTGAATTGATAGCTTTTCTCCATACTCTACCGTCCATCTCTGCTAGGACCAAAGCTCCTCTTGACAGTACTTTGTGGACAACATACGGTCCTTGCCAGTTAGGTGCAAATTTCCCTTTATATTCCACTTGATGAGGGAAAATGCGCTTCAACACCAATTGACCTACCTCAAATGTTCGAACTCTTACTTTCTTGTTGAAAGCACGAATCATTCCCTGTTAATACAACTGGCCATGACAAACGACACTCATTCTTTTCTCATCAATCAATGTTAAGTGCTCATATCGATCACGAACCCATTCGGCATCGCTCAATCCAGCTTCCTGAATAATCCTCAAAGACGGTATCTCAACTTCAGCCGGTATCACTGCCTCTGTTCCGTATACTAACAAATACGGAGTTGCTCCAGTTGAAGTTCGAATTGTAGTGCGATAATCTAGCAAGGCATAAGGCAAATTTTCATGCCAACATTTGTAGTTGTCAATCATCTTTCTCAATATCCTCTTGATGTTCTTATTGGCAGCTTCCACAGCTCCATTCATTTGAGGACGACATGCAGTTGAATTACGGTTGGTAATTTTGAATTGTTCACATATCTCTTTCATCAAATGACTGTTAAGATTTTCACCATTGTCCGTGATGAGAGACTCAGGTACTCCAAAACGACATATCAAGTTATTGCTAACAAAATCAGTCACAACTTTCTTCGTCACAGCTTTATAGGAAGCAGCTTCGACCCACTTCGTGAAATAATCAATGGCGACCAAAATAAACCTATGACAATTGGAGGCCGCAGGCTCAATTGGTCCAATAACATCCATGACCCATGCTACAACTGGCCAAGGAGAACTCATTGCATTGAGCTCGTGAGGAGGTACTTTGATCAGATCTCCATGTACCTGACATTTATGACATCTTTGGACAAATCGAACACAATCATTTTCCATAGTCATCCAGAAGTATCCTGCCCTTGAGATTTTCTTTGCTAATGTAAACCCATTCATATGCGTCCCGCACATTCCAGCGTGCACTTGTTCGAGCAATTTTGTGGCTTCTACAACATCCACACATCGTAGTAATCCCAGATCAGGAGTCCTCCTATAAAGAATCTCCCCATTCAAAAAGAAGTTGTTTGTCATTCTTCGAATTGTTTTCTTTTGGCTGCTTGTTGCTTTTTCAGGGTATTCACCAGCTTCTAAGTACCTTTTCACATCGATATACCATGTATTTCCATCCGATTCCTTTTCCACACAATGCGCTGGTTGTTCTTTTAAACCTATCTCAAGTGGGTCAATGTAACTCTTTTCTGGGTGTTGTATCATGGAGGATATGGTTGCGAGAGCATTAGCAAACTCTCTTTGTATTCTCGAGGTGTGTTTGAACTCGGTCTTCCTAAATCTTTTACATAACCTCTGTACCAGTTGTACGTAAGGTAAGATTTTAGGATTTTTCACGGCCCATTCTCCTTGAACTTGATGAATCAACAAGTCAGAATCACCAATTATCAGTAATTCTTTGATGTTCATGTCAAGAGCCATTCTGATGACGAGAATACAAGCTTCGTACTTAGCCATGTTATTAGTGAATCGAAATCTAAGCTTCGCTGTTGCTGGAAAATGTTGTCCTGATTCAGATATCAATACTGCTCCAATTCCTGATCCTCTAGAGTTAACTACTCCATCAAAGATCATTCTCCAACCAGGATATGATCTGATATGTCTTCCCCTACAGACAATACTTCTTCATCAGGGAAATACATTTTAAGTGGTTCATATCCTTCATCTACTGGGTTTTCAGCAAGGTGATCGGCCAAGGCTTGGCCCTTGATTGCTTTCTGAGTCATGTATACAATGTCAAACTCACTCAACAACATTTGCCATTTTGCTAGCTTTCCTGTGGGCATCGCCTTCTGAAATATGTACTTGACTGGGTCCATTCTTGAAATAAGATGTGTTGTATAAGCCGACAGATAATGTCTCAATTTTTTAGCAATCCAAGTCAAAACACAACAAGTTCTCTCTAAGAGGGTATAACGAGCCTCATACAATGTGAACTTCTTGCTCAAGTAGTATATAACTATCTCCTTCCTTCTAGTTTCATCATGTTGTCCCAACACACACCCAAATGCGTTGTCAGAGACGGATAGATACAACAACAAAGGACTACCCGCGCATGGTGGCACCAATACTGGAGGATTTGAAAGGTAACTTTTGATAGTGTCAAAAGCCTTCTGACATTCCTCGGTCCACTTGGTTGGTGCATTCTTTCGTAACAACTTGAATATGGTCTCACAGATCACCGTTGATTGGGCTATGAATCGACTGATGTAATTCAGTCTCCCCAGAAAACTTATTACTTCCTTCTTAGTCTTTGGAGGAGGCAAGTCTTGAATTGTCTTGATCTTGGAAGGATCAAGATCGATACCTTTTCTACTAGCTATGAAATCGAGTAACTTCCCTGCAGGTACTCCGAATGCACACTTGGCTGGGTTGATCTGAACTCTCGCGGGATTTTATGATGACATCGTCCACATACACCTCAATTTCTTTGTGGATCATATCATGGAATATGGTGGTCATAGCTCTCATGTAAGTGGCTCCAGCATTCTTGAGGCCGAACGACATCACTCGATAATGGTAGACTCCCCAAGGGGTGATGAATACTGTTTTCTCTGCATCTTCTTCATCCATTAAAATCTGGTGGTATCCTGCAAAACAATCTATGAAAGATTGGAACTCATGCTTGGCACAATTATCATAAGTATATGGATGTTTGGAAACGGGAAATTGTCTTTTGGACTTGCTTTGTTGAGATCCTGATAATCCACGCATATACTAATCTTTCCATCTTTCTTCGCTACTGGAACAATCTTAGACAACCAAGTGGGATACTTAGTCACTACTGACGACCTTCGATTCGATCTGCTTCACGACCTCTTCCTTTATTCTTAAACTCAGATCAGGTTTGAACTTTCTGGTTTTCTGCTTTACCGGACAATACTCTGAATTGATAGGCAACCTATGGGAAACAATATCAGTGCTTAATCCTGGCATATCATCATAAGACCAGGCAAGCACATCGATGTACTGTTTGAGCAGCTTGACCAATTTTTCCTTTTCTATTGCTGTCAAATGGATACTGACTCGGGTTTCTCTAACCGACTCGTCATCTCCTAAGTTGACTATCTCTGTCTCATCCAGGTTGGGATTTTTATTATCTGCAAGGTTCCTCAAGTCGTCAGTAAGGTGTTCAAGCATCATAGTTTCCTCATCATATTGTTCACATTCATCTTCATTGACTTTACTTAGTTCATCGTGTTCGTGACATGTCATGACATTGTCAAGTTTAGATTCATTTTTACTGAAAAGAAAATAAAGAAATCATGTTAGATAGAAATAATTTAAATGTATATATTAGAAAGTAATTTGCAGAGGCAAGATAAAAAAATAAACGAGGCTTTTCATTGGAAAAAAGGCGTACAAACTTTGATCATGACTCATGTCAATGTGAGTCATTTCTTTTTTAAACATTACGATGAAAATAAAGTCACATAAAAGGTTGTTTCAGGCCTCGTCCGAACTACACCGATTTTCAAAAGTAAAACTTCAAATCTTGTCTTTGTCTACCAAGAAATTCGATGAATCATAAGTGAAGTGGCCACCCAATTCTGTAGCATCTCTTCAGGTTTGGCATCTCGGATGGTGGGTGCGCAGTGCATTCTTGCAAGATCACAACACAATCTCCTTCATCGAACAATCGTCCCATCCCTTCCACTAGACCATCACTCTCGGACTCTAAAGCTTTAGCAACAAATAACTGGTACAATTCTGGAATAGGCTTTGGTATATCAAGGCCATGTTTCTTCCTTTCTTCTACTTCGAATAATTCCTCTTTTGTTGGGGTATAACCAATGCCAAAGCGGAAATTTTGAAGTGGGATAGGAAGGGGTTAAGATATGCCATCCAAATTCTTGCCCAATCCACGTCCAGGCTCAAAACCACTTCTTAGCATGGTTGTGGCAAGCATTTTATACACCAACGGCATTGGTGTTTGCGGTGTTATATCTTCAAAAGAAACATTCATTATCTCCACCATGTGAAAGTTAATACCTTGAGATGAATAGTCAATAACGGGAATAGAGAAGCCAGGGTAACTACGATTACTCCCTTCACCATGAATGACAATTTCATGGTCCACCTAGATGAACTTCAAGATTTGATGCAATGTGGATGGAACTGCTCCAGCCGCATGGATCCATGGTCTTCCCAGCAACATATTGTAGCTTGTGGATATACCCATCACTTGGAATTCAGTGACAAATTCTGCAGGCCCCATTTGGATACACAATTCTACCTCCCCCATGGTCTCTCTTTGCGAACCATCAAACACCCTTACATTCATGCGACTTTGACGGATTTTTCCAACATCATGATTTAGCTGAGTTAGGGTTGATAACGGGCAAATATTGAGTCCTGAACCATTATCAATCAGTACTTGAGCTACACACTGGTCCCTACATTTGACAGTGATATACAAGGCACGGTTGTGCATCATTCCCTCAATTGGTAATTCCTCTTCTCGAAAAGAGATTTTGGTTACTCCCAATGACATGACTAACCATAGTTGCCAGATTATCACCACTTGTTCCCGTCGGTACATATTCTTCATCGAGTTCCTTCAACAATGCTTTCCGATGGTACTCAATCAATAGAGCCCAAACAGAAATTTGAGAGGGAGTTTTCTCCAAATGCTTGACAATGGAATACTCATTAGGCTGCATTCTTTGCCAAAACTCTTCACCCTCACCTTCTGTGATTGGCCTTTTTTGGTTCTCCTTTCTTCGTGTTTCTTGAGCTAACTCTTTCGGAATATAGCATCTTCTAGAACGTGTCATCCCTTGTGCTGTAGCCGCCTGGAAAATGAACTTTTCTTTGGGATGCTCGTTGCTTCTTTCCTTTGCCAAAGCAAATGCCTGATGAGGTGCAGTTATTACAAAAAACTCTGGATGAGCCTTTATGGTCAAAGAGGCCACTGTTGGTATGAGTGAGTTGACATTTGTTTTACCAACGGTCCCATTAGCGAGCCAATCTTCGTCACTTTCAATCATATTGATGGTCGCTTCCCCATGATTCGGTAATGGGTTAAGATTCACATTGGGGGAAGGGGCCTGAAGAGTGATGACTCTATTATCGATCAAATCTTGAATCTTATGTTTTAAATTGATACACCCTTCTGTATCATGTCCTGCTCCTCCAGAATGGTAAGCACATCGTTGATCCACTCAAAAGAACTTTGTTGTGGATTAATTGCCCTTACGTCTACTGGTTGGATCAATCCAGCTGCTCTCGAACGCTCAAAGAGTTGGGTACGTGTTTCTGCCAAAGGAGTGAAAACTCTGGGAGGCTTTCTTTCTAGGTTAGGGCGGGGTAAATTATTGGTATTTGGGTTGTTTTGTCCAGGACTTTGGTAGGCTGGTATATTGGCTTGGTGATTTGGTGGCGTAATTTGGTAGGTTGGTGGTTGATTTTGGTAGATAGGTGGTGATGGTTGGTAGTTCTGTTGTGCATAGTAGATTGGAAGTGGAGCTTGTGGAGGTGGTTGGTAATTATTAATGGTGGAGAATCGGTTGGTGTTTCCAATGGAAGAACCAGACCCAAAATACCTTTGTGGCCTTGACCTTGGGCTAAAAGATACAACAGAGACATCCTCTTTCTTTTTCCTAGCAAATCCTGCGGCCATGGATGGTGAGGATTTGTTGGCGGCCTGCAAAGCAGTGAGACTCGTAACCTTCCCAGTTTTGAGTCCATCTTCTATGGCTTCTCCCATTTTGATCAGCTCCAAAAACTTTTGTCCCATCATGGGCAACATTCTTTCATAATACTCGGGCTCTTGAGCTCGAATAAAAGTAGAGGTTATTTCGCTTTCAGTCATCACAGGTTGTACCTTCGCAGCTTCTTTCCTCCAACGACACGAATATTCACGATAGTCCTCCGTGGTCTTTTGCTTGATTTTTTCCAAATAGTATCTATCAGGGACTGCTTTGACATTAAACTGGAATCTTTCCAAAAAATCTTTGGCTAGAGCCCCCCATGTAGACCACTGACGGAGTTGTTGAGACGTGAACCATTCAAACGCCTCCCCACTAAGGCTTCGACTAAACAACCTCATAATTAATGCATCATTTTTCCCAATACCCACAAGTTTGTCACAATAAGCTCGCAGGTGAGCCATGGGATTGCCAATACCATTGAAGGTTTCAAATTTTGGAATTTTGTGACCTTCGGGTATTTCCAAATCAGAGTGCATGCAAAGGTCTTCATACTCAAGTCCTGTGATTTTCCTTGAAGTTTGAACACTTTTAACTGCTTCAGAGATGGCCTCCTTCATGACATTCATTTCTTGTTCACGCTTTTCTTCTCTGAGCCTCAACTTCTTTTCCATCTCTTCATAGTGATCCAGCTCCGGTTGAACAGGAAAGCTAGGACATGGTTCAGGGATTGAGTAGGCTGGTGGAATTTAGAATGTTACAGAAGGGTATGTCGACTGGTTAGGCAAAACACGTGCATTATTGGAGAGTGAGGGTGGGATTTGGTAGGTTGGCGTGAAATTTTGGGAGTGATTAGTGTTAGGTGCTTGGTTCTGATTTGGTATTGGTGGTGGTGTTTGGTAGGAAGTGCTGGCGTAAGGAGCATTGGATACAGTTAAGTCAATGGTATGAGGATTAGGAGTGAAAGTGATGGGTCCTGTGGTATGGATCAGGAAGTAGTTGGGTAACGGAGAACTTAATGATGGAAAATGAGGAGGAGGTCTTCTAGTTTCAAGGGGTGGTTCATTCGATGCAATGGCCAGTTTGGCCAAATCTTTGGTTTGTTGAAGCTCTTCTTGCATATCTGTAATTCGTTGCATTAATTGAGAGATCAACTCACTCTGATCAGTGAGTTCAGCATTTCTGATGGTCACATCGACTATTCCCGTTTCTTCAGAAGTACCAGTCATTTTGCTTTTGCCTTTATCCAAAGAGTGATCAGGAAAGGATGGTATGATTGCTTTAGATCTTGTAAAGTAGGGATGGTCTGCCAGTTTGACTTCAACACAGATCAGTGTTTACCTGTAGAAAAAAATCACTCAAAAGATACATATGTTATTCTTTGTTTTTAACGAGATATGCAAATAATATATATATATATATATATATATATATATATATATATATATATATATATATATATATATATAATAATAATAATAATAATAATAATAATAATAATAATAATAAACACATAAGTGTCATTTTGCTTCAAGCAGATTAATCCACGGAAATATTTTGGGTGAAAGAGTGGACTCTAATGGAAATGAATCTTTCTGTGATAAAATTAGGAAGGTCGACTTGCGAAGAATGCTGTTAAATTCTTCCACTCATGAAATTTTCAGAATCTTTCACTACTAATGGAGAATAAAAATTAAAAAGATAGGGACCAAGCCTTAAGTAGGATGCCTACGTATCCACCAAGGAAATCAGGCCCGACGTAGTTCGAATTACATAAGATAACTTAAACCTACCCTTCCCGAAATTGATAGAGAGACTAGGCTCGATAAGAGCTTCTTACGTACCCCCTTATGGGCTCAAGTCTGGCGTAGTTCTTGATTACAAAAAAACTTAGACATAAGAGGTACGTTACATGAACCTAAATCTACCCCACACTCCTTTATTTCCCTTTCAACCGTAGGGTGACGATCCAGTGCTCTCATCATCTGCACCTTCTTTTGTTTTTGTTTTTGTTTTTCCTTTTCCTCTCATGGAAGAAGCATTCCTCAAATTTATCTTTTTAATGGCTCGTTCAATTTCGGGGATCCTTGCAGTTGCTTTAGTGATATTAATTATCTCTTGATTGATTTTTTCAATCTTTCTTTTGACTGAGGTTGTTTCCATGTCAACCTCAATAATTCTCTCTCGTAGCGTCTATTCAGTTTGGTCCAGTATTGCAAGTCTCCTTTTGGCTGCAGCTATCCTCTCTTTAGTCTTGATAAATTTTTTGAACATCAACTCTTTAGTTTCTCTGTCACTAACCGAAGCACTGGGTGAGATTGTTGTGTTGACGTCTTTTTTGGACATTCTAGCAAATTGACCTTCCTGTGATAGATGAATATAAATTTAAGAAATTTAGAGTAAATGGGTATATATTTCTGAGAAACTCGAACGACACTTCAAGAAGGATTTGGACGGACTTTATTGTTGTGAATTTTAATATATGCTTAGGGTTCTCTAAAAATAATAGTGGATTAATTCTGCTTTAGACAAAACAGCAACTCACAACACACAACAATTATATCAAGCAGTACACAAATAATTTATATCGCATCCTATATTTGTGACCTTTTTATGCCAAAGGTAGGCCTAAACGTCAAAGATAATGTGATTATGATAGATTGATTCAAGCCATTAATTTGTGACAACTCGAGTTTGGAACACAAAGACAAAATAACCCTTAAATACCAATAAAATGGTACAACGTAAAAATGACACAAAATAAGGATAATTCTAAGATTCAGCTTGAATGTTGTTATCAATCATGCTGGTGGAGGAAGTGATGATGACGCTTCCACGTTGTTAGGCCCTACTCTAGCATCATCCAAATATTGCATTATACTTTCCATTTGAGCCCACATTTCAGGGGTGACCACTTTCGTTCCGAGATGAGAATGCCTTATCCAGATCGTCGTCCCAATATCCTCAAAACCTTGTTCGCCTTCTGGACTCATGATGTTACGATCTTCTCGAAGCCACACCTGATATTCAGGAACTTCTCTTTCGGGACCCTTTCCTATATCCATCGTGAGAATATTGTTCCATTCATGAAGTATCTCTCTGGATCTAAGAACTTTGAAGTTTGGTCCGAAGGAAACTTCAGAAACACTCATGTTGGCTCGAAAAGGGATTACTTGTGCTCGACCAAATTGTTTAAGTACGCGCACCGGAGCATAAGGTTGGAGACCTTTTAACCCAATAAGCTCGATATAGTATGACCTCTTGCATCTGATATATGCCGGGGAATGCGAGAGTAATGGATATTTCCACTGAATTTGGTCACTGGTGCAGGAGGTCAGATATTCATACCAATCATCAGTACCAACCGGAGATACAAACATTTTTGTCCTGTCGAAAAAACTATCAATATGATTTACGTTGCTAAAGCATATGTCATCCATAATTTTACGCTTGTGAAAATGTTCCAGTGCCCACACTTGCAAAAGAAGGTTGTAACCTTCAAAGAAGTTTGCTTCCCCTCTCTTACATTTCCCAAGAGCTCGAAATATTTCTGCTAAAATCATGGGAACTAGAGTGAGCTCTTCGCCATTAACACCTTCAAAAAGTACATGATCCACTGAACATATGCATGTGCTAATATGACCATGTTCTCGTGGAAACACTAAAGTTCCTAGTAAAGCCACAGTAAATGTGATAGGGCGTCTAGCTTGCCAATGAACAAGAGTGCAAGAGAATTCTTTCCTAAACACTTTGTAACTATTTGAGCGTCCATACCTTTCATATAAGTAATCCAGAGAAACCCAATTATGTTCGAAGCATCAAAGTTTCTTTTCATTTTTCAGTCCTAAGTAGCGAAGAAATTTCTTCCCTGATTGACTGTGAGGAATAATTTGACCTTTTCCTCGATACTTCAAACTGGTAAAATAATATATTTCCTCCAACGTAGGTGTTAGTTCAAAGTCTTTGAACGTGAACACAACTCGGTCTGGATCCCAAAACTGAATCAACGCTCTAATCATATGTTTGTCTGGGTTAACCTTGAATAGCATAGGGAGGCACCCCAACCTTTTTGCAATTGCTAATTTTTCACTTAGAGTAAAATTTCCCACCAGGTTCTCAATTTGTACGAAAAACCCTCGACCATCCTAATTTTGGGCACTTGAGGAACTGAATTCATCTACAAATTAAAAAAAATAAAATAAACATATAACATCCAAACTCACTATGTCAAATTTAGGCTTGGATCCGTCTATCATTATCACGTTGCACAAAATATGTTCGTTGGTCGTTGGGTCGTGAAACCCATTGACGTAAGGGTGGACTTCTTAAATGTTGAATTGATACCCTTGATCGATCCATCTAAGGCATATGCATTTAGCTCTATCTTATGTTTTCTAAGATTTGGCTTTCTAGACTCAAGGTTCCCGAGTGGACAACTCGAGTGAGAAGGCTACGCGGTTACGCGAAAAAAGATCCGGACAACCCGCGCATATACCAACTCTCCTAACTTTAGAAACTTTGAAAGAAGTTTGCGAGTGCACAAAGAACACCTCGCGTGTACGTGTGGTAATGTGAATTTCCAATAAGTGGAGAAATATGAACGGAATGACAGTTTATAAAGCAATATAAATATACAATTGATGAAAATAATAACAGATAAACAGTTTATATCACATAAGCATAAAAAATAAGGCATTAGACATGTAATATAAGCAAACAAATAAGCATATGCCAAAAACATTAATAATTAACCTAAGTCTATTATGGTTAGAACCTATTAAATCCCCAGCAGAGTCGCCATTTCTGTTATGCCATAATTTATCTACTTTTAGAAAAATCACTTTTTGAAATGTTCTAAGTATAAAACGATTTAGAAGAATATTTAGAAAGAGTCGCCACTTAATTTTTTAAAGAAATTAAGAAAACTTGATTTAAAAAGATTTTAATAGATTAAATCTTAATAAATTTACAGAAAACGGGTAAGATGTTCTTATTTATGCTTCAAGAAGGTTTTAAAGGCATTTGAAGCACCCGCTAACACGGGGTTATCCTATGACTGAGATTAAATTTTCTTCTTTTTTTTTTAAATTTATTTATCTTAGAAGTATGATTTAATATAATAATTAACAATATTCGATCAACTTTTAAGAGAATATTTAAACAAAGATTAATTTTTACTTTTTATTTTTAAGAAAATGGAACTTTAATTAGAATATGAAAGTGAATAGAATTTAACTAAATTAGATTATTTTTTTTTGAATAATTTTAAAAGATAATTACTCAAACCAAATTGATCAATTTGAGCATGAAAACACATTTTCTTATTAACGGAAGAATAAAAGGTTTTGGTTAAATATATTGAATAAAAATGTAAGAGTTGATAAAAATGAATTACATCAAAATAAACCACATAAAGAATATAGTTCATCTTTTGGGGAATTTAGTTAACAATTCTAATGTTAGAGCTAAATGATAAAATAACAAGCAGTAACTAAAGACAATTAAATAATGAAGAGAGGAAAAGAAGAGTGTAGGCTTTGGGCCTATCACTACCCAGAAACATTGGGCCAAAGCTGCTGAATTTTTTATTTTATTTTTTGACTTTAAATCAATTCCCGTTTTTGTATACATAAGTTGTATATCGGTGTATACAACTCGTATATCAGCCCCGTTGTCTGTATCTTGGTCTGTATAGCAAATTTATGCAACCCACATGAACTTACAGCATCCATATGTTAATTGTTGGACCTGTATATAAATATTCACCATATATACCAATGTATACAACATGTATACTGCCCGTTTTCGGACTTTCAGAACACCTGTTTCAGTTTCCATTTTTCTTGAACACTGATGAGGCTGACTCAAACATGAACCAAAACTCAAGAAAATGCAAGAGATGAATCCATCATGGACTCGGAAGGGGTTCACATGCACACAAAGAAAAAATGATGATAAGCAATAGCATCCAATAATAATATCTCTCGACCTCCGATAAAAGAGGATTAACCGAACAACAAGTAATAAATATAAAGGAACACAACTCATCAACAAAGCAAAGGGGCTGGCAGTGACCATGAGTTTGGCAAATGCAAATGGAGAAAGAAAAATTAAAGGCAAGTCATAGTGATCAAAATGCTTATACTACAAGACCTCAATTTTAGCAAATGAATATGCAAATTAAAGGCAAATAAAACCATAATCAAAGAACGAGTTCATATGCCAAAATATAAGATAATAAATATGTCAGTGAAACCATACTTGACAACTGCAACATTGGATCATATTTAAGATCAAGTTAATTAGCTTCTTAGCACAGGCTACACAACACTCGAATAAGCCAAAGTGTATCTCTATGTGATAATAATTTCAAAAGGAAATGAATAAACTTGAACTCAACAGCCTTCCCCCCACCAATTTTAACTACAAGTCAACCCATTTAAATGAAGAAACTAATAACGTCACATAGACAGTCACTTAAAGCAAGGTTTAAAGGGATAATGATACTCATTTATCATGCTTGTAAGAGAAATCATCAACAGTAAAGGAAGGAGGGAAAGCAGTGAAATCAATGCTACCATATGTGACAAACATGAGGATGATTTGAATATGATTTGCAAGAAGAAAAGAAAGAAACATCATATGGATCGGAGATGTATTTTGATAGACTAAATTTCCCTTATGCATAACTGAGCTACTGGAAACCATTTCGGCTGACATCAAACACAAAGAGAAAAAAATGCGATCCAAAACACGACATGTTTAAAAGTATGACATTAATAGAGTTTGATCACTGCTACTATTAGCAACAGGTTGCTTGAACATGAATCTCAAGGCTACAATTTCCAACAATAGAGAGCATACACTTTATACCCAAACAAACAAATCACACACAAACTTGTGCTATAACGTCTATTAGTTATCCAACATCAACGAGAAATTAACAGGTAAGACAAACAGAGGCATTGAAAAAAGGGATAAAATCAACATAAAATTCATAAGGGGGCATTTGAAAACTTCATCCTATTCCTAAACGCAACATTAAGCTGACAAATGAGTTAAGATCAAGAGGAAATTTACCTTTTCCGGTGCAGCGAAACTAGGACGACGAGCTTGATCGTGAAGAACTCCACCACCATGAACAGATTTCGATGAGCTCCAGAAAGCAAAACAACTTTTTTTTTATGAAATTCCCTCTGTTTTAGGGCAGTAACTTAATGTTCGAAAATGTTTTTCCCCCTTTGACAGTGATATACGACTGGTATTTATAGGAAAAGAACTCAAACCGGTTAGAGGGGAAATCCGGTAGATTAAGGATGAATTCCAATTTTAAAATGCTCTTTTTCGAGGCAATAGCTAAGAGGCGTGGGGGAGTTGGATCTTTACTCTGAAAATCCGCAAAAGGGGAAAAAGTGGATGTGAGGGCGATGGGTCTGCAAGCGATAAGGACAAAGATGGTACACTATAACGCCGTTTGGAGCTGGAGTCGCCCGATTTTGAGGAAAAAGAAGAAGAAGGCGTACAATGGTACTGTTGGATGCCACTTCTCGCTGGATTTCGGCGTGCATCTGACTTGGAGTGTACGTTGCTGCGTTCCTCGCTGGTTTCTCGCTGATTTTCAGTGGAGAAGGCGACCTAAAGGGGTGGATCGGGTATTGTTGTGGACTGCTGATGTTTAACAAATTGGGTTTGTTATTGAGAATGGGTATCTTTGGAATTGTGTATTGGTGTGGGCAGCTGATTGTATTGTTGTTGGGCTGAAAATTGAATTGAAATTGGGCCCAAAACTAAAGCTGAAAAAATGAGCTTAAAAGGGAAGTGAAAAAGATAGTCAATTCAATTGCAATTATAGCCAAATAGGAATTAAGAAGTTAGCCAATTGAGTAAAAATTTAGATGAATTAACATTAATTAATTAACGATCCTCTTAATCTTAACAAGATATAAAAAATAAGTTAATTATAAACCAATTAACTCAAAATTATAACTATAACTTAAAATAAAGTGAATTAATAAAGTTTCTAACTAAAACATAAAAATATTCTGTGATGATTTTCAAATATTTATAAAATAACATGATAATAAGAATATACATATTATTATTTAAAATAATATAAAATGACAAAAGTCCTAAAATAATTTTTAAGTATTTTGAATTTCATGAAACTCATTAATTCAAAATTATAACCTACTTAATAATATATAAAATCTTTTTGAGATGATTTTTAAATATTCATAAAATATGCTAATCATACAATTATATAGAACATATAAATTTATTTAAAATTATAAATAAAATAAAAACGAAGCTATTTAAGATAACTTGTAAACCATATGTATATATATATATATATATATATATATATATATATATATATATATATATATATATATATATATATATATATATATATATATATATATATATATATAACTAATTATTTAAAATCGTTTGAAATTTAAAAAGCTCGATGATTAATTTATTTATTGGAGGGCCAAAATTGGGTGTGAACAAGGGTATTAAATCATAGGAATACTATTAGAGTGGTAGTGTTTGGAGAAATATTAACTTAATCTTAAGCTTGAAATTTAGGGAATATGGAATTTGACCTATTGGTTGGAATTAAGATTTAGAAATTTTTACCGTACATATGAGCAAGTTTTTGGGTCAATGCTAGACACATAATAATGTGTGTCGTTAGTTTCAAAACTTTATTGTGGTTATTTATTTGAATAGATTGGATTGATTTGGAAGCCTAACGAAAAGGGAAGACTAAAGTCCCAGAGTGACTGTTCGATAAATTGAGGCAAGTGAATTTCTAAACTCTTTTTAAGTGTATGAAATGCATGTATTTCCTTGTGGTATATGTTTGGGAGTAACGGGACTGGTGTTGGGTTGACTTGTCCACATTGATTAATTCTAATGATGAAAAAAAGGATAACAAAAGGCAACGTGATCAATTGTTTATGTGTGATGTGTTGAGAAAGGGTCGAAGGCTTGTTGAATCATTGTTGATGTGACTTCATGTTTGTGTGGTTGTAAAGTGTGCGATATTATGAAAATGGTCATCTCCTCATTATTTGTGTGAACTTGTCATCTGCATAATTCTAAGGCACTAGTTGTGACAAGTGTTATGTGCATTGATAAAGAATGAGTACTTAAGAGGATGTACCTTTTCGAGGGACGTATCGCGCGCCTCGATGGATACTATATTTTGAGGGACGTATCGCGCGCCGTGATGGTTACTTATCGAGGGTCGTGTCGTGCGCCGCGACAGATGCATCGACAGATATGTCCCCCATGGGTCCCGGACTGAGAAACAGCGGGTGTGTATCACTAGGTCAGACATGCATCATTATACTTGATTTTGCATTCCATTCCATTGCACATACTAATCATTAGTGAACTTGATATTGTGTTTTGTTGATCTAGTGATTGCCTTTTTGCGGAAATTGTAATTTGTTGAAGTGTGTTATTGAGGATATGTAAATTGTTGAAGTGTTGCTATTGAGGATATCTAATTTGTCAAAGTGTTGTTGAGGGGGAAATGTAATTTGTCTAAGTATTTTTGTTGAGTTACGTTCTATGTAAACTGTGAGCTGTTAGGTTGGGCTGATGTTTATGCAGGTTGTAGTTGTGGAGGTTCGGTTAGGGGCAGTAAGAGTACCCGTATTTCATCCTCTTAGCTTGTGTTTAGAGGTTTACTTGCTGAGTACCGTGTGGTTTGGTACTCACCCCTTGCTTCTACAAATTTTTGTAGGTTATGAGCCTGGATTTTTGTTGTACTTGTCATTCTCTTCTTTTCTGAGGCTTCTAGGAGATTTGTGAGGTAGCTGTTTCCATCTCAGCAGACTTTCTACTCCTTAATTATGATCTTGTTCTATTCTAGAAACAAGTTCATTTGAGACTTGAGTTTTTCTTTTGAATCAATTATAATACTTTAGAGGCTTGTACACGTGACAACCAGGTTTTGGGGGTACTTTTAAGTAACTTATAAATTTTCCGCATTTTATTGTAATGATTGAGTTTTAGGCTGACTTGTCTTAGTGGGATAAGACGAGTGCCATCACGTCCATTTTTTTATCGTGACAATCTATATCTCATATAAATATATATATATATATATATATATATATAAAGAGAGAGAGAGAGAGAGAGAGAGAGAGAGAGATTTAACTCCCATTTTTTTCTCTTTAATCCCTTTTTTGACCCTCCCTTCATGTTTAAGGATTTTATCATTTTCTCTAAAGTATATCCATTAGAAATTAATTACAACCAGAGGTGAGCAAGAATTTTATGTTAGTGGGTTTTAATTTTTTAATTTTTGTAAAAAAGAAATAACGATCTTAACTTAAAGTAGCAATCATCAAATTAACGAACAAATATAAATACTTAATTCACTAAAAACGATGTTTTATCAAAAAAAATATTTCGAAAAGAGTTTGCTTTGTTTTCGAGTTATTTTCGACTTTTAGGAGTCGCCACTTAATTTTTTAAGAAAAATCAAGAAAACTTATTTCCAAAACAATTTAAACAGAAAAATTTATTTTGCAAATATTTTAGGGGGTTCGGGATTCTTATTAGTGTCTTAGGAAGGTGTAAGGCACCTAAGACACTCCGCTAACTTACGGTTTTCCGGCGATTAACTTATTTGACTATTTTGTTTTAACTTTTACCATTTTTGAAGCTGAACTATTTAAAGTTTCATTTAGATAAATTTACAAGTTTGCGGCATTTGTAGTTTGTCTTGCCATTTAAAAATATATTTCAAAGTTAACCTTTCTTAAGGTTTTATCTAAACAAGCTTTACGAATTTTACAATATTTTAGTGTTCTATAATTCTTGTTAAAGTTAAACTCTTTTAAACCTCGATTCTAAACAAACCTCCAATTTTAACATCTATTGTTTAAAAATTCAATTTTTCAATTTTAAATTTGATAAAAGTAGAGAGGGAATTCGATGGGGTTTGGATTCTTCTAACCCTAACTAACGACAATCAAGCAAACATATAAATGAATAGTAAAAGAGAGAGAGAGAGAGATTTCGGGTCCAAATTCGGGTTCTGTTCGCCTTGACCGAATTTTGGACCCACCCGCTTTTCGGGTTTTTCAACCCATTTTTTACCTGTCCTAATCTAGACATGCAAAATATAAGAAAATACACGACAAAGGCTTATGCCCATTACAAATAATATACAAAAGCAGTAAACAAAAAAAAGGAAAATCTTCGAATTTCATCTTCGTGAAGCTCCTCCAATCTTCATGGTATTCGACAACGCAAGACTCGAAGAAGGAAATTAAGCCTTCTACGGCTTTCTCAAAAGTGCCGAGAGAGGAGAAATGGAAGTTCGTAATGAACTCGAGGCCAAATTCATGCAACAAAATGAGGAATAGTCAGAGGGAGATGGCATAGAACAAAATGAAATGAAATATAAAAAAGAGAACCCCCACCCAAATCAATTCAATGAAGACAAAATAAGCTGTGCACCAAAAGATAGTTAAGGAAAGCTTAAAACGAATCTCCTGATATTCTCATGTTCAAAACTAAGCTAAGACACCAAACTTATATTACCAATGAAGAGAAAAGTCAAATTCATTCATAACAAGAAATCATGGAAAACATAACAAAATAAATTTTGACGTGAAGAGGACAAGGGCAATTCAATTGCCATTTAGACATCAATCAACTCTAGGACCACAACCTCAGTCATAAAGAACAAACGAAGATAAAAAAAAAAAAGATGGACTGCCCGAAAGATCATAAGATGTGATGAAGATCAGCCTTGACGCTAAATATAGTGAAGCAACTCAAATAACCCGACTAAAAAAAAAACCCAGAAAAGATAACCTATACGAGAGTCAATTCATAAGAAGGCATGGCGAAGGAGCGAGAAAACACAAAATGAATTTCATGCTAAATCGAATATATTGGAAGTAAGCGCATACCCAACAAACATGTATGCTTAAGACTCCTGTACGAGCCATTCAAACTCAACTGCGTATAAGAAAATATGCCCAACAGGTGATGTAAACCTTTATCACATTAAAAATTTCATGTCACACGAAACAGACTTGCCAATACTAACCATTATACTCAAGATATAGAGGATGCGGAAGGCATAGAAATCATATAGACGAATACATATATATCGTTCCATGACACCTTACCAAACAAAGCTCGAATGAAAACAAAGAGCCAAAACAAGGACACATTCTGAGGGATTAAAACCAAAGGGAGGAGCTCAACTGACATCCTTGTTGTTCTAGAACTCAAGTTCACATTCATGAATACAAAATATTACCATTGAATCATGCTGACTTGAAATCGCATTTTTAGACGAACTTACAACAGAATCAATCCACGGCCAAACATGATGAACTTTGACGACTAAGAAAAAAAAGAAACCATGGACTGCAGGCGAAACCAACCTAACCATGACGAACTAAAAAAAAAGTTATCAACACAAGCAGGCAAGCACAACAAGATAAGCCATCGTACGCGACATTCTCGAGTTCGAGCAAAACCTACAGATATGCCATCTTATTTGCAGCAAAACAGGTCACATTTCGAGTTCCCCAAAAACTAATCAAAGTGGGAAACGTACCTTCTTCGGAGCAGCGGAACAGGGACAGCGACAAGCAGCGAGTACTTCTTGGTCACACCACTCAAACTCGAACGGTATTCAGAGCCGACGAGAACACGAACTCGAACGACACTCAAATACGATGGGGGCTTCTGGAATTGATATCCCCGATTTTCAACTTCATTGCTTTCTACAGCGAACAGGAAAAGACCAGAATATTTTCGATAATAAGCTTTTTATACTCCTCAGTGATAAACTCTCTCCAAATATCTAACGATTTTCAACTCCGAAAATTCCAACGAAAACCTTTTCAACCACAATTCCAACAGAAGTTCAGAAAAAAAAATCTCTAACTCAATTTCTAGCCACAAAAATCTCTACCAAAAACTAGAAGCTGAAATATTTTTGAAAGCAAATTTCCTTAACTCACGATTTTTCCCCTGCTCCAAATTTTTCAACCCCTTCAACGTTTTCGGAGGGGGTATTTATAGAGGAAACTATGGTTTCGAGGGAGAGGGGCTGAAGGGATGATTGAGGCCCCTTTTGAATTCAAATTTTGAATTTTCTTCCTCTTGAGTCAAACCCACTTTTCCTGAAATTTTCGCTCTTTGCGGAAATGGAAAAAGGGGAGGGGACGGCTGGGATCGTTCCAATCGTCCTTGAGGCAAGACGTGGAATGATCTCGCGCTGCAAGGACGAAACGCAGGTCTGCCACAGCCGAAAACGCAGGTCTGGCACAGCCGAAAGCATTGCACTGCTGCGATGGGTTGGAGAAGGAGACGTGGGTGGAGAGAGAAGTCGCGTGGGGAGACGAGAAACTGGAGGCTGTTTTTTCGTACGCAGCTTCTGCGTTTTCTGGCGTTTTCAAGAAATGGCGTGGGTGTTCTATTTTCTGGGTAGCGTACTGCGAGAGGGGAAGCTCGCGTGGGGGAGACGCGAGGGGAGGAGGAGAGGAAGGGAGAGAGCGTGAGGGAGACGCCGGTGGTTTCCTTTTTTGGGGAGTTCGCCTTTTCTGCGTTTCTCTGGATTTTTTGGGGTGTTTCTGTTCTTGGAAATGGCGTGGGTGAGGGGAAGAAGGAAGGGGGTACTGGGTCGGGTCAGGTTAAGAGGGGACGGGGCGGGTTATGGGTTGGATTATTGGGATGGGCTTAAGACGTGGGCCGCTGGGAATTGGGTTGAGGATTTGGGCCGCCTGGGATTTAATTTAGTGGGCTGAGGGGGCAATTGGGTTGAGGGAAATTAATTTGGGTTGAGAGGAGTGGGCCTGGGTAGGCAAAAGAATGGTGTGGGCTGAAATGGGTTTTTAGAAGATGGCCAAATTAATTGAATCAAAAATAACAAAATAAAATAAATTAAAGGCTGAACCTTAAAATGTAAAAACGAATTTGTATTATTTAATTAACGAGCTCCGCTATTTAGTGATAAAATTATTTAACTTATAAAATAGTGATTCGAAATACAAAAGTAAACTAGTTTAATGGATTGCTTAACAAACAAGAACATATATTATTTGGTTTTTGGATAATCGTAGAATATACCACTTATATACATAATTATGTAAAAATATATTATTGAAAATTATGTTAAAACGTATTCGAAGTAACATAAAGTTCATGTATTATATTATTATATTCGTAAAATTTTATAAAACTAATTAATTTAAAATATCTGGAAAATTTAGGAAGCTCGATAATTAATTTATACCAAACGCGGGTCAAAATTGGGTGTCAACAACTGTCCCTCATTTTATTTGGGTTGATGCAAGCAGCTCGAGGAAAATTAAATTGACCGAACCAATTTTGACCAACTCCATTCGCCCCTTGACAAAAAGTTTAGGAATTATGGCCGAACCCTTGAAGATGGGTTTCCTACATATCTCAGGCTATGTGAGAATTCAGGCCACTTGTAGTTCGATGAGCTTGATTTATCGCATGATCTTGGAAGAATCAAAAGCCACTTCGACACCGAATTATGAAGGTATCGAAATGCTCGGGGAGTAGAATCCGAGAGCGAATGTTGGAATACAGTCGAGTTTCAACATTGAATTTGCCTACATATCCTTAAACTTTCGGAATCAGGCTGTGTGTAGTTCGACTCGAACGGTGGAAAAAGAAATCTATTATGCTAGATAACCTTTGGTTTTGGATAAGCGACAACATTAACGAGTATGAAAAGGAGGCTTGTAACCTCTTAGCCATGAATGTGGAGCTCTTCACATCCATAGGTAAGAACTCACACGGACATAATTTCCAAAGCTCTTGGCGCATTGTCACTAAGATTGGAAACTTACTTCCGATAAATTGAAACTTCCGGATGCGAGACTGAAACTGACGGAGCTAAAGAAAAACCTGCATGACTCGAGAGGGGTGGTTCCATCGTGGTGGAAGTCGCTCCTCTGCTCGCGTCCTAAGAGTGTGATATTCCTTTTTGGACTGTGTCCCAGTTTGCTGCTAAGAAAAAGTTCCACGTTGTGCTGCATCCTTTTTGATGTCGTCCGCACCTGTGGTTTTTGGAGAATTCATCCTTTTCGGATGCTCTCGACAAAGACTGAGATAAAACTCGTCAGCTTAAAAATGCAATTAGGATGGGAGACGGTGTCTTTTTACCGTGCCGACACTTCATTGTTCTCCTCAAATCGACGTCGACTCGATCGGTCTGGCGTCCAGCAAATAAAGCTTATATCTTGTGTTTTGCAATAAAATCTTCAATGAACTCTTCACTTGATGCTAAAATAAATAAATAAATGTTGATGCGATATTGATGTTTCTTTTGTCGTTATCTTCGATGCTCTTCTTGATGTTTACTTTTATAAGAAATAACAGAATGCAGTCGAGGCCAATGGATAAGTATTGCTCTTTCTTTATCCATGTACGTCCTCTTGCGGGGCATGAATATCTTCCCACGATACGTAAATTCCCGCGAGATATGAATCTTCTCGCGATGCATAACTTTCAGCGAGGAGTAAAATCTTCTCGCGATGTGCAAATTTTGACGAGGCATGAATTCTTCTCGTCGTGCATAAATTTTGACGAGTCATGAAATCTTCTCGTCGTTCATAATTAATGATTCGCGATGCATGATTTCCGTGATGCATGATTTTCAACGAGGCATGGATTCTTCTCGTGATGCATAAATTCCAGTGAGGTATGAAGTCTTCTCGCGATGTATAAATTTCAGCGAGGTATGAAGTCTTCTCGCGATGCATAAATTTTGACGAGGCGTGAAATCTTCTCGCCGTGCATAATTAGTGACTCGCAATGCATGATTTCGGCGATGCATGATTTCCGCGATGCATGATTCTTCAACAGTATATGACTCCCGCGATGAATGATTTCCGCGATGCATGATTTTCAACGAGGCATGGATTCTTCTCGTGATGCATAAATTCCAGCGCGAGGTATGGAGTCTTCTCGCGATGTATAAATTTCAGCGAGGTATGAAGTCCTCTCGCGATGCATAAATTTTGACGAGGCATGAAATCTTCTCGTCGTGCATAATTAATGACTCGCGATGCATGATTTCCGCGATGCATGATTTTCAACGAGGCATGGATTCTTCTCGTGATGAATAAATTCCAGTGAGGTATGAAGTCGTTTCGCGATGCATGCATGAATTCTTCTCGTGATGCATAAATTCCAGCGAGGTATGAAGTCTTCTCGCGATGTATAAATTTCAGCGAGGTATGAAGTCCTCTCGCGATGCATAAATTTTGACGAGGCATGAAATCTTCTCGTCGTGCATAATTAATGACTCGCGATGCATGATTTCCGCGATGCAGGATTTCCACTATGCATGACTCTTCAGTGTATGACTTCCGCGATGCATGATGCATGATTCCGCGATGCATGACTTCCGCGATGCATGATTCCGCGATGCATGATTCTTCTGCGATGCATGACTTCCATGCATGACTTCCGCATGCATTCCGCGATGCATGATTCCGCTATGCATGATTCCGCGATGCATGATTCTTCAGTGTATAAATACCGCGATGCATGACTTCCGCGATGCATGATTCCGCGATGCATGATTCATCAGTGTATAAATTCCGCGATGCATGAATATTTATATCGCCCCCGTGGATAGTAACGGCAAGACAATCTCCAAATAATATATCGACTTGATCGATAATGATAAAATAATAATTGCATAACTGTCTCTTCTGAGGTAATGCATTGTCTTGATCGACAATAATCATCTTGCTTTGATAACGCAATGCAAATAGCATTTTCTATAGAAGCCGTGAAATTTCGCTGAGATTCCTGTTTGATTCACCTTTGAATCTGGCCAGGCACTTTGTAAATTTCATATATTGGGGAATGGCTTGAAATAAACAAACACATTCACAAGCATCTTGACATAAACGATATGAAATGCTTCCTGCTTTCAATAAAATCACTGGTTTTGGAGATAGTTTTCTCCTTCTCCGTATTCATCCGTCGGAAGAATTCGGCCGATTTCGGTTGTTTGCTATAAACCTGCATCCACAGAAAAATTGTCAGTTTAAACATAATGATCTGTGTCGATCCCTTCGGTTGTTTGCTCCCTGTCTTGATATCTCCGGTTGATTTCCAGATTTCCCGACTCTTGATAGATAAGAAAATATCTTATGCCAAAACAGATGAAATATAAAAGGGAAATTTTTAAGAGAAACAAGAAATTTTAAGAAATAGTATCACGAAAAAGTCACTGCCAAGTCATGTCATGTCAGGCTTAACGAGCTTCTTTGAGTCCGACGCTTGTTGAATGAATTTCAGAGGCATTCCGGACTTGTAGGGAAGACCCATGACGAAATTTTGAGGCCATCCTCAAAATTTCTGTCCCAGTTTAGTATCTTGCTCATCCTTCCATTCTAACCGAACAGATCGCGGAATTTTTGAGATCTTCTCAAAAATTCTATCCCAGTTGAAAATTCGAAATGTCTTTAGTTTGATCTACCGAAGAGAAGGTTCCTTCTGGAGAATTTTTGAGTCCCTCTCAAAAATTCTGTCCCAGTTTCTATTGTAGAAGGTGGAAATAGAACTTACGAGATATATGACCGAGCCCTTGTGGCGCCTACGTATCCCGTTGAGGCAGGAATCAGGTCAAACGTAGTTCCTCTTAAAGGTTAACAAGAATAAAATCTACAAAGAAACCGACCGAGGCCGACAAAGGCCGCCTACGTATCTCATTCTTGAGAATTCAGGTCGAACGTAGTTCAGATACAAAGAAATAATAAAGGGGGTAAAGGGGGTGACCAAAGCCGACATAGGCCGCCTACGTATCTCGTTCTCGAGAATTCAGGTCAGACGTAGTTCGTTACAAGAGGGATAATAATTCAAATTGAACAAATACAAGAAAACAGAACGATAACAAGTAAATGAAGGAAAAAATGTAAAGCGAAACTTCACGTATAGTATCTTTTGACCGCATCTGAGTTGATAGGTTTGGGACATATAGTGCCATCCATCTCGGACAGGACCAAAGCACCTCCAGATAGTACTTTACGAACCATGTAGGGACCTTGCCAGTTTGGTGCAAACTTTCCTTTGTACTCGTCTTGATGAGGAAAAATATGCTTAAGAACCAACTGACCAACTTCAAAATTTCTGGCTCTTACTCTTTTGTGAAAAACGCGAGTCATTCTCTGTCTATACAACTGGCCATGGCAGACGGTGACCATTCTTTTCTCATCAATCAAGGCTAGTTGATCAATCTATTTGCTGACCCACTCAGCGTTACTTAATTCAGCTTCTTGGATGATCCTTAGTAACGGTATCTCGACCTCAATAGGTACGACTGCTTCTGTTCCATTTACTAGCAAGTATGGAGTAGCCCCAGTCGATGTTCTGACCGTTGTTCGATAACCTAGTAGAGCATATGGAAACATTTCATGCCAACCTCGCTGTTTGTCAATCATTTTCCTCAGAATTTTCTTGATATTCTTGTTGGCGGCCTCTACAGCTCCGTTCATTTGAGGGCGATAAGCAGTTGACCTTCGGTGAATAATCTTGAATTGTTCACATATCTCTTTCATAAGATGACTGTTGAGATTTGCACCGTTATCAGTAATGATGGACTCTGGAACTCCGAATCTGCATATCAGATTGTTGCGGACAAAATCGACCACCACTTTCTTGGTTACCAATTTGTAAGAGGCTGCTTCCATCCACTTGGTGAAATAATCAATGGAAACCAAAATAAATCTGTGTCCGTTAGAAGCGGCTGGCTCTATAGGACCGATGACATCCATTCCCCAAGCTATAAATGGCCAAGGTGAACTCATAACATTAAGTTCGTGAGGTGGCACCCGTATCAGATCACCGTGCACTTGACATTTCTGGCATTTTTGCACGAATTTGCAACAGTCATTCTCCATAGTCATCCAGAAATAACCAGCTCGAAGAACCTTTCTTGACAAAGTAAGACCGTTCATGTGCGTACCGCAAACTCCAGCATGTATATGTTCAATAAGCCTCACAGCTTCAGCAGCATCTACACATCTTAAAAGACCCAAATCTGGAGTCCTCCTATACAGGACTTCTCCATTCAGAAAGAAATTGAGAGCCATACGACGTATCGACTTCTTTTGATTAGATGTAGCGTCTTCTGGATATGTCCCAGACTGCAAGTACCTCTTTATGTCGAAATACTAAGGCAAACCATCTGGTTCTGATTCAACATGTGAACAATGGACTGGATGTTCCTTCAAGTCTATATCCAACGGGTCGATGTAATCAGTATCCGGATGTTTGATCATTGAAGCGATGGTGGCAAGAGCATCAGCTAATTCATTCTGTATTCTGGTAGTATGTCTGAACTCGATCTTGCGAAACCTTTTACACAGATTTTGCACATACTGTACGTAAGGTACAATTTCGGGTTCTTCACAGCCCATTCTGCTTGAACCTGATGAATCAAAAGGTCTGAATCTCCGATAACCAATAACTCGTAAACATTCATGTCAACGGCCATTTTCAAACCGAGAATACAAGCTTCGTATTCAGCCATGTTGTTTGTGCAATTGAAGCGCAGTTTAGCCTCCATAGGATAATGCTGACCAGATTCTGATACTAAGACTGCTCCAACACCTTTACCCTGGTTATTTGCCGCCCCATCGAAGAACAATCTCCAACCTGGATACGCTTCAGAAATATCTTCACCCACAAATGATACTTCTTCGTTGTGAAAATACGTCTTGAGAGGTTCATATTCTTCGTCAACGGGATTTTCCGCAAGATGATCACCCAAAGCTTGTGCCTTTATTGCCTTCTGAGTCACGTACACGATATCAAACTCACTCAACAGCATTTGCCATTTAGCTAACTTTCCAGTCGGCATTGCTTTCTGGAAAATGTACTTCAATGGATCCATTCTGGAAATGAGATATGTAGTGTATGAAGACAAGTAGTGCCTCAATTTCTGGGCAAGCCACGTCAGAGCACAGCATGTTCATTCCAGCAAAGTGTACCGAGACTCATACGGAGTAAATTTCTTGCTTATGTAGTAGATAGCCTTTTCCTTCTTCCCTGTCTCGTCATGTTGACCAAGTACACATCCAAAGGCGTTATCTGAAACAGACAAATACAGCAACAAAGGACTCCCTTCTCGCGGAGGAACCAATACTGGTGGGTTAGACAAATAGCTCTTGATAGCGTCGAAAGCGATCTGGCACTCTTCAGTCCACTTAGTCGGGGCATCTTTCTTCAACAATTTGAAAATAGGCTCACACACCACTGTTGATTGTGCTATAAACCGGCTGATATAGTTTAACCTTGTAACGACCTGTTTAGTCGTTTTGAGCAGCAGATTTTATTCTGGAAAAACTGGCCAAGACTACGGACACCACGACGGACCGTCATAGTCACGACAGCCCGTCGAGAGTGTATCGTTTCAATATACTTAGGAATTCTGAAACTGGGCACTGAAAATCGACTCTCTGTAAATTATGACGGACCTGCAGTACGGGCCGTCACATCCACGATGGACCGTCGTGAGCTCCCGTTGCAAAACACTTCAACTTTTGAGAATTTGGTACAAGGAACGAGTCTCTGACCGTCATAACGGAAGTGCAGGACGGACCGTCACGAGTGTGACGGACCGTCACAGTGCACTTAGTGAAAAATGGGATTCCAGGCTGTTGCGACGACCTGCGTGACGGACCGTCGCAGGCACGACGGGCCGTCACAGGTTGCGCAAAACCCAGGCAGAATCGGATTTCTTTACACGTTTTAAGGGACGTTTTGGACTATTCTTTCCTTAATTATAAAGATTGAGGGTTAATATTAATAAGTCCAATTCTTGAGGGATAAAAGAGGTAACTTTGGGTTAATTAGTGGGGTATTATTGTCCTCTTTTACACTTAATTATATGATAATTAGGGTAAAGGAAAAGAGGGTTTGAATAAAACAAAACAGAAAGAACCAAGAGAAAGAGAGGAATCGATCGAGAGGCTGAGGAGAAAAACAAAGCTTTGGAAATTCTTGCTTGATCACTAGTCTTCGGTGGAGGTAGGTTATGGTTGTTTTACGATATTCGTAGTGAACTCTTAATAGTGAATAATATGTATTGATTGTATTGTAAACCCTGCTATATGCTTAATTGTATGCTTGCATGAATATGATTGTATGATTTT
>CM064969.1:58734455-58787285 GCA_032847665.1 Solanum chilense
GGATCGGAGTGTCACGTTCCGACACATATAGGGGATCGGAGTGTCACGTACCGACACAAGAGGAAGAAAGATAATGAATCTTGAAAGATGATAAATATACTCAACATAATGAACTTAATTTCCCAAATGAGTATGGCATGGAGGCTTGAGTCCTCATGGATGAACTTGATAGTACTTGTTGATGATTATAGTACTTGTTATTGCTACATGTTGAGTTTTATAGTAGATTTATGATATTATTGATATATGTTGTTTTCTATTTTGAGTTGGCCGATGATATCTACTCAGTACTTGTGGTTGTACTGACCCCCTACTTTTATGTTTTCTTCTTTGTTATTTGTGGAGTGCAGCAAACGTTCCGTCATCTTCAACTCAGCAGTAATTCGAGCCAGTCTTCGTCACACCGGATCTTCAGGGTGAGCTAATGCTTCTAGCTTGGACTGGATCTTCTTCTTTAAGTCTTGATGCCTTGAACTTCCGGCATGGACTAGCTTTCATTTGTTTTAGCTTCTTAGACATTCTTAGTTTAGTAATTTAAGATAGATGTTCTTGTGATGATGACTTCCAGATTGTGGGGATATTAATAATAGTTATTGATTTGATTTTAATAATGAGTTTAAGTCTTCCGCATTACTTTTGTTGATATTATATTGAAATGTTTAAGGTTTAGGTTGGTTGGTTCGCTCACATAGGAGGGTAAATGTGGGTGCCAGTCGCGGCCCGGTTTTGGGTCGTGACAAACCTCCCCAAGAAACTCATCACTTCTTTTCTCGTCTTCGGCGGAGGTAACTCCTGAATTGCCTTAATCTTGGAGGGGTCGAGCTCAATACCTCTTCTGCTGACTATAAACCCCAACAACTTCCCAGCTGGGACTCCAAAAGCACATTTGGCGGGATTTAGCTTCAAGTTGTACTGATGCAAACGTTCAAAGAATTTTCTCAGGTGTGTCAAATGATCCGAACTCTCACGGGATTTGATTATGACATCGTCCACGTATACTTCAATTTCCTTGTGAATCATGTCATGAAAGATGGTCGTCATGGCTCTCATGTAAGTAGCACCGGCGTTCTTGAGGCCGAATGGCATTACCCTGTAGTGATACACACCCCAAGGTGTGATGAATGCCGTTTTTTCTGCGTCTTTTTCATCCATCAAGATTTGGTGATAACCCGCGTAGCAATCCACAAATGACTGCATCTCATGTTTGGCACAGTTGTCAATCAAAATATGGATATTTGGCAATGGAAAATTATCCTTTGGACTAGCCTTGTTGAGATCTCTGTAATCGACACAAATCCTGATTTTTCCATCTTTCTTGGCGACCGGAACGACATTTGCCAACCAGGTGGGATATTGCGTTACTTCTACCAATCGAGACTCTATCTGCTTGGTGATTTCCTCCTTGATCTTCAAACTCAATTCAAGTTTGAATTTCCGAGTCTTTTGTTTCACCGGTTCGAACCCCGGGTTGATAGGCAACTTATGAGATACGACATCAGTACTCAACCCTTGCATGTCAACGACTTCCCAAACGAACACATCACTGTATTCCGCAAGCAGATGAACCAGGCTCTCCTTCTGAGTTTCATTCAGGTGGGTGCTGATCTTAACCTCTTTGACACATTCCGAATCTCCCAAATTCATCATTTCTGTCTCCTCCAGATTCGGTTTATGTTGATTCTCGAACTGTCGAAATTCTTCTGCTACATAATCCGGTCCCCCACTTTCTTCGTCGTAGTCGTCGACCTCGTTGTCATTTACCTCATTTTGCTCATTTAGCTCATGACATGACATGACATTGGCAGGTTTATACGTTACAGAAATCATAAACAGACAAAATTAGGAAAGTAAAATATAACAAGTAATTTAATAAACAAAGTCAAAATAAGGAGGCTTTCATTTAAATCAAACAAAATGTGAACTTGGGTCATGGCACAGGGCCATGTCATTTTTCGAACATCACAACAAAATTCAAAATCAAGAACAATGCAGAAATGATGGGTCTCGGGCCTCTTCCGGACGACCACCAATTTTACTATGCATAACATAATTCCTTTCTACCCAAGAGTCCGGGACATCAGGATTGGCGTGGACGTCCAATTTTGCAGCATCTCCCCTGGTTCAGCATCATGAATGCCAGCTGGCTCAACCTCCTCCTCTATGACGGCATTGATCTCCTTGAACAGGTCACAGATTCCTTCCCCGTCGTCTTCAGGCTCGGCATGCTCCCGGACTGGAAAGGAGTCATAGAGATGCGGGATCGGCTTAGTCAACTCTTGATCCCTTCTCCTCTTCATCTTCATATCATCATCTGTGGGGATGTACCCCAAACCATACTTTGATCCCTTAGCAAGGACGGGAACAGGCTCGATGATCCCTTGGGCATTCCTTCCTAGTCCGGAACCTGGTTCGAATCTTCTCTTCAGCATTACCGTGGCAATCATTCTGTACACGGCTGGCATGGGAGTCTGCGAGGCCAAGCCCTCATCGGTAGAATTTACCAACTCCACCGTGTAGAAGTCTGAACCTTGCGGCGTCTCGTTCAAAACCGGCACCTGCTTTCCTGAGTGGCCCTTTTCGCCATGAATAACCAGTTCTTCATTTTTCCACACCAGTTTCATCATTTGGTGGAGAGTGGAGGGGACGGCTCCAGCCATGTGAATGAATGGCCTTCCCAAAAGAAGGTTATAGCTGGTGTCGATATCCAACACCTGGAACTTTGCCTCGAACTCCGCAGGGCCCATTTGGATGGTCAGGTTTACCGCTCCTAACGTCTCTCTCTGTACACCATCAAATGCCCTCACATTGACCTGGTTTTGCTCCAACTTTCCGAGGTCAAACCGCAACTACTTTAGCGTGGACAGGGGCATATGTTCAAACCAGATCCGTCGTCTACCAGAACACGGTTGATGACCTTTCCGCGACATATCATGGTGATATGTAGGGCTTTGTTATGGGACCTCCCTTCGGCCGGCAATTCATCATCACAGAAACTGATACGGTGTCCCCGAATGACCTGGTGATCATAGCAGCTACATTATTGCTGCTCGTACCCGAGGGCACATATGTGTCATCCAGGGCTTTCATCAAAGCCTGTCTGTGGGACCAGGAGCTCATCAATAGGGCCCACACAGAAATCTGGGCTGGAGTCTTCTCCAAGTGCTTGACAATGGAGTAGTCTTTGGGCTGCATTCTCCTCCAGAACTCCCCGGCTTCTGCTTCGCTGATCGGTCTCTTGGCATGATCTTTCTTTTGTCCTCCGAGAGCAAGCTCGTCAGGAGTGTAACATCTGCCAGATCTAGTCATGCCTTGAGCCACGGCCGTTTCTATCACAAACTTGGGTTTGGCGAGAGTCTTTGAGGGCACCACGGCAACAGCCTTAGCAGGTGTCAGAATGACGAACTCTCCCTTTTCCCTGACGCTTAAAGAAGCGACAGCCCTTTCTAAGTCTTCCTGAACAACAGGAGTGATTCTCTTGGTTTCACGCTCATCTTTGTCAATTTCTATCATGTTGATGTTTCCACCCCCATGATTTGGCAACGGATTCGTGTTGACGTTTGGCGCCGCAGGCTGAAGGGAGACCACTTCCTGGTCGATCAAGTCCTGGATCCTGTGCTTGAGATTGATACAGTCTTCTGTATCATGTCCAACACTGTTGGAATGATAAGCACATCTCTGCTCCGGTCTGTAGAATCTGGAATTGACATCCACGGGCTTGGGCCCCACAGGGTGGATGTATCCGGCCGCGGATAATCTTTCGAACAATTTAGTTCTACTTTCAGCCAACACGGTGAAGCTTCTGGAGGGATTCTTCTCAAACCTGGGGCGAGGGGGATCATACCCGCCTTGCTGAGGGGGAGGGACTTGTTGATAACTGCGGGCATTTGGTCGTGGAGCTTGGGTTCTGGGGTAGGGATTTGTTTGGTAGTTTGGCATTGGGGCTTGGTAATTTGGATGGGGGCTTTGATATGCTGGGGTTTGTATTTGATATGCAGGGGACGGTGCTCGATAGCTTGGCTGTACATTAGCGCAGCTGGGAGCGACATTCTGGTAATGGGGAGGGACTTGATAAGCTTGGGGGTAGTTTGGATATAAGGAGGGAAAATTTTGGGGAACCGGGGGTGGATTCTGATACGACACAATATGGGCCTCTGGATAAGTGGGGGCGGCATTGTAATGGCCGGAATGATTTGATTGTGGACGGTGGGCTTGATGAGGCTTTGATGGAGGGTTGGAGCGGCCTTGGGGACGTGGTAAGTTTCTGGGGATTTTTCTTCCCCCTTATGATATAGCGGAAACCTCCTCTCTTTTCTTCCTTACCAGTCCGGAAGATCCAGGCAATGCAGACACTCGGGCTATCTTCCCCGACTTCAGGCCATCTTCGATAGTCTCACCCACTTTGACTATCTCGGCGAACTTGGCGCCGATTAATAAGATGACTCTGTCATAATACTCGGGCTCCTGCACCCGTATGAACACCTCTACAATCTCCTTTTCTGTCATCGGAGGCCTCACCCTCGTTGCCTCCTTCCTCCATCTGTACGCAAACTCTCGATAGCTTTCTGTGGGCTTCTGCTTCATCTTCTCCAAGGAGTACCGATCAGGGACTATCTCGACGTTGTATGCGAATCTGTCGATGAAATCCTTAGCCAGTGCGCTCCAACTGGGCCATTGTCGAGTCTCATATGACGTGAACCATTCCAGGGCCTCACCGCATAGGCTCCGGCTGAACAACCTCATCAGCAACGCTTTATCTTTGCCAACTCCCACGAGTTGGTCACAGTACGCTCTTAGGTGTGCCATGGGGTTGCCCACCCCTCCCAAGGTATCAAACTTCGGGATCTTGATACCTTCAGGTAGGTTCAAGTCTGGGTGGATGCATAGTTCTGTGTAGCTTAACCCGGCGATGTCTGGAGTGCCTTGCAATTCTTTCATCGCCCTTTTGATCTCCTCCTTTATGTCTACCTTCGCTTCTTCCCTCGCCCTCCACTATCTTTCTTGCTCCTCGTAATGGTCCAACTCGGAGCCGTGCACCTCATGCTTGACTGGGACAAGGACTTGAAAAGTGGTTCTTTTGGGGAGGGGTGGAGCTATGGAAGGGCTTGGGACGTTCTGTGCGGTTTGATAGTTTTGCGGATGATTTTGGGGATTGGTATTTTGGGTCAAGTGGGGATGCGGTGTTTGGGAATTGAAGGCGGTGGGATTTTGGGTTTGATTTTGGGGTAGTGGGGCGGTTTGAGTATTTTGGGGGTGTGGGGGTATTTGTGGAGGATTGTTTGGGAGTGGTGAGGGAGTTTGATAGGAGACTGACGTGTATTGGGGGTTTTGGGTGGTCATATCTATCCCGGACGGGTTATGCACGGGTGTTGATGAACGGTGCTGAGTAGGATCCAAGTTGGACGAAGGGAAGTACGTAGGAGGTCTTGCATCGAGAAAGTTGGGGCCAAACTCGGGTGGAGGCGTATCTTGCCTTTGCTGCATTTCTACCCTCAGATCTGCTATCTGCTGCATTAGTTGCGCAATAAGCTCATTCTGCTCTGCCACGGTGGGCTGAGCCACCACGAAGTCTGTGAGGCTGACTTGTTCATTGTTGTCTCCCATGTCTGTATTTGCGCTTGGAACGGGGAAGGAATCTGCGGGACCTTTGGATCTGGTGAAATAGGGGTGATCTGCCAGCTTTATCGACACAGATCAGTAAGAGGTACCTGAGAGGTGAAACAACTCAGAGGCAAATTTGTTAGTGCATATCCGGAGTACAAAATGCATAATATCGCACAGAACACGAATAAACACACAAGTCGCTTTGTTTGAGGATATCTTAACCCATGAATGAGGACGGAAGTATATTCTGAACAAACAGGAATTTGTTTGCTTAGCGCTATCTCGGGAAAGCTGAATCACGTTGAGCTATGGTCTTCTTGCGGCTGCTTTTTGACGCCCGTTGATCTTATGTTCGTATCTTTGTAATACGGAGGAGAATGAAAATTTTTGGTGATAGGGGCCGGGTCGGGAAGGCTGCCTACGTATCTCACAAGGAGAATTCAGGCCCAACGTAGTTCGGATACAAGGGTGACATTCACTCTTTCATTGTGATTACAAGGGAATTGAAAAAACAACATTGAAATTCCTAGAAGACAACACTTTGGCGATTTCTCGTTTTGTAGCTGAGTCATTCTTTTCCTCTCAGACAGTCGGAAATGGAGGCTTGTAGATGATTTCCTCTTCATCGTCCTCCTCAATTGATTCTTGGTCGGGACCACTGTCGTCTGCTCCCTATTCACGGGCGGGATGTTTTCCGCCCATTAAGTTGCTATGGGTTGCCAATTCTTCGTCGAGTGTCGCACTTCTGGCCAACAACACGGAAGTCTCAATATCTACCTTCGCTTCTCTCGCCTTTCCTTCGTGTATCTCCAAACGAAGCAAGTTCAAACTTTTCCTTAGGCTTTCGGTTTCCATCTCAACCTCCTTCTTTCTTTTCATCTGCGACGCCAGATCTTCATCCAAAGTCGTGACCGCAGCTTTGTAGATTGTCGTGGTCATGTCTACTTTAAGTCCCTCCTCCTTAACCTTCTGAATCTCTCCAGTGACTCGCTCGATCTTTCTTCGCAATTCCTCCTCAGTGAGCTCCGTCTGGACGTTTTTGACTTTGTCCATAGCTGTGATTCACCTTTCCTGAGAGGATAGAGAGGTATTTAGGATTTGTGAGAAGGATTTTTTGCGTGAGAAACTTAAGACTTGGGAATTTTGGTCGGACATATGGGATAGTGGCTTCCGTATATTCGTTGGAATTTTGGCTAGGAGTGGGTTTATGACATCCTCATTCAAAGCAACATAACACATAAACATTTACACAAATATATCGTGTCCTAAACATGCATGTGACCCTTTTGTGCCAAGGGTAGGCCTAGCGGTCTGAAGGATGTATTGCGCCATTTAAATAAGTAATTGTACCCCCGAAACAAATTTCACTAGATGTCATAGCGTTCATTACACAATCAAAATCAAAAGGGATACATCTTGGGAAGGGGATGTAGTGCAAATACACATATAAAATAAATCCCACGCAGGGGAGTTAAAGGGTCGATGATCCAGCTCCTCTTCTGGCCTTCTCCACTTCTTCTCGGATAATGCACTTGTTGGTGAACACGTATGGCTCAGCGAACGCAGCTTTGGAAGATGTTGGTACGGCTCGTAAGGTGTTCATCTGCTCATCCAGAATAGCATGCAAACGCATTAGACAAGTCCTTGTGTCAGCTAATTCTTGTGACGTCACGGCCAAAACTCTCTGATTTTCTAATTCCCGGAGTTGGTACGCTTGCTCCTTTTGTTGAAATTCCTGTTCTTTCTTATGAAATTCCTGCTCCCTTCGGTCCCACTCTTGCTGAAAATGGTACGCGTGAATCTGAAGCCTTGTCTCCACGTATTCGATTTTTCGACCCGTGCGTGGTGTTGGATCCACTACACTATGCAAACCATTATGCAACCATGTCTTGTATTCGTCGACATATCCTGCTCCATACCTGTCTTCGGTGACCTCCCCCTTCATGTTGACACGTCCGGCCCATTCCTGGAGGATAATTTTAGCGAAAGGTATTTTGTCCTTCTCGTTGTAATCGACTATGAAAGAGTCGGCATCTCCTTGGACGGGTGTGATTTGGACTTTCCCAAATTGCCACATCACTCTCGTCGGGTTGTAAGGACGCAGGCCTCTGATGCCGGGAAGGACTAAAAATGGAAGTTTGGCCCCTTGTGCTGCTACCATCTGGGACTTGAAGCTCGGTAACACCCACTGTATGTCTCCTTCTTTCAAATCATAAAACACCCTTGCCCACGCATCCCTGGTGGTGTGAATTGGAAATTTACGGATGCTCAAGTAGAACTCGTAATTATCGAGAGGACTTGTTTGACTCGGTTCGGCCGACTCCTGTGGCTGGAGGTTGTCTCTTTTACATAAATGTTCTGTCAACCACCATTGGAGTAAGATATTGCAACCTTGGAAAAACGGGTACCCGTTCTTGCACAGACTCAAGGATCGATAAATGTCGGACAAGATGACTGGGGCCAAGCAGCAGTATTTCTTTTCTTCAGATCTTTTACCGACTCCTCTGAACATGGCATTCACTACCATCACTACCCGGGTGTCGATTTCTCTTCCTTCATCTTTAGGGAACACCATAGTTCCCAAGAGACATGCAGAGAAAGCGATATCTTGAGTTTGCCTCCAAGTACTATGATCATGGAATTCGTCCGGGAACAGTCTAAAATAATTGTCGTGCCCCCACCTCTCAAAAAATCTCATTAGAGGAATGTCGTGGGTCTCTAACCAATCTGCATTCACTAGGAATAACATGTCTCTTAATTCGTTCTTGGTTGGCCTATCTGGTAGGAGAATGTGATGATCGGGACGCTTTTTCCTTTTGCCGCACGTCCCAATTGAGTCAAGGCAGTCTTTGATTTCTTCTAGTGTGGGCGTTATTTCGACATCTCCAAATCGAAAGACCATTTTATCATCGTCCCAAAATCAAGTGATGACCTCGATAAACGTGGGCCATACCTTGAAGTCCATTATCGAAGGTAGGTGACCCAAGTAAATCGAGATTTCTCTCTTCTGACACTCCTTAAGATTGCCCCACCATACTCGAAGAATGTCGGGTGCCTGAGTGACCATTTTGAAGTGAAGGAACTGACTTGACATCTACAAAAACATAGAACTAGTTAATTTCAATCCCCCCGATACAATAACTAGTTAAACACGCAATACATCCTTCAAAAACAACAACACATGAACGTTCTATCGAGCCGTAGGCTCTTTGGACTCAAGGTGGACTTTTCTAATGGGCCCGACACTCCTTGGGTGTCGGGTCATCTTAGGCCAATGCGCTAATTTTCGGGATTTGGGTCTCGCTCTATCCTAGTTTGACTAAGAATAGGTTGTATTCAGAGTGGAATGGGTAACCCAAGCAGACTACTTGGGCTGGGACAATTAACGATCGTTGACTATCAAGTAGTCAACAACACTCGCCAGGGTGCCCCGAGAAAATATTTGGTTAATGAACGACTGCGAACCCGCATAATCGTCCTTTAGTGGAAATGTAACAAGTGTCGTTTGACGGAAGTATGTATGTTATGCATGCAACAGTCTAAAAATCTAAATAATTTAAACACTTAAACAAATAAGCAAATATGTTAATCCTAGGGTTAGAATCCTCCAAAATCCCCAGCGGAGTCGCCATTTCTGTTTTATAAAAAAAAATATTTTGAAAAGAGTTTGCTTTGTTTTCGAGTTATTTTCGACTTTTAGGAGTCGCCACTTAATTTTTTAAGAAAAATCAAGAAAACTTATTTCCAAAACAATTTAAACAGAAAAATTTGTTTTGCAAATATTTTAGGGGGTTCGGGATTCTTATTAGTGTCTTAGGAAGGTGTAAGGCACCTAAGACACTCCGCTAACTTACAGTTTTCCGGCGATTAACTTATTTGACTATTTTGTTTTAACTTTTACCATTTTTGAAGCTGAACTATTTAAAGTTTCATTTAGATAAATTTACAAGTTTGCGGCATTTGTAGTTTGTCTTGCCATTTACAAATATATTTCAAAGTTAACCTTTCTTAAGGTTTTATCTAAACAAGCTTTACGAATTTTACAATATTTTAGTGTTCTATAATTCTTGTTAAAGTTAAACTCTTTTAAACCTCGATTCTAAACAAACCTCCAATTTTAACATCTATTGTTTAAAGTTTCAATTTTTCAATTTTCAATTTTAAAATTGATAAAAGTAGAGAGGGAATTCGATGGGGTTTGGATTCTTCTAACCCTAACTAACGACAATCAAGCAGACATATAAATGAATAGTAAAAGAGAGAGAGAGAGAGAGAGAGATAGAGAGAGAGAGAGAGAGAGATTTCGGGTCCAAATTCGGGTTCTGTTCGCCTTGACCAAATTTTAGACCCACCCGCTTTTCGGGTTTTTCAACCCATTTTTTACCTATCCTATCTAGACATGCAAAATATAAGAAAATACACAACAAAGGCTTATGCCCATTACAAATAAAATACAAAAGAAGTAAACAAAAAAAAGGAAAATCTTCGAATTTCGTCTTCGTGAAGCTCCTCCAATCTTCATGGTATTCGACAGCGCAAGACTCGAAGAAGGAAATTAAGCCTTCTACGGCTTTCTCAAAAGTGCCGAGAGAGGAGAAATGGGAGTTCGTAATGAACTCGAGGCCAAATTCATGCAACAAAATGAGGAATAGTCAGAGGGAGATGGCATAAAACAAAATGAAATAAAATATAAAAAAGAGAACCCCCACCCAAATCAATGCAATGAAGACAAAATAAGCTGTGCACCAAAAGATAGTTAAGGAAAGCTTTAAAACGAATCTCCTGATATTCTCATGTTCAAAACTAAGCTAAGACACCGAACTTATATTACCAATGAAGAGAAAAGTCAAATTCATTCATAACAAGAAATCATGGAAAACATAACAAAATAAATTTTGACGTGAAGAGGACAAGGGCAATTCAATTGCCATTTAGACATCAATCAACTCTAGGACCACAACCTTAGTCACAAAGAACAAACGAAGATAAAAAAAAAATAATAATAAAGATGGACTGCCCGAAAGATCATAAGATGTGATGAAGATCAGCCTCGACGCTAAATATAGTGAAGCAACTCAAATAACCCGACTAAAAAAAACCCAGAAAAGATAACCTATACGAGAGTCAATTCATAAGAAGGCATGGCGAAGGAGCGAGAAAACACAAAATGAATTTCATGCTAAATCGAATATATTGGAAGTAAGCGCATACCCAACAAACATGTATACTTAAGACTCATGTACGAGCCATTCAAACTCAACTGCGTATAAGAAAACATGCCCAACAGGTGATGTAAACCTTTATCACATTAAAAATTTCATGTCACCAAAACAGACTTGCCAATACTAACCATTATACTCAAAATATAGAGGATGCGGAAGGCATAGAAATCATATAGACGAATACATATATATCGTTCCATGACACCTTACCAAACAAAGCTCGAATGAAAACAAAGAGCAAAAACAAGGACACATTCTGAGGGATTAAAACCAAAGGGAGGAGCTCAACTGACATCCTTGTTGTTCTAGAACTCAAGTTCACATTCATGAATACAAAATATTACCATTGAATCATGTTGACTTGAAATCGCATTTTTCGACAAACTTACAACAGAATCAATCCACGGCCAAACATGATGAACTATGACGACTAAGAAAAAAAAGAAACCATGGACTGCAGGCAAAACCAACCTAACCATGACGAACTAAAAAAAAAGTTATCAACACAAGCAGGCAGGCACAACAAGATAAGCCATCGTACGCGACATTCTCGAGTTCGAGCAAAACCAACAGATATGCCATCTTATTTGCAGCAAAACAGGTCACATTTAGAGTTCCCCAAAAACTAATCGAAGTGGGAAACGTACCTTCTTCGGAGCAGCGGAACAGGGACAGCGACGAGCAGCGAGTACTTCTTGGTCACACCACTCAAACTCGAACGGTATTCAGAGCCGACGAGAACACGAACTCGAACGACACTCAAATACGATGGGGGCTTCTGGAATTGATATCCCTGATTTTCAACTTCACTGCTTTCTACAGCGAACAGGAAAAGACCAGAATATTTTCGATAATAAGATTTTTATACTCCTCAGTGATAAACTCTCTCCAAATATCTAACGATTTTCAACTCCGAAAATTCCAACGAAAACCTTTTCAACCACAATTCCAACAGAAGTTCAGAAAAAAAAATCTCTAACTCAATTTCTAGCCACAAAAATCTCTATCGAAAACTAGAAGCTGAAATATTTTTGAAAGCAAATTTCCTTAACTCACGATTTTTCCCCTGCTCCAAATTTTTCAACCCCTTCAACGTTTTCGGAGGGGGTATTTATAGAGGAAACTATGGTTTCGAGGGAGAGGGGCTGAAGGGATGATTGAGGCCTCTTTTGAATTCAAATTTTGAATTTTCTTCCTCTTGAGTCAAACCCACTTTTCCTGAAATTTTCGCTCTTTGCGGAAATGGAAAAAGGGGAGGGGACGGCTGGGATCGTTCCAATCGTCCTTGAGGCAAGACGTGGAATGATCTCGCGCTGCAAGGACGAAACGCAGGTCTGCCACAGCCAAAAACGCAGGTCTGGCACAGCCGGAATCATTGCACTGCTGCGATGGGTTGGAGAAGGAGACGTGGGTGGAGAGAGAAGTCGCGTGGGGAGACAAGAAACGCGGCTGGAGGCTGCTTTTTCATACGCAGCTTCTGCGTTTTCTGGCGTTTTCAAGAAATGGCGTGGGCGTTCTGTTTTCTGGGTAGCGTACTGCGAGAGGGGAAGCTCGCGTGGGGGAGACGCGAGGGGAGGAGGAGAGGAAGGGAGAGAGCGTGAGGGAGACGCGGGTGGTTTCCTTTTTTGGGGAATTCGCCTTTTCTGCGTTTCTCTGGGTTTTTTGGGGTGTTTCTGTTCTGGGAAATGGCGTGGGTGAGGGGAAGAAGGAAGGGGGTACTGGGTCGGGTCAGGTTAAGAGGGGACGGGGCGGGTTATGGGTTGGATTATTGGGATGGGCTTAAGACGTGGGCCGCTGGGAATTGGGTTGAGGATTTGGGCCGCCTGGGATTTAATTTAGTGGGCTGAGGGGGCAATTGGGTTGAGGGAAATTAATTTGGGTTGAGAGGAGTGGGCCTGGGTAGGCAAAAGAATGGTGTGGGCTGAAATGGGTTTTTAGAAGATGGCCAAATTAATTGAATCAAAAATAACAAAATAAAATAAATTAAAGGCTGAACCTTAAAATGTAAAAACGAATTTGTATTATTTAATTAACGAGCTCCGCTATTTAGTGATAAAATTATTTAAGTTATAAAATAGTGATTCGAAATACAAAAGTAAACTAGTTTAATGGATTGCTTAACAAACAAGAACATATATTATTTGGTTTTTGGATAATCGTAGAATATACCACTTATATACATAATTATGTAAAAATATATTATTGAAAATTATGTTAAAACGTATTCGAAGTAACATAAAGTTCATGTATTATATTATTATATTCGTAAAATTTTATAAAACTAATTAATTTAAAATATCTGGAAAATTTAGGAAGCTCGATAATTAATTTATACCAAACGCGGGTCAAAATTGGGTGTCAACAAACGAAGAAGGAATAAAGAAAAGGGAGAGACAAGAGTACACACCGGAGGCTAGATGTTGAATAGGAGCAATTAGATCAACAATAAAAGTTAGAACTCTAAATTTTGAAGAAAAAAATTGAGTTAAACTTTTTTAATCTAAGTAGAAATCAATAGTCAGATATTGTAGTTTCATAGTAAGATATAAAATTAAAAAAAAACTTTTATACATAAAAAATTGTATGCGCCTACCGAGAATCGAACACACGCATTGCGGGAGGCGAACGACCTAGCTGGGCGCCCAACTACCACTTAGCCAAACACTTCAGTATTTTTATGGGTTCACATGGAATATATACATACATTGTATTTTATATTTTAATACAAATATAGAATCTAAGAAAAAGTCGGTGGATTCGTCAAACCCCCTTCCACTACAGTAGCTTTGCCCCTGATTACAACAATAACTCTTCACAGTTATTAACTCAAATCACATCACTTTTTTAAAGGATTTCTACCTTTTATTTTAATCTTGTAGTTGGATGCAAGATATTTTCTTACAAATATTTGTCTTTCCTATTATATTTCAACTAGTTAAGTTATCCGCACTTCGGGCGGTGGTGAACTACATCAATAATATACTCTAAACATTTGATAATATAAGTGTTCTCAAATGGGAATAGACCTACAATAAATTATCAAGAATATTTTATTCAAAGATTAAATGAAAATTTTCTTAATCTTAAAACCAAAAAAAAAAATTGATTCTAAGTTTTTATGCATTTTTTATTAATTCTTTATTTTAATTTAATGATAAAAATATATTATATATAAAGCTGGATGATAAAAATAGGACGTGGGGCATCGCTTTCACCAGGTTTATCATTTATCTTTTTTTATCAATTTTTTGATTTTTATTTATCTCTAAAATATACTAAAATAAGGAGGAAAATATAATTAAAATAACTTAATTATCTCTCCTTATCATTACTACTACCATTTATTACTCTTCATCTCTCATCAGTATATTATTATAATTTATTTTTTTCCTTAAAAATTCTCCCATCTTACCTTTTAGGTTACTATCCGACACGTTTTTCTTTTCTACATCTTTTATCTCATATAATTTATTGTCAGAAAAAAAATTCTGAAAATTAAAAATTTAATTTTAATCATAACTTTCATCATCTCTCATCACTATTATTTTAATATATTATTTTTCTTAAATTCTCTCATTTTACTTTTTATGCCTATATTTTTTTTAAAAAAAAAAAAACACTTTTCTACAACTTTTTTTATCTCAATAATCTCATTTACTGTTGTCATAAATATTTTTCAAAAACTATCTTTTTAAAAAATTCCATCAAACATTATTATTTGATCTTTCCTTAAACCTTCATCTTCTTTCTCTGATATTTCTTTCATTCATAAAAAATTATGAAACAAATAAAGTTAGTGATAAAAGAATAAGATCGAAAAAGAAAAACTATTGACAAAAAAATTACAATATAAATATAATATTATTATGGAAAGCATAACAGTTGTTTTCCTATTTATACATAGTTAAATTGAGCAATAAATGAAAACACTTATTATTATTTTTAAATTATAGAGTAATTTAATTTTTATGAAATTAATTTAAAAACATATAAGAATCTATATTAGACTAAGGATTGATCTAACAATTACAAGGGCAAAGTCAAAATCAAATTCTGTAAAAAGATTGTAATTCTTATATAGTTATAATAAGTAATTTTTAGAATTTAAAAAATAAAATAAATGAATAAGTACAAGAAAGGAAAAATAAGTTATTTAAGGAAATAATATAAACAACACTAATAATGATATTTAAGGGAAGGAGGTAAAGAAATCAATAGCATTGATGGTGATAAGAATTAATTATGGTCATCATTCATATTTTATAAGATTTTAAGTTTTTTTAAATTAGAAAAAAGGCTAAAAATAAAATAAAATTCGAGGCACAATTTTTCTTTAGAAGAATAATTCAATTTTGAGCAATTATTCTATTACAAATGTTTGAAAAATTAATAAAATTAAATAAATATGAGATTTTTGTTTATAAAACATATAATTATCAATGTTGGACTAAGAAATGATCTAAAAATTTTAAGAAAAATGTTAAAATCATATTCCGTAAAAAATACTGCAATTCTTAAGCAGTTATAATAATTAGATTTTACGAATAAACAAATAAATTTTCACGCATTAGAATTAAAAATATACACAAAAACGTTAATACAAGATAAATACGAAAAAAAACTTTAATTAAAGACACAAAAAATAAAACAAAATAAAAGAAGAAAAATGTTAGTAGACCAAAGAAGAAAAAATGATGTCGTTAGTAAATTTTAAGTTAAGCTAAATAATAAAAAAAATAAAGTTTAATTAAAGATTATATATATATATATATATATATATATATATATATATATATAACAATTATGACATCTTCTCCCCTATTTAGAAGAGAGAGTTGAAGGACTAACACAGCTTTAAAAAGTTGTTCCCAAAGCTATTTAAATTGTCTTTAAATATATATATATATATATATATATATATATATATATATATATATATATTTTACTTTATTCAAGTAAAAGGTGTACACTTGTGAGGTGGAAGAGCTCAGCTTGTGACATGCATCACTATGTAAAATGACATTATTCTCCTTGAAAATGACTATAGTAATTTGCTAGATAGTGACAGGTTTTGGATTTGTCCGTCACTTTTCTCCTCTCCCCTATTTAGATTTTATTTTATTTAACAAGGATAATTATGTAATTTTACTATTAAATTGTGGAGATTTGTAGAGGATGAACAAGGGCAGATGGGTAATTTCGCTATACCACTTTAGTTCTTTCCTTATTTACTTCTCCTCCACATTTGCTTCTACATTGATTTCTCCTCCACAGTTCCTCTCCATTAATCTCCATGTCTCCTCAAATTTCTCTTCAATGTTGTTGTCCAAGTAATACAAATTAGAGGTTTTATTTCAAAGTAAAACGATTTGGGCAGAATTCTACAAAAGTGGACATAGTGGTCAGAAATTAGAGAGAAGAAGAGGTGTAGAATACAACTCAGGTAACAATCTTTTTGAGCTTAAATTTGAACAAATTATTGTTTTGTTCTTGCATGCAGCATCAGATTTGATTCTTGTAGCCATGAGACAATTTTGGTGTGTTTTGTTTCTGAACTTATAAGCTTCATTTTGAAGTAAAACTAAAAGAAAATTGTTGGTGTATGTAAGCTTCTATTTATCAGAGAATTAAGATGATATTTGAATCAAATATTGGTAGGGCGACAAGTAGTTATGTTTATAGAAATTACATTTGTGATTGCACTGGCCATGTGTGTTTTCATTATATTATTTACTTGGTGCGACATTGCTGTTGACAAAATACATTTATGTGAAGAATTTAAAAGTACAACCCTCTGTTCTGATTATGCGACACATTAGAAGTAATGTGCTTATAATTATAAAAAAACTTATATCATCTTCTTATAGTTAGCAGTAACTTAATTTTAGAGTTTTTTTTATACGTTAAAAAATGATTTATAGTTTAAGATTTTTTGTAGACAGCAGATTTTAAAAGTCTTAGGTTCGGCTTAGGTATATCAACAACCTCTGTACATTTTGAACTGAACCCGAGGAGAGGATAAAGTAATGAAGTAGCACTATGTCTTCACAATCCATTGTGATTAAAAAAAATGAAAATATACAATTAATGGCAGATTCAGCTACTAAAAGCTTGATCATCTCTCCTTGCCATAGTGCTGCTTCAATACATGTTGGTTCGACGTTCTCGAATGGATGCAATTGATATCTCTTCAGATGATTCCTCTGTACATTTTGAACTGAACCCGAGGAGAGAATAAAGTAATGAACTCGCACTATGTCTTCACAATCCATTATGAGTAAAAAAAAGAATGAAAACATACAATTAATGGTAGATTCAGCTACTAAAAGCTTGATCATCTCTCCTTGCCATAGTGCTGCTTCAATACATGTTGGTTCGACGTTCTCGAATGGATGCAATTGATATCTCTTCAGATGATTCGTCATTCGGACTTGCATGAAATAGACAACTACATATATGATCTCTTCTCAGAGATTCTGCTACTTCTCGAAGCCTTCCAACATGTAAAGAATTGACCTTTTTCTCTTCCTGACACAAACTTATGTTTAGTATGTCTATAACTTAGATCGTGGAACAATGTCAGATAGTCGTCCAACCTACAAGATCAAGTTATCTTAATGGAGGCTCCTCTAACTATCATAGTAATAGATCTATGAATCCTTTAACTATTACTGATGACAGTGGACCATCAAGTTCATGAGCAATCAGAGACGTGAATTTTGACTTCTCTTCTGAAAAATGGTAATAATGGTGTATTAAAGGCAGAAAAAAATTCACACAATACTTTTTATTGAAAGAAAAACCATTAATTCTGATGCAGAGGCCACATGGTAGGAAGCATTTTATGCAACATCTCTTCAGCCTTTAGATATACCTGCAAACAAAGGAAGTAGAGTATTACCTCCGTCTCTGAGCCACTTCATTATACCATGGGATAGCTGATTTCAAGTTGTTCTGCCCTTCCTTGTGATCTGCAAATGTTATATCTACACTGCACAATTCAGGATCTCTATATATTCAACCTTATTTTCTAACAAAGAGAAGGTCACCACTCTTATTTATAAATTGAAATTCATTGTTGTCCGTTGATTAGTTAAGGCATGGGTGCCTATAGATTTTAATTTCAAGAAAATATTTGTTTAAAGATTTCTGGTTAGGATTTTTGGGAGAAGAAGAGGTGTTTGTATAATAGTCGCACATTTTAAGGATAATTTGCTTCTTATCTTGAAATAATGTTTGAAGTTCTTCCCCTTTCATTGTTTTAGCTGTAGTTAGATTTAAAGATTATCGATATCTCAATATTTGGCTCTGTAAAATTAATGTTATTAGTTAAATAATTGTGCTTGTTTGTTTTATTTTCATTCTAATTTTTAATTTCGTGAACGCTACATTGATATTTCTCAGTGTATGCCCTTTTTTCCCAGTTATGTATGTATTTTTTCCATATTGCATTAAATTGTAAATTAGTTTAACAAATCATGAACTAATTGAAACAGGAATGGAAGAAAATAGAGATAATGTGTCTGCCCAAGAAAGAACTTCTGAGAGAAATTTGCGTCGTCATATTAGATATGCACAGATGTCACTAGAGAGAAAGCAATTATTTTTATCCTAGCTAAGAGAAAAAAGGCCTGAGTCAAAAAGACAAAAACACCTTCATCAATCAAACACTACTGCCGCTCTTACAATCAGTAGTTCTTCACTATCTCCTCAGGAAGGTTAGCTGAGCATATTCTTATCTTCCTTCTATCTTCTGAATATCTACAACTATAGTTAGACGCTACTACTCTTACTATAGTTATTTTCCTCATTTTGTAGTTGAAGCTTCTGAACCCACAAACCTACCAATTACTTTAACTACATGACAGCATCAATCAAATAGTACTGGCGCCCTTACAATCAACACTTCTTCGTTATCTCCTCAACAAGGTTAGCTAACCATATTTAGGTAAATCTGTTGTAAAAATAAGACAGCAAAATTGTGTTAGTAGTTTTCACGTATAGGATCAAACATAATGGACGCGTATAATGTGAAACTACTAAAAGTTATTTATATGAACTATGTATACCAAAAGTCATAGTCAAATTTTAATAATGGGCATATTAAGAACTTTATGTAGAAAAAGTTGTTACCAAATTTAATGGAGAGATTCATATTGTCTTGAAGTAACTAATTTTGATCAAGTTACCGATTTAAACTTCCAATTTATATGGTATTTCTTACCAAAGGTCATCAGAATAGGAAAGCAAATAGAAGAATAGTGCACTTATGAGAAATAATAATTGAAATTTTCCTATTGGGTTGGGGGTTATCGAATCTTCACAGTTCACATGAGTTGCTTCTCCTCTGTCTTTTTTTGCTTTGATCTGCTAAGAGTTTGGTTTCGATATTGTGCTTTCTTCTATTTTTTATATGATTATATATGAATTATTTGTGTATATTATTGCTAAGTGAATGGTTTGTCAATTACAAATAAACACTTCTGAGCCCTAGGAGACCGAACATTTCATTTGTGGGGAAAATATCATATCATTATAACAACATTTGCTTAGAAATAGGTATAAAAAAATTGTTCAGTTCATTACATGTCAAGTATTTATTCCAGAAGTCATTACATGTTGTGTTATTCTTCCAAGACATAACATGCTCTTTTACAAAGCTTTGATAATTCTACAATCATATATATAATTTTATGTTGCTGCCAGAGACATTTTATTCTTACCACAGTAGTTGTAAAATGTTGCTGCCTGTTTAAATTTAGCAAAATCAAAACGAATTACTTCTGGTCACAAGCTAATTCTAACAAAAAAAGGACAACTTGTGAAATGATTTTGAGTCGTTAGGATGAATCATTAGCTGCAACTCTATGTTCTCCTCTAATATAATCAATATTTCCTTAAAATATACCATCTAAAATATACATGTAGAGGACAGTTCATGTTGTATGCGCCAAGATTCAACTATGGAGACAAGCAATCATTTGTTTGTTGAATGTGAATATGCTACAAAAGTAAGAGATACAGTAACTCAATGGATAAAAGTCTGTCTACCTACAAGAGGTTTCAAGGAAACAGTAGAAATGATCAACATAAAACATTGGAAGAGTTTGAAGAAGCAAGTGATAGCAGCTGTGTGGGGAGAAAGGCAAGGAATTAGTAACACTTCAAAGGAGTGCATATGCAATATACAGAGATAGTGAACACAATTAATAGAGAAATGGGTGAAACAATATTAATGTTCAATAATACAAAAAAACCAAGTAGGTGTAGTCGTTTTTTGGCAAAATTATGTAATTACATGTCTTTACTTTTCCTCAATATGTTGAGGTTTGGATGATTATAAGTCTCTTTTATGGTTTTTATGTTAATAATATTCACATTGGTTGCCAAAAAACTTGAAGTTTTCTTTCAACCATTAGATGAAATCATCTTGGTCACCATTTTGTAGTTGCAGCTTTAAAACGTGTCTTCTGAATATCTATAGATATAGTTTGACCCTTTATCTCACCTACTCTTACTAGAGCTTTTTTCCTCATTTTGTAGTTGAAGCTTTCGAAGTTACAAACCTACCAGTAAATTTAACTACAGCAGGACATCAATTAAATTGTTATCTCGTCAAGAAGGTTAGCTAACCATATTGTTACCTTCCTTTCCTTCAATCTATCTTCTGAATATCTATAGCTATAGTTAGCTGCTTCAGCTCAACTACTCTTACTAAAGTTATTTTCCTCATTTTGTAGTTGAAGCTTCTGAAGCTATAAACCTACCAGTTACTTCAACTGGAGGAGAAAGTATAGTTAATTGCTTATCTACCTTTGAAGTAGGTCAGTTCACAAATATTACTTAAACTATTTTGACTATATTCATTTTTAATAATTGGCTAACTGTGTCTAAATATTTTTATTCCTGATACTAGGATCAACGTCGGGTGCATCTCATGCTGCAAGCAGATCAAGTTCAAGACGTACTTCAAATAGAGGTATGCTTCTCTCTACCATAGTACTAAAAAACCATTGTATGCCCTTATGTAACAAATAATTGCTTTTTATCATGCACAGGTAGAAATAAGTTAGAAGTAAATCTACAAAATGATAATTTATTGCTAAAAGATTACTTACTTTTAAAGAAAATTCCAAATTGCAAATTTTGTGCAGCAAAAAGATTTCAATATGAATCACCAGGTTTTTGTGGTAATAATGGATCAATTAGGCTAACTTCTCATAACATGCCTATTGAGTTGCGAAATTTGTTCTTAGGTGACTCCAAAGAATCCCAACATTTTCGCACTTACAGTAGAGCCTACAATAATATGTTTGCATTCACTTCACTTGGAGTACATTATGATAGAGAATTAGCAAGGAGAAATCGTGGCATCTATACATTTAAAGTCCAAGGACAAATGTATCACTTCATTGATGATTTGATACCCTCAGGAGGAAAAGGAAAAAATTTACAATTATATTTCTATGATAATGAAAATTAGCTAACAAACTGAATGCCATTATCAGATAATCTTAATGAGATACTTGTTACAAAGCTCATAGATATACTAAAAGTTAATCCTTATTCTACTTTTTTAAGATCGCTAACAGCTCTTCCAAATTTATCTGAATTTTATATTGCTCTAAACTCAAATTCCAATTTAGACCAAAGAACACATAACTTACCAACTGCATCCGAAGTTGGGGAAATTTGGATTGAAGATCAATTAAATGATAAAATTTCCACACCACATATTAGAATTTACACTCATAGTAACAGAAGTCAATTAGTAAATTACTATTATGGATTTTATGATCCATTGCAATATCCACTGTTGTTTCCTTATGGTCAAAATGGCTGGCATTGTGGTATTAAAAAAATCAAGAAATACAATTATTCCAACAGACAAATTTACTGTGAATATGAGCAGCTACCAACTATAATGAACATCACTTCTATTGATGGAGTCCTTGACATGGAATCTAAAGTTTTATCAAAAGGATTGAGAAAAAGAGAAACTGTTTCCTGTCGTGAATATTATTGTTATCAAATTCAAATAAGAGATGAAGAACCAAATGAAACTTTACATTCTGGAAGGGTATTTCAACAATACATAGTTGACCAATATATAAAACTAGAGACACAAAGATTAGATTTTATCTTATTTAATCATGATCTATTTAGAGTTGAAGCCTTCCAAGGAATCATTGATTTATTAAGGCAAGGAGAAAGAGATGCTTCCAATATTGGGAAACAAAAATTTCTTCCTGGTAGTTTCATTAGAGGTCCAAGAGATATGCGTCGAAGATATATGGATGCCATTGCTTTGGTACAACATTTTGGAAAACCCGACATATTTTTAACGATGACTTGTAATCCTTCTTGGCCTGAAATACAAGAACATTTACAACCAATGGAAGAAGTTCAAAATAGACCTCATTTAGTTAGTAGAGTATTCAGAGCAAAAGTAGAAGAAATTAAAACTGATATTCAAAAAAGAAACATATTTGGAAAGGTTGCAGCTTTTATGTATACAGTTGAGTTTCAAAAAAGGGGTCTTCCCCATGCCCATTTTCTCATTATTCTTATGGATGGATATAAATTGTTAACACCAGAAGCATATGATAAAATTGTATGTGCTGAACTACCTGATCCCCATATTGATCATGATCTATACAAACCTGTGACCAAACACATGATTCATGGTCCCTGTGGATATTTAAATCCTTCAAATTCATGCATGCAAAAAGAAGGAAAATGTAAATTCAAATATCCAAAAGAACTTACTGAACAAACAACCAAAGGAACGAATTCATATCCCCTTTACAAAAGACCAAAAATGATCACACCAATAAAAGTTAGAGGACACAACATTGATAATTCTTGGATTGTTCCGTACAATCCGTATTTACTGAAGAAATTTGGTTGTCATATGAATGTTGAAATATGTTCTGACATTAAGGCTTTCAAATACATTTACAAATATATTTGCAAAGGACATGATAAAAATTGCATTTTCTGTACATAATAATGATACTAACATAGAAATAGATGAAATCAAAGAATACCAATCTGCTAGATGGGTTTCTCCACCGGAGGTTGCATGGCGTCTGCTTGCTTTTGCGATAAGTGAAATGACTCCAACTGTTTGCCAGTTGCAATTGCATCTTGATGGACAACAATAAGTTTCTTTCAAAAATAACCAAACTGTGGATCAAATAATAAACAATCCAATGATTAAAAAAACGATGTTAACAGAATTCTTTCTTATGAACAAAATAAAAAACGATGCAATAAATCTTAATTTACTGTATAAAGAGTTTTCCCAACACTTTGTATGGTCATCATCATACAAAATGTGGTCACGTCGAAAACAACGACTTACTATCGGGCGTATTGTCACATGTCATCCAACCGAAGGAGAAAGATATTATCTTAGGTTGCTTCTAATGAATGTAAGAGGACCAACATCATACGAAGATCTTCGTAAAATGAATGAAAGATGCTACACTACATTTACGGAAGCTGCAGAAAAAAGAGGCTTATTACGTTCTGATAACAACTTAATTGATTGTATGTCTGAAGCAGTAAGCTATCAAATGCCTTATTGTTTAAGAAGACTATTTGCAACATTATTAGTTTATTGTAATCCTGGTAACCCAATAGATCTTTGGAAAAAATATGAAGAATCTATGTCAGAGGATTTTAAAACAATTCCAAATGTTACAAAAAATAATATTCAACTATTAGTTTTAAATCATATCAATGAAGTTCTACTTTAAACGGGACATAACACAAATGAATTCAAAGATATAATTGGAAATGTTAGCTCTTGTAGAAAAACTAATGAGGCAAAAGAAATATATTTTGAAAGAAATATAATAGTGTCTTAAGAAGATATACTTGTACAAAGCAAATTAAATGTTGAACAAAAAAGTACATATAACATAATTATTGAAAGAGTATATTCTAATAAATCAGGAGCTTTTTTCATTGATGGTCCTGGGGGAACTGGAAAAACATTTCTATATCGAGCTTCGTTGGCTGCTGTAAGAACAAAAGGATTCATAGCTTTGGCAACTGCAAGTTCTGGTGTGGCAGCTTCAATACTTCCGGGAGGACGAACAGCTCATTCACGTTTCAAAATTCCTGTTGACATCGATGACAATTTCACTCGCAATATTAGTAAACAAAGTTCGTTAGAGATTCTAATTCGAGATTCAAAACTAATTGTTTGGGATGAAGTCTCAATGGCAAAAAAAACATGATTGAAGCTCTTGATACACTTCTAAAAGATCTTATGAATAAAAAAGCACTGTTTGGTGGAAAAGTAGTAGTTTTGGGGGGAGACTTTAGACAAACACTTCCTGTTGTTCGTAGTGGAAAAAAAGAAGACTTTATAAATCAAAGTTTATTATACTCCCGTATTTGGAATCATCTTGAAAAATTGTGCTTATCTGAAAACATGCGTGCGAAAAAAGATCCAACATTTTGTGCATATTTAATGAGGATTGGAAATGAACAAGAAAAAACTAACAATTGCAACAAAATTGAAATTCTCAATAATTTTATCATTCCCTTTACAGATGAAATAGAATCTTTAAATATTTTATTTAATGTTACTTATCCTAATTTGCGTACATTCTATTGTAATCCATCTTTTATGACTTCCCGTATTGTTGATGAAATAAATGACATGCTTATACATCGATTTCCCGATGATGCTACAGTATATACAGCTATTGATGAAACTATAGAACCAACTGATCAATGCTAATTTGAAGATTTTTTGCATACCTTACATCCTGCTAACTTACCACCTTATAGATTAACTTTGAAAAAAAATTGTCCAGTTATATTATTAAGAAACTTAAATCCTACTGAAGGTTTATGCAATGGTACACGATTGATATGTCATGATTGTAAGTCAAATGTTATTAGTGTTACTATTTGCAGTGGTGATTTTAAAAATAAACATGTCTTTATTCCAAAGATACCATTACTAGCATCACAAGATGAGAAACTTCCAGTTCCCTTCAAAAGAATACAATTTCCAATAAGATTATGTTTTGCTTTGACTATAAACAAAGCTCAAGGTCAAACATTAGATTTTGTTGGAATATATTTGCGTGAACCAGTTTTTTCACATGGACAACTTTATGTTGCTTTATCTCGAGCAAAATGTTCAGACAATGTAAAAATATTAATACGTCCACCAACTGCACAGGACACGGATGGTCATTCTACATATAATGTAGTTTATGACGAAATCATTCGAAAAGCATTGTCATGATACTTTTAAAAGTAATAAGTGTAACAAGTAATCATCCTTATGTGAGATGTTGTGAAATTTTGGATTCCTTTACTTCATTTGTTTTTAAAGCTAAGTAGAAGTTACATTGAAATCATATCAGTTCAACATTTGAAGTTTTAAATTTCATCTTTCAATTCAGGTTGTTCCTGTCCAATTAGTAAAATTTAAAATTGTTGATTTTGACTAACCTAAATGCTAACATTGCAGCAACAACTTTCCCTATAAGGGTAACTATTTTTATAGTTCTAGCTGAAGGAAATGACAGAGAAGAACTACCTCTTAATGCTTCAAATTTTCTTATTTCAGATTATACAAGTGCAAATAAGTGATGATGAGGTAATCAAAATTTCCACTCATTACGTTAAACCAACTAATGCTCTTAACTTTTTTCACTGTTCAGTGAATTTTCTTGCTTATCTTCTCTGTTTGTTTGTTATTTAACTTCTCACACCTCATTTTGATGTTGAATATCTATTGTATTTTGGCCTTTTGCTGATTCTTTTTTTGTGTTGTATTTTGAGCGCGGTTTGTTCTGTTTTTTTCACCAGATTTCAGTCAATGGTTGCGATATGTTTCTTCTTCAGTGTTTCAACATTTAACCTATATGTTTTGCTAAGTTTATTTGGGCTTTTGTTCTTCGCTCTTTTGGATTATTTTTATTTAATGATGTTGTTAGTGTACTATATAAACTTCAAAAATCTGCGTTGTCAGCTTCTCCTTCTTTTCTTGCTTCTGCTCTGATTTTTCCTCATTTTAGTATGTTTGATGCTATTTTTTTAATTTGTCAAGTGTTTTAACATCTTTTTATGAAACTGATAAAGGCAGAAGAAGTATTATACGTTATTTCTTCACTTATGTGTAGGTCGCTGGATCTATTTTCTTAGCAATTTATTGATTACATTTTACAGTTTACACTTTAAGTTTACGTTTTACTTCAACATACCCCGCATTTTATCTTACGTTTTTAGGCTTATGATTTTGATAGTTGATTCCTTTATATAACTTATAACTAAGATATAAGACTGTTTAAGTGAAATATTTCTGCAGCCAGTTCATTTGACGTTTTCCATAAGATGATTCAAAATTGGATAAAGCTTAAGTTTGATTAGGATTACAATTATTAAATTACAATGAAAAGAAGTTGGTCAATGATTTTTTTGAAAAAATCCATTTATAATTATCATGGCATTCTATAGTATAATGCAAAATTATATACCTTACTATTGTTATTTCCTGCATTGCATCACTCTGTTATATTTTCCATCTTGGTGAAGTATTAGATTAGGTATAATAATACATTAGTGCTTAAATATATAGTATATTTGTCGTCTTTTATTATGATATGTTAAGTGGGCTAATATTGAGTCTCTCTACCTCGCAGTTGTAGTGGTATTCTCCTAAGGGAGTAGAGAAATTTCAAGATTAAAATCTGTCATTAGGATTTTTTTTTTCCCCGTGTTTCCATTTGTAACACTTGCCATAAGGTGACATGATTCAATAACAACTAACTCAGGTACACATTTGAAAAATCTCATTCTTCAGATTTATAGAGTGTTTTTTCGTTATTGCCTCTCTATTTCTTAAAACTTAAAAGGAAGATGCCATATAAATGCATGATTGTGAATTCCTGATTCAAGGTCTCTTTTCTCCAACGGCTTAAAAGAATGTTAATGCTTCATTTCAAATGTTGCATTCAATGATCAAGAAATCTGGATTTGTTTTTCTTGTTCTTTACTCTCTTTTACGTTGACATTTTTCACCTTCTATGTCTTCTTGCTGCACAGTTACCCCAGTGAATTCCACAGCTGAAGCATTAGATGCACTGAACACTTATGGATGTTATATAGGTATCGTACTTGCTGAAGCCTCCCTTCTTATTTTCAATGATTTTTTAGTTTCACCAAGCTGGACATCAATTTAAAACACAATGTTCAGTGATCTCTTTTCCATTTTATTTTTCTAATTGAAGTAGTAGAAATCACGTACAAGATATCCTTTATTGCCTAATGTATCTTTTCTTTTCCTCTTTGATTCTGTTGTGGATGTGAAAATCATCATTGGTTGTCTATAGTCTTAGAATTTCATGTATTTGATAATTTTGGGAAGGTATCGATTATACTCAATGTCAAAAAAAGATACATTTCTTCTGAGGATCAAAAGAGAGATGAATCATGATAAAATGATGGATAAATTAGAAACTATGTTTTGGAGGATTTCAACTTTCAACTGGAGTTCACCATATATGGAAGCATATAGTTCCTAGATTTAGGGGTTTAAGCCTCAGATGGTAGATGGCTACTCTGATTTGCCATTTTGAGAAGCAGAAATTTGAAACCTTTTGTGAATCAAGTATCAACTCCTGATTTATCTACTTTTATGTTTTGGAAAGTTGCAGGAATTATATGTTAGAGGGGAGACCATTCGGCATTGTTCAGTTTCCTTTGTGTTGCTTCTGTAATTTCTTTATTTTATTTCCCTTGTGCAATGAACTTGTCATCCTCTATGTAAAGAATGTTTCTTGTACTTTTCATACATCAATCACAGTCAAATTATGAGTCAAAGCTATAGTACACTGGTTATTGTTCTTTTAGAAACTCCATTCACTTATGTAATTAACTAGGTCTATTGCAACGAGATGACAATTATCTTTATTATTATTAACTTATAGTTGTATACTTTCCCATGTAAATTATCATGTGTAACTTAGTGCTGCTTCTTACTTTACCGAAAATATGTAGCTGAGAGCCTGTTGTATGCCCAATAGCTTCTTGGCAGGAGTAGCGATTTTCAAGTGGCTGCAACTCATCGGCCATGCACAAAAGGTATTTGGCTGTGGAGTTCACCTTTAAGGAGAATAACTCTTGATGGAACAGAATACAACATGTTACTGCTGGACACAGAAGGAATTGATGCTTATGAACAAACGGTTAGTTTCCACCCTTTTAACGTTATTGGTTTTCTGAAGGAGGATACTAACCTAGCACATGCTATATGTCTTTTATATTACATTGTCATGCCTTTGTATTGCTAAACTTTTCACAAACTAAAGGAACTAGCTCTATAACTCCACAACATGCCTTGTTTTTTCCTCTGTCCTTTCTATCCTTCCTGTCACTGACTTTTGCCTTTTATAAATTTCTGTTTTATTGTTGTTTCAAAAAAAATTCTGTTTTGTTTTGCTTTTTGACAGGGTACATATAGCACACAGATATTCTCCCTAGCAGTCCTTCTAACCAGGTTAGGAGCACACAAACTTGTATTTCGTTTGCTTCTTTAGATATGCCAGAATTCAGTGAATTTCCTTGTTGCTACAGTCAGTTTGTTTGTTAGGTGTCCTGATAATCTCTTTAATCCTGTAATTAGATGGGAGGTATCGATGAAGCTGCGCTTGACCGCCTCTCTCTTGTCACTGAAATGACTACGCATATTGTTGTTAGAGCCTCTGGAGGAAAGGCAGTGCTTCTGAGCTTGGGCAGTTCTCCCCAGTCTTCGTTTGGTTGCCTAGGGTAATTCAGAATTTGTTTATTATCACTGTAGATTTTCTTCTGTTCTTGTTTGTGAAACTATTAAAATACATTTTTCGTTTCTGCAAAAGGATTTTTATTTGGATTGGATGAAGGACAACCGCAAAATATCTCCGCGGGACTACCTTCAACTTGCATTGAGGCCAGTTCAAGGTGGTGGGAAAGATGTTGCTACTAAAAACGAGGTAACCACTTTACATAAATGTTTGGTTTGCTTTACTATGCTGTAATTATTCAATTTCTATTGTAACTACCTCTATTTTAGGAACTTGTTTCCTGAACTTGCACATGTTTTACTAAAAATAAAAAGAACTTGTACATGTTTTTATGCGATTTCGATACCATCCTCCTTTTCCTTCTAATGAGTTAGCACTTAATGGTTGATTAACCATTGAGATTTTGACTGCATAATGATTTTACTTGATTTTTGCAGGACTCTGTCTTTTCTCAATATCACTTCCACATGTTACATTATCTGTTCGCCCATACTCAGAACTTCACACTATTTACGCCCAGCAACGGTGGAGCTTAGTCTTGAAATAGTAAGTTCCTTCATAGCCGCAATAGTGCTCATCATTTGATAATTCGTGTTTTACCAAATGAAACATGTCACATTGCATTCATTGAGATGTCGTTGGCCTCTTCAAATGTGTATGTGCCACAATTCAAACTTCCAACATCTAACTTCTTAAAATGTTGTGATCTTCACTTCTTCATTAAGGTTGGGATTTGGGTCTAGAATGAATATATTCGTTCAGGAATTGTGTTCATTGTTACTGCTCTATGTCAGAGAGTAAATTTTATAGCACATTTATTGATATGTATTTTATATAATTTTATGTTTGATTCATGGTATGATCTTATGAGCTTATTATAATAATAAAAAATCCTTATAAGGCAACTATTGCACATAGACTATAAATTATTAGTACTTTAACATGAATGAATGTTTGGTTCTATCATGATCCAAGATTGAAATATGATCAATGTTATTTGATGGCAGAAATCGCTCATCTCTTTCTCACATGTATATGCAACTGCTCTATTCAGATTACAGAATTCACAGTGAGTTAGCTTGTGAGTTAGTTTCCAGGGAATTTGCATGCTATGTACTTAAATGAATATAAAACTATTTTTACTTTTCTCTTGGTTGCTTTTTGCTTCAACAGTTAGACCTCATACTGTTGAAGAATGCTGTCACAACTTCAGTAGAACATTGGACAAATTGAAACATGTCAATCACCAAGTATATCTGACCTGGTTCACTAGCAAATTGTCTGGTCCTTTCTAATTTAAAGAATAAGTCTTACTAATTTTATTATGTCCAGGTAAGAAGATATTTATTATCTCAAGTAGTAATTTATTGATTTTTACAGACATGAAAGCTTTATGTATATATACATACCAACTGTAAAATTAAACTTGGACGGGAGTTAAAACTTGCTACACGACCATTTTGTTACCTCAAAAATAAGATACTGGTTTTCAGTTTATTTTTATATAGTTACAATAACTCTTAATTCTCAAACAAATTCTCAAAAAATCCTAAAAGGCAACTTCATAGCAATCACTCAAGATAAATACACAATACATATACTTGAACAAAGATAAGTGATTTCTGCCATTTTTATTTTCTACTCCATATTTATGACGTCAGAATTCCTTCTGTGCTCTTTCTCAATCAATTCATTTAATAATACAAAAAAAAGTAAATATAGAAAATTACACCATCTCACTCTCATCCACAAACACAAATGACACAATTTCCAAATTTATATATCTAATAATAATAAAATAAAATTATGGAGCTCAAAAACAAACTTGGACCAAAGCTATTCAAATTCTACTGTCAAATGTGATAACTTCTTTTTCTGACATACATCATTAAATTTTACTATCAAATGCAATAATTTTTTCTCTTTTTTGGCACAATCTAATTGGCTGCCAAATCCATCAATTTTAAAGAAGACACATGTACTTTTATATAGTATAACGTGTCTACTTTGTATTGTATATTTATATATATATATATATATATATATATATATATATATATATATATATATATATATATATATATATACACACACACACATTATTACTCATTATTCATCATTACCCATAAAACACAAATTTGTCATCCTTTCCATTGAAGAAAAAAAAGTATTGCTCCCTTTCTAAGGTATTTTTTCCCCTTTTCATGTTTTCCCTCTTCCCATTTTCAATTTTTCTTGCAGATTTTAGTTGTCATCAAAGGAGAAAATCAATATGGGACAAAATTAAACTTGTTATTTTCAATTAAAATTTCAATTTTATTACTAGCAGACAGATTTGAGGATATAATTAATTATGTTCTTGCATGTTCTGAATTTCATTACAAATATTCCTATTGTACTTTCATTACAAATTATATAATTTCAGTATCTGGAGGACAATATGTTCTTACATGTTCTTCCTAATTCAATTGTTCATGTTCATGCAACCACATAAAAGAAAGGACTTTCACTCAATAGTGATGCTATCTTGCAGATACTACTGCTTGGTTAAATATTTCTAACAAACATGGTACTGAGACTGAACATCGATCAAATAGCATTAACAACACGAGATTGGATTTGCAAAGTTCAAATTGTGGAAATCAGACGCCAGAGAGAAAGCCCTGACAAGAAATGTAGATTCCAAAATTTGTTTTTGGAAGATGAACAGGTGAGCTCATTACATTTAATCTCATGAATATTCTCCTTTTTTAATATTTACCTCATATGAATTTTTTTTTGGTTTTACTCTTAGTAAATAGTTTGAATTATTCTCAGATCTCTACAACTCTTACTTTCAGGAATGTCAAATAAAGGCAGTTTTGTATGCAGATGAAATTGAACAGTATGCAGAAATGCTTAAACTCATGAATACCTATCTCATCTCTACCGCAAGAGTCAAAATCTCCCAAACTTCACACGGCAAGCCGATACATAAATTTTACTGGGTTCTTGACAAAGAAACAGTAATTGAACATATCACACCATCTAATGGAGTTGAGAATCCACTTCCACCACCAACCAAGCTGAATATCACAACCTTTGACCGCATTCCTCATATGATGCTTGATTCTGCTGTTGAAATCGGTATATCCACCCTATTAACTTTTACAACAGTAAAATATACCTGCTTACTGATACACACACTTACAATATTTCATTCTTTATTATACACGCAGATATACTGGCAATCGTTCTTCGTTGTGGTCCTCAAAAATACGCAGGTCGCAGTCATTATAAGTGTCGAGAAATTATCATTTGTGACAATCAATAAGCACATTTTGCCTTATATTTTCCCATTTAATAAAAATATTTTGAATAAGTAAACACTTTTATTGTTTGTTTAATCGTACCATCACTTATCATCTGGTCGTTATCATGGTACTTCAGGAAAAATTAATTTCTCCTCACTCTATGGGAGGATTTTGGAGAAATTGAAGGAAATGGAAAAAGAGATGGATCTTATTGTAATCTTTGGCAGGAATATAGGAATCTCTACTTTTCAAGGTACATGCATTGAACTTTTTACCAACATAATTTATATAATAACAAAACATTATGCAAGCTTTCTGTCGTACAGGGTTGTCACTGCAGAGTAGGTACAATTCAACAATACGCGTATCTCCTAATTACCCACAGGCAGTAGAACTCACCAAATGGTACTAACATTCCATCACTATTCTCTAGCTTTAATTTGCTTTTAAGGAACCTATTAAACAAACAATTTGTTGTAACAATAGGGAAAAAGAAAACAAATCAATGTTGTTAAGTCGTGCGTCAGACAAAACCTCAACAAGCTCATCTGCCCCTCTCATGGTATTGACTCCTGTCAGCCAACAAGTTGTCTCTATTGAACAAATTTCATCACCAACTTCTATAAGTCATACTTCAAGCTGATAATTTAAGAGTTTGCATATTTATTAAATAATAAAAACAAATTTTATTTATTCATCAGTAACTCAACATGTATTATGTATATGATATTTCCCAACAGATGGGACTCTTCTATGTTGAAGCAGAAATGGCCTTATCAGATGAATTGCAAGAGTTTTGTGTACTTGAATGCTCAGGATGCAAACAAAAGAAATGCACAAAAGATAAAAAGGATTTTCATTGTCCAAAATGCAATCGGAAAACAACATTACTTCCTCGATATTTCTCCTTCTCCTTCGTCTTTGTTCAATTAATATATCTACTTAAGAATACATATTATGTGCTATTCATAACCCGTATATATGTTAGATGTTTTATTGACCTCCTTTTTTAAATGCTCACTGATGTGTATCATTTATAATAGAAAATACTCTTAAGTTTATACCAAATTGACTTTACATTAGTTGCTTAGTAGTTCTAAATAGTTTTACTTTAAGATAGCCTCATTTAGTACAATTATATGTTTGAAAAAAATACTAATAATACCTATATATATACAGAAGATTTAAGTTATACTTTAACTATGTAAGTGCCAAAATCGAAAACACTTTTTGGTAGATTGCTGTCCTTCAACCTCTAAAATTAATAGATCATACACATAACAACAAACATTATTGATATGTATTAAGAACGAATCATAAATTGTCCCTATAATAATAAAAGAGAAAAGCACCTTAAATCAAATCTCAAATAGTCAGAAAAAGGAAAAGTAACAAACACTCATATTTTTAACTTATCATGATTTCAAGTGTATCTTTCAAATTGATCTTAATGACGATACTGCTACAGTCACAGCATCTATCTCTGGTGAATTGGGAGAAAAATTACTCTCCATAACAGTGGAAGACATATTTGACATAACTTGTGCTAAGGTGATCTCTTATTCCAGCCTACACATCTATTGTCACAAAGAGTTTCTTCTCACTCTTTACATTTACAGAGGCAATCATTGCATGTTAATCATGTCCATGAGATGTTTTCGAACAAACTATTTTAAATTCAGCTAAGGAAGTCATCTTGGGGTACCTCAAACAACACACAAGCAACTTACTCCATTATTTCCTACATGGAAAAGCAACATACTCCGCCAACCACTATTGATAGGAATTCCAAAAATATAAAACCTTTGGAGATAAGTGAGATGGAGGTGACAGTAACAACTACTGCAGCTGGTTCTTCAAATGCAACTCTGAAATTTGAACCACCTACACCAACAAAAAAACTGTAAAAGGTCAGTCTACATCTCATTATCACATTTATTATTGAAAATCAAACTATGAATCACAATGATTAACAGTTCAAAACATTTACAAGTATTTGAAATTTATTAAAATTTAAGAGTTACATTGATAAATTGTAAATTAGTTTAACAAATCATGAACTACTTGAAACAGGAATGGAAGAAAATAGAGATAATGTGTCTGCCCTGTTGTTACCCCTGTCTTTGATGAGAATTCATTGTTGCCTTTGATGAGGTTGGCTGCTATGGTTTGATACCTCATTTTGAGGTTGAATCATGGTTGCGTTTTACTCTTATTCTGCTCCATTTTTTTGATGTAATTTAGACCATGGGTTGCTGATTTTGTATCGTATTGCTGCTGAATTTTAGACTAAGCTATTTGTTACAATTCTGATCAAATTTCTGTCTATTGTTGCTATGTCTCAAGCTAAATTTTGCTACACTTTTGGCTATATTAGAGCCAATGGTTTGGCTATGTATTTGGCTAAACTTTGCTGCATTTTTAAGTTAGCCAACTGCTGCATTTTTTCCAAAAATCAGGTATATCATGCCTCTGTTTGCATCTTTCGGACTATCTGGTTAAAAAGAAAATAAAGATGTTTTTGAAACTCCAAAAATTCATGTCTTTTGTATACAATAGACAGATGCCTTCAGAATCAATGTATTGATGTAGGAGACATGATAGATGATATTTCTCAATAATTACAGTTCAGCTTTTGTTAATGTATTTTATCCTGTCGTGGATGTAAGCGTTTCTCTGATTAACTTCATCTTATGAAAAACAGACCACCCAACAATGTAAATCAACTAATGAGCTTCTGCAATAGCATAACATATATCTTCCCAACATTAATTGTGTTCAAAATTTGTACCATTATCCAGTTTAATTTGTGGGAACTTTACATTATTACTTACATGAGATCTTGGTATAGTTTCACAGAACTCCCTTTCTTCACTGGAAAATACGAATTTCTCAGCCCTAAATACTGAGGATCTGAAGCAATCCCGTGTTTGTACAATGAGTTTTTCTCAAATTCTGCCAATTATTTCATGTGTTATTGCCTATTTACATACAGGACAATGACAACATCCAGCTGATATGAATTTGAATATTGTATTTACACTTTTTAACATACCTTAATTTGTCTAATTACAGGAACTTCCTCACTTGATTTTGTGACTTTTGCTTGATGAAGTTCTTGGATTCTCAGTCGATTCAAGTTTGCTCAATAGGGAGAATGAAATGAATCAGTTAACTTTTTGTCAAGGAAATGAATCAGTTAACTTTTTGTGAAGCCTTCGTTATTTAGCTTCGCTGGTAATATTATATCCCACATTTTTTTGTCATATATACTTTTCGAACGGTTTCACTTTTGTCATTAACAACTCAACTTTCTAAATTTATTTATACTAACACTCACAATTTTCTCAGGAACACCTAACAACTCCATATGCTATGGTTTTGGGAATGATGAAAAAGATCAGCAACTAAAAATGAACAGCAACATCCTCTACATATGATATGATAAACAATCACATGTTGATCTCATATGTAAAAAAAAATATTTTGATTTTATTACCTTAGTTAATATGGATCATCTTGATATCCAATATCAGTTGTACATATATTTTGAATATCTCTAATAGTATATAACATATCACATTATCTATCTTCTGCGACAACTATCATCAATGATTCATTAATACTGATATTTTGACTATTGGGCCCGTGCTTGCCACGGGCCTTTCCCATCTAGTAAAAAAATAAGAAAGCTCTCCTAAATTTAATACTAATTTACTAAATAGATTGATTTTTTCTCTAAATAAATCTTCTTACATATTATGAATTTTTGTTCTCAATATAAAAGAAATCAACATTCTTTCAAAAAGACTGTATTTTGAAGACAACTTTTTGTTACATAATCTTTTTCTTTTCACCAATATCTATAGAAGGTTCATGAGATATCCTTTCTTTATTTTTTCTTTAAAAAATCACAAGGTCTAGAATTTCGCTGGACATCTGATATTCGTATATTCATCATCATCAATCTCTTTAGAAGTTTTATCATCACCAATATCTTTCGATCATGAGATACTCTCTTTCCCCTTTTCAAGAAATTTGATATCCGTATATTCATCACCATTAATATCTTTAGAAGTTTTATCATAACCAATATCTTTAGATCATGAGATACTCTTTTTCCCTTTTCAAGAAATTTAATATCCGTATATTCATCACCATTAATATCCTTAGAAGTTTTATCATCACCAATATATTTAGATATTGAGATACTCTCTCTTTTCCTTTTCTTGAAAAAATCAAAAGGCCTAAAAATTTGTTGGACATCTCAATATCAAAATTCGATAACCATATATTCATCATTAGAAAAAGAGAGAAAGTGAAGATTTTCACTATTGTTGATTATAATAGTCAATATTTTACTTTAATTTATAGGCTAAATAATTATAAATTGTTATGAAAATTAAAAGGATTTGATCTTTTCATCTTCCATTTTCTTAAATGTGTATTAGTATGATGTAAGTTTTAAAGGAGCATGATGTAATGCATTAAATATTTTTTTTCAGTTTTTTTTTTTAAATTACAAATAAAAATAAAATGACAAAAAAATGAAATGAAATAAAACATAAATAGAAATATTGGCCATAGAAAGGTACCTCATCAGATTTCTATATCCAGCTTTATATATATAGATAGATAGATTGGTAAGAGTAGTATGTAGAAATTGAAGAAGATTCCGAAAACAGTGTGAAATTCTTCTAGGAAATGGGTGAACTGAAAAATGACGACGAGTTTGTAAATCGTCAATCATAAGTATTAACGGATAATAATTTTGATTTTCAAGATTTCTTTTACCTACAACATCGATTTCCACATGTTAATTAACTCCTCAGTATTCAAAGTGAATAAGTATTTAATTCTTATTTAATGTCAAACATGAATTTGTATACATTGAGATAGACTTTGTAACAATCTAATGTGTACGTCTTCAAACTAAATGTATACGCAATTGATATTATGTATATGAATGTAGTTGAAAGTATGCATACAAACTTAATTTAATTTATCGAATTATTTTCGAAAGGTAATATATCTATACACATGAATAGTGCAAATTATACTTGTGTATACTAATAATGTATAATATATACAACCAAAAAAAAAAAGAAGTAATGTATATATTATAGCGCCAATGTGTATGTACATATTTAATTGAATACATATTTATTTGTAGTCGATATCAACATTCACCACATACTAAATGTATATATAAACATATCTTGGGCGCCTAATACCAAAAATATATTATGCAAGTGGATACACAAACAAAATATGAAAATAAATTGTGTATATATATATTATAATGCAAACATATATTTGTGGATACACAAACAAAATCTCCTTTGAAAGAAGAATAGTCATAATTAAGTACTTTCACTAATTTAAAGCGAGGGATAATTCTAAATAAACATTTACTAGTTTTAGGGAAAAAACGATTGGAAGTTAGAAGAGAGATGGTAGAGCATTTTTTATATTTTAAAAGAAAAATAATTTGAAGCGAAATGGGTGTGAATGGGAATTTCCTTCCCATTTTTTGTGCAAAATACACGATATTAAATACCAATTCCTTTTAGGTTTTTATTTGGCTAAAAATATGTCAATTTAATCTAAGAACTGAATATATGTGCCAATTATTTCTTAAACCTGTCTCAATAAGTCCACCTTCTACAATACGATTCAAATTTAATAGAAACTCCAATTTGATCGTCTTATTACTACATAAGGATTACTGCAACTAAGCAACTAACCTTAGTAAAATCAAAACTCCCTACAAGATAGGGCACTTACAATAGCCACACATTTGAATAAAGGGCCACCCCTTCTTCTTCTTCTTCTTCTTGTTTTTGTCAGAAGACTTTCAGATTCCCCTTTTTAGTTGTCAAATGTCTCTTAGTGGCTGAATAGAAATGTCTTTTTGTGCCATCCAAATTGTATTTTGTCCATCTTCTAATGGACCACACCACCCCCACCATATCTAAAGATATTTTTCTCTCAAATCCTTGAATGAACGATCCTTCTTCTTTCACTATACTTTCTTGTAAAGTAGATATTTTTCCCCTCTCAAACAAATGTAATTCTCGACAAAAATAAAAAAAATAAAGGGTTAAAATCAATTGCTTCTAACACAATCTAAAAGGTTATCATACTATATCAATGTTTTATGTATAGAGAATACAATATTTGTCTTTTAGAATTCATGTAGCACAAACCAAAAATTAAATCAATGATTCGATAATAGAATGTTAAAAACATAAATTTTAGAAAATCATTGTTATCTTTGGTTGATGGGCATCCCATCTCCAACTGAGACCACTCAACCGCTTTCATCTACTTGAAAATTCGCATAAAAGTTAATTCAACTTTCAAACAAGACTTGTAATTAGTTCTCTTCTTTTTTGCCCCAACAACAAAGCAACTTATGGATGGGGCATTTTTGGGGACTAAACCCGCTTTCCATTACTTAGTATGACAACTCCTCGCACATATATAATTAAGAGAGTCATTGAAAATTGACTAAAACATCATAAGCAGGGACTAGCCGAGCTAATGATAGAGTCTAAAGAACACTTTCAAAATTAGACTTTATATTAACACCAATTTGTCAATCGCTTTAGATCTGCTACTCAATTGACTACGTACTTTATAATGTATATATAAAATAAAACAGTGGACTATATCAAGCGAATTCCTTCTTTTAAATTTTAAGAGAAATAAAAATATTAGTTAAAATTTAAAACATCAATATAATTTTCACCCAAATACTTAATTTCCAAAAGTAATTGGGATATTTTTGTTTAGCTATTGGAATAATATCCAACAAAATCTCAAAAAAAGAGATCTCTTGTATTCTTGTTTGCCAAAAAAAAAAATATCGTAAACTCACATGCAATTCACAGCCCAAAATATGTCGTTTCCTTCATACCCTAAAATCATGCACGTGAAACCCCTCTGCATGCCTTATCTCTAACAACCAATCAGAATAAAGCAAAAATAACATCCATGCAAACTCAACCCCTATAAAAACCCTATCAAGATAACACACAATGCAACTCCTCATCAACAACAACCCCCAAAATAATTTATTTTTAAAAAAAAAAAATGTATTTTCAAGCCTTGTTCATCTTCTCTCTTGTCATCATCTCCTCCTCTCAAGCCGCGGTCCTCGATTTCTGTGTTGGTGACTTGTCCTTACCCGATGGTCCCGGTGGCTATGCTTGCAAGAAACCATCAAAAGTAACTGCTGATGACTTTGTGTTCTCAGGGTTAGCTGCCACAGGAAAGATAATCCCTCTCATTAAAGCGGCGGTGACTCCTGCTTTTGCTCCTCAATTTCCAGGTGTCAATGGGCTTGGAATCTCAATGGCTAGGCTTGATTTAGCTATAGGTGGTGTTATCCCAATGCACACACACCCCGGAGCATCGGAGGTGCTTTATGTTGTCCAAGGAGAAATATGCGCGGGATTTATTTCTTCCTCGGACAACAAAGTGTTTTTTAAAACCCTAAAACAAGGAGATATTATGGTATTTCCACAAGGGTTATTGCATTTTCAGATTAATTCAGGGAAAACTTCAGCTTTGGCTATTATTTCTTTCAGTAGCCCAACACCAGGGCTTCAAATTACTGATTTTGCTTTGTTTGCTAATGATTTGCCTACTGAACTTGTCGCAGCCACCACATTCCTTGATGCTGCTTTAATCAAGAAGTTGAAGGGTGTTCTTGGAGGAACAAACTAATTAATTAATTATCTTGTCATTTGCTTTGTTAATTCGAATAATTGTTTCAACAAATTATCCATTATTATTTCTTTAGGTTTATTTTATTTTTGAAAATTTCATGTATTTGTTGTCTTGTTATGGAGTGTTAATTATTTTCAGAGTTGAATTTGGCCTTTGGATTCTACTTCTTTTTGTCATTTGTATTGCAAGGTAAAAAATTCAGTTAATGTAATTTAATTTCTTTAGCTAGTGGCAAAGTAAGTGCATGTAAAATCACCTTGTATTTTTTTTTATGACTAGGGAAACCCGAAGTTATTATTCTTTGGGTGCACATAGGGTAAAATTTCTACTCTTATGCAATAGCCAACCCATACTAGGCAAGTCTGGAGCGACAAGCTCAACCCTGAAGGTAAACCCTTTGCTTTCGCTGGCAAGGGATTTCAAACTTGAGACCTCCAACATGGAAGTCCGAAGCTCAAACCACTGAGCCACCCCGAAAGATTAAACCACTAGTATGATAAGCATTAAGCGGGGTAGCTGATAAAAATGGACCATTAATATACTTTTCGAGAGTCAAATAAAAATTTAAATTTTATACTTAAGAGAGTCAAATAAAAATTTAAATTTTATCTATTTAAAATGTTTGAATCTCAAAATTTGAAAAAGGTAATATAAATTCAAACAGTGGAGCTGGGCCGGTAACTAATTAACCCACTCACTATATTACATTATAGCAAATGCACGTAATAGTGTTAATTTTACTTTTTAAAAAATAAAACCTTTGTAGTTGAGAATCACGTATATAACTTAAATTCTTTTTTTAGTTTGTACTTTTAAAAACGTTAAAACCCAATATTGTACTGTCGGATTTTTAAGTTCGTACAAAACTACTTCATATGATAATTATTAGTATAAATTAAGAACAGCAGAAATACTTTAGGCAAAAAACATGTACTGTTGTCAACTGATAGAAATAATGGGTTCGATTATCAAGTTGCTACGTTTCTTATTATTTTAAATACCGACCGATGTCTCTCTATTTTATTAAAGAAAATTAAAGTAACTTGGTCGATGTTTTTTTAATATCACAAAATTAAAAGATATTTTAATACATTCTAAATATCTTTGATCCAAGATCATAAAATTCAAAAATTTTCTATTTTTTAAAAAAGTCTTTTAATTTAAGATCACAAGCTTTAAATGGTACATAAAAATATGGGGTTGAAGGACTAAAAGTGAGCAATGTTGATGGAGTGCCAAATTGAAAATTGGGGGCAAGTTATTCAACCAAAAGATAATATTCCCCTGTTTCAATTTATTTGTGGGTTGTGACTTGATTTCATAAAAATTAAAAAAATCTTTAATTTTGCTGTGTTAAGTATGTTATTTAAATTAATAAATCTTCTAAACATTAAATCTATAAATCATTCCACCTGCATGAGTTAACTAATATATTTTCAAGAGTTTCGCAATTGCACATGAAACTTTTCAAGGAAACATTAATCTTCATTACTAATACACAAAAAAAATAGAAGATAGATGACGAATATATTGGGCAAAGTCATTTGAAAGTAACTTACAGAGGTTTTGATCAAATTAAATCATTACATAAAGTAATTCATTAAAATTATTTTAGGGTATATTTTATTTTTTAAAAGCTGACAGCGTTATATTGATATACGTTACTCACAGTAACGTTTTACTCATAAAGCGTTACTCACAGTAACATTTTACTCCTAAAATGTTACTTACACTAACATATATCAACCTAACACTGTTAGTTTTTTTAAAAAACGAAACATACTCTAATACGTTACTGTGAAATACGTTTATACTAGTTTTCTAAAATTTTAGAAAAATATATTATTTTAGTAAGTTGCTTTATATAATGATTTAATTTGATCAAAAATTATTTAATCTAGGTCAAATTATACTATTATTTCAAAAAGAAAAATTAAACAATTATATATATAAATGAAGTTATATATGCAATTTTTAAAATCAAGTTCCAGTAGAAGAAATCACTTCCATACCTAACAAATTAAAGGTAAAAGGTAATTTGAGAAGCTATCTAAAACATTATCTTAATTAATGGATGTGTGGCAGAAAATAGTTTATGGCTCTCTAGCATATACAACTCGTTTGTTTTCTTGCGGAAACTAGGATATTCTCTTTCTTATTATTAGCTAGGTTAGTAGTAGTCTCTCTTTTTTTTCGCTTAGGCAATCGATGTTCGGAGTTTATATTAGAGCTTAAATTTTGATCGCACACGACAGAGGCTATTTTGGGTGACACTTCCAGTAAAATTTTCTTCATATTCAGAATTCAAATCTGAGATCTCTAATTAAGAATGGAGTAATCTGTAACTACACCACTACTGATTTTGATAATAATTAATTTTGATCCGACCCGACTCACTAAAGAGAGACCCAAACCGGATTTGGTGCCATGTCTGGTCAACTTAAGGGGCCTGGCATGGTTTTAGTGTTGGGCTTGGGAGGGGAAAATGGTGGTCCGCTGAGCTTATCTGCTAATTAATGACCAAGTTTTTTTTTTACATAAACTTATGAAAAGACATTTTCAATAGTAACTATTTTTGGCATAAATTATAGATGGAAAGATCTAACATTTAAAATCTTATACGAATTTGTGAAGAATCAAATATTAGATGATTAGCATACGAAAATGAACGTCTTTATTTTATAATTTTGTAAATAAAAAATTCAGAAAGAAATTCCAAACATAAATTGATAACATTACATATTAAAAAGTAAAAACCTAAAACAAAAATGTTTTTTCTAATTTCATAAACTTAAGAAACTAGAAACTCCATTAAAGTTAATGACATGATCCAAAAATATACATGATGACACTTAATTATTCCCATCAAGACAAGTCATCAGCATCAACCCAACGGAATGAAAAAAATGCGAAAAGTAAAACAAGATTAACATAAAAGCAGAAAACTTATTTATTATGATATAACCCTAAAATCTGTACTTGGGACCTACACAAGTGCAGAAGCAGGGAGTGAGTATCACGGTACTCAACAAGCAACCGAATAAACAAGACAAAACTAGCTAGAAAACGAGTGCTTCATTCATTCCAATTGAACCTCCTCAAACTAGATAGAAATCAGTTCAACCTAACAGTTTCACATTATACAGTTCTCGAGGCTTAACAATCAAAATCCAATAGTCACAGTTCAAGAACCAACACGTATCAAGTATGACAATCACAAGTGTCAAGTAGATCAATCACAATTATCAAGTAGATCAATCACAAGCATCAAACACATCAATCTCAAGTGTCAAAATGCAACAAATCACAATAGTCAAACTCTCACCAGAATCATCACCTTTCAACTTTATATCATATGATCTCTTGTTGGAATTATTTTCCTTCGACATAATATCACTAGTTGTAGCCATTTTTCTTCAGCTTTATGTCACATCACTAGCTTGAATCATTTCACTTCGACATAATGTCACTAGTTTTAACCATTTTCCTTCGGCTTTATGTCACATCACTAGTCAGGATCATTTTTCTAAATATCATATCACTTGTCGGAACCATGTTTCTTCGACATATTCATCATATGTCTCATCACTCCAACAATCAATGCAAGTAAGAAATTTAACAACATAAGGAAGAGACGTCAATTCATGCAATTCAAGTCCACAATAATCTCAACAAAGCATTTCATCAATCAACATAACAAGGTTCACAACAAGGCAATTCACAAAGCATTATAATCAACACTTTTCCTTTTTCATTCATCTCCTTTTTATTAATTAAGGTTAATCAAGTAGAATAATGAACTAATTACCTCATTTTCATTACTCCCCCAACACATACAATGAAGGGAAATACAAGATTCTACTAATTTATAAGATTTAGGAAATCACTTGTCTCAATTCAATAAAAAAGATAATCCAAAGACCTAAACCCTCCCCTTACGAACAATCTTCAAAGTCACACAATCAATTCAATCAAGTAAAACCCTCCCCTTACGAACAATCTTCAAAGTCACAAATTAATTCAATCAAGTAATCACAATAAGATTTCAAAAATAACAACATCCAATTCATACACTTTGGAAAATGGATCAATCAACTCAAGAACTCAATCTGAAAATGAGGTTTGAACCTAAAAATCTTTACTTGACGATTTACCAAGGTACTTCGAACTCATCGGTGAAAACCATTTTGAAAAAAGAGATAAAATTAATTCACAATCACCATTTTAGTTTAGAGATCAAGTTCTTAAAAAATCTTGTCTTTTGCTGATCAAAATCTCAAATTTTGATGTTAAAATTCATAAATCATCAAAGAAAATTGAAGTTTTAGGGTAAAAAAGCTTACCCAAATGATTTTAACACAAGAAATCTCTTCAAAATCGCCTCCGAGTTCTTTACAAAGCTTAAGATGGGGGAAATGGGGTAAAATCTTGAAAATGACAAGTTTAAAACCCTCTCTAAAGTCGCTCAAGTGAGCCCCATAAAAGTTTGCTTAAGTGAGCCCCATAAAAGTTTTGGGATTTGCTTTTGCGACCGTCGAGATCTCAAACCTTGCCCACTAGTCAAGCCATCACTTTCGCGAAGATTGGGAAAGTAGAGGACCCGTCGCGATCGTGAAGAACACATACTCAAGCACTACCAAACTCAACCAAATATCATAACATTAAATGGACCCTCGAGATTCATTTAGAATTCGTTCACACAAATTATATACAAATTATATATGAAAATTGACTAAACTCGAGAGTCTGAACTCAATGGAATTGTCCAAATATAAATCTGAGTCTCATTGAAGTGAAAGTCACAAGAAATGAACTTAACACCTAAAAAGATTAAATCAAGTTTGGGACCTCTCAAAATTCAATCAAGACTATCTAGGCCTAAAATCATCCCCTGAATTTAACAAAATTCTGATCCGAGCATCTGAACTCCGAATGTTAACTAAAGTCAACTCAAAAGTTAAAATTTCTCGAATTTTCAACTTAGAACCTCAAATCCTCAAAAAGACTCTAAATTTGAGACTGACAATTCTCTTAGATCTATTTTCACATTTTGGACTTGATGAATCGACAAATACTCTAGAAAATGTAGTTCTGAAAATAGGTACATAGAAAAACATTCTAGAATATAGAGGTAAAACCCTTAGCTAGATTATTTCATAACCACTTATAATTAAAGGTGGTTCATTTTAGTTGTAACCTACTAAGTGAGTGACTAAGAGGGTGTTTGAAATGACGTAAAAGTTGGTTAAACCTACTTTTAAGTTAGTTTTTAGTTTTTGAAATTATTTGACAAATATAAAAAATAACTTAATATAAGTAAAAAAAAAAAAAAATACTCTAAACAAGTTAGGAAGTGTTTGGCAAGGTGAAAAATGACTTAAAATAAGTTTAAAATAAGTCAAAAATTAAAAGTAGTTTTCGCCCTACTGTTATTTTTTGAGTTAAAAATCATTTCTATTTGACTTTTTATTTTTAACATAAAAGCTATTTTTTAAGTCAATTCAAACAGGCTTTAAAAGGAAAGTGTTACTGAAACAAACAACAAATGTGTTCAAGATTATAATGCCAAAGCGGATCCTTACTTTAATATAAAAAATTCAATCGGTGAGAAATCAATTTTGTCCGTCAACCAACAATATTCAACATGTATCTTTTCAGACAACATATACAAGGTATACTTAAACATATAAATAAGATATATACATGAATATGCGAATAAAGTTTTTCTGACATTGTCTATATATGTTTTAAAATATATTCTAACATTCTTTTAAAAATTGTTGTTAACATTTGAATTGAGAGAATAAAATTATTCAAACTATGTGAACATATATTTCTCGTTCATGATATTTAAAATTCATTCAAACCAACACTATCGTTAGAAACAATAAGGAAGATTTTTCTATTTTTATTTTTTTGTAAACGGGAGCCAAAAATGATATTTTTCTTGTAGAAGTGCTTGGAAGATCAATCACAAGAATGAAAAATAAATTAAACTCTTAGTAGCTCCAAGATTTAGCCTAACAAGCTTCTTTCCAAAAAGAAAAACTATGTGGAGTTGTGGAGAATTAACTTCCTTTGGACAACTTATCGAGAAGATTCAAGATTCATAATTCTTCTATATGTAACAATTAAGAATCTATCTTTATTTTAGAAAAATAAATCAGGTTGTTGGTTGTCTCGCTAGGAGGGGTGTGTTATATATGAGAAATTATTTAAAATGTCAATATTTTAAGATTTAAGAGGGATCATTAGCAATACTTTTAATATTTACTAGAAATGTCAAAATTTAGTTTGTTATTTATTTTATTTATGTTTTTATTATTTGTTTTTATTTAAAGAATATAATTATTTAATAACAATACGGAGAAAATCAAGGGAGAGAATATTTCAAAAAAAGGTAAGAATCACTTAATTTTTTCATTAGTTACATTTTCAAATAAAATTTAAACTTTGTTATTTTTTTTCTAGAACTTTACCTTTTTAAAATTATATACATTCCACAATATATTCTATTTATATTCATTATTGTTATAAAACTATAGAATAAGAAGAAGAAACTAGAGAGAAAGAAGAGAAGACTTGTTATTTCTCTTGATGAATCCGTTTACAATGAAGAGGAGCACTGTATTTATAGGAGAAATCTAACTTGGTCCCCAAGTAAGACTCTTTAATCATATCCTAAAAAGGACTCCACATGATAGACATTCACTATAATACAAATATTTTATAACACTCCCCCTGAATGTCTAATTCATAGATGATGTGCCTCATCAAAAACCTTACTAAAAAAACATTAAGAAAAGAAAAACTCTAGTAAAGGAAAAGAGTACACATATCTATTAATACGCATCTAGGCTGCCTCATTAAAAACCATACAAGGAAAACCCAGTGGGACAAAACCTCGTAAGGGAAAAAGAGTACAGTGCGTATTAAAAAAACATTCAGGAGGAGTGTTATAAAGTATTTGTATTATAATGAATGTCTATCATGTGGAGTCCTTTTTAGGATATGATTAAAGAGTCTTACTTGGGGACCAAATTAGATTTCTCCTATAAATAAAGTGCTCCTCTTCATTGTAAATGGATTGATCAAGAGAAATAACAAGTCTTCTCTTCTTTCTCTCTAGTTTCTTCTTCTTATTCTATAGTTTTATAACACGTTATCAGCACGAGACTCTAATTTCTCAAAAGTGAAGGTTATTGCAGAATTAATAAAGGTATTATTTATTCTTTTGTTTTTAATTTTAATGGTCAATCTTACAAAATTAGAGTTCACTGCCCTTCAAAGTTCAGGCAGGACCTACCTCTCATGGGTGTTGGATGCTGAAATCCACCTTGATGCAATGAGTCTTGGAGACACAATAAAAGAAGAAAATAAGGCATCAAATCAAAACCGTGCACGAGCAATGATATTCTTGCGAGTCATCATTTTGACGAGATTCTGAAAATTGAATATCTGACAATTAAAGATCCACTTGTTTTGTGGAAAAACCTAAAAGAAAGATTTGACCACTTGAAGATGGTCATACATCCAAAGGCACGATATGATTGGATGCATCTAAGACTACAAGACTTTAAGTCTATGTATGAGTATAATTCTGTCATGTTCAGAATCACTTCTCAATTGAAATTATGTGGAGAAACGGTTAGTGAGATTGATATGATGAAAAAGACGTTCTCCACTTTCCATGCCTCGAATGTGCTCTTGCAGCAACAATATCGAGATAAAGGTTTCAAAAAGTATTCTGAACTAATTTCTCATCTTCTTGTGGCCGAGCAAAATAATGATTTATTATTGAAAAATCATGAGAATCGATCTACTGGATCTGAACCACTTCCTGAAGTGAATGAGGCGTACGCCCACCATGCTAGGCATGGAAAAGGTCGCGGTCCTAATCGTGGTCGTGGACGTGATCGTGGACGTAGACGTGGTCGTGGTCGTGATTATGGTCAAGAACGTAATTCTATTCCTGGCATTAATCATTCATCAAATAAAGAGGAAATAAGAAAGGATGAGAAACGTGAAGCAACTAGGGAAAGTTGTTTTCGATGTGGTGGAAGAGGTCATTATGCACGTGATTGTCGTACTCCCAAACACTTGTTTGAGCTTTATTCAAGAATCACTAAAGAAGAAAGAGAAAAATCCTGAGGCAAATTTTATCTCTGAAAATCAAGTTGACATCACGCACTTGGATGTAGCAGATTTCTTCGCACATCGTGAAGGAAAAACAGATCACTTAATTGGTGATGGTTCTGTGAACATAGAAGAGTGATATTTATTTTTTGGTAGTTTATTAATAAATTTCATGTAATGATAGTTGTTTGCATGAGTATTAGTATTTTAAATTAGTTTAGTCGTTCATTAGCTTGTTCCTTAATTCTTAATAAAATAATATATATTTTTCATTGATTTATTTATATGATTCTAATATGATAAAGTTAGTCAAATACTAAACTTTATCACGTGTTTGTATTATATTAGGTCTTTAATTTGGTCTAATGTTAAAAACATAAATTCTGATATTAACTTGGATTTATCATGTGTTTGTATTATATTAGGTCTTTAATTTGATCTAATGTTAAAAACATGCAGTCTGTTATTAACTAGGATTAAATAATGATTTTATTTTATTTTCCTAACAACTCATTTTTGACTTAGAGGAAACAATAAATTAAGGCTTAATTTCTAATATTTAATTATTAATTTATTCCTTTGAATATATTGTACTCTTTTGACAACACTAATATTTAATATATATTTATTTTGTGTATGTCATTTCATGTGAAGATATGGATAATTCTAAGAACATATTATCGAAATATGAAGATATTTGTTTGATTGATTCTGGTACAACACATACGATATTCAAAAATAAGAAATATTTTTCTCATTTAAGTATGGGCAAAATAAATGTTACTACAATTTTTGGTAGTACTAATATGATTGAGGGTTTTGGAAGAGCCATTGTAATTTTGCCCAAGGGAACTAAACTCATCATTAATAATGTTATGTCTTCTCCAAAATCTAAGAGAAACTTGTTGAGTTTTAAAGATATCCGTGAAAATGGTTATCATATCCAATCAATGGATGAAATAAATCTTGAATATCTTGGTATCACCAAGTATGTCTCTGGGCAGACATGTGTTATAGAAAAGTTCCCTGCTTTATCTTCTGGCTTGTATTGGACAAAAATTAGTGCAACTGAGGCACATTTTACAGTAAATAAGAAGTTTACTTATTCCAATACATTTGTACTTTGGCATGATCGTCTAGGACATCCTGAGTCAATAATGATGAGACGAATTATAGAAAATTCGAATGGACATCCACTAAAAGACCTAAAAGTTCTTTTAAATGGTGAATTTTCTTGTACTGCTTGTTATCAAGGCAAGTTAATTGTGAGACCATCACCAATGAAAGTTAAGATTGAGTCCCTTGCGTTCTTGCAACGTATACATGGGGATATTTGTGTACCTATTCACCCACCTAGTGGGTTATTTAGATATTTTATGGTTCTAATAGATGCTTCTTCTAGATGGTTTCATGTGTGCCTATTGTCATCTCGTAACTTGGCATTTGCAAAATTATTGGCACAAATAATAAGGTTAAGGGCACACTTTCCTAATAATCAGATTAAGTCCATTCGTCTTGATAATGCTGCAGATTTTTCATCCCAATCATTTAATAATTATTGTTTAGCAATTGGGATAAGAGTTGAACACTCCGTTGCTCATGTTCATACTCAGAATGGTCTCGCAGAGTCATTAATTAAACGTTGGCAATTAATAGCAAGACCATTGCTTATGAAAACTAAGTTGCCCACTTTTGTGTGGGGACATGCAATTTTGCATGCTGCAACACTTATTCGTCTTAGACCGACAAGTTATCATAAGGTTTCTCCATTGCAATTGGTTATGGGTCAAGAACCTAATATATCCCATCTAAGAATTTTTGGAAGTGTTGTACATGTGCCTGTGGCACCACCAAACCGCACTAAGATGGGCTCTCAAAGAAGGTTAGTAATATATGTTGGGTTTAAGTCACCCTCCACTATTCGCTATCTTGAACCATTGACTGGAGACATGTTTACTGCTATATTTGCAGATTGTCGGTTTGATGAGACAGTTTTTCCAAAATTAGGGAAATAAAATGAGAAATTTAGTGGAAAAATTTATCATTGTGTCATCTTGATCCATATTCTTCTACTTGCGAACAAGAAGTACAAAAGATTATTCATCTGCAGAAAATTGCAAATCAAATGCCAAACGCATTTACAGATTTGAAAAGGTTTACTAAATCACATATTCCTGCAGAGAATGTCCCAATTCGAATTGATGTCCCTAAAGGACCATCCACTAGTGTCATAGCTAATGAGTCAAAAACACACCTAAAGTGTGGTACACCATTGGGGTCTAAGGATCAAAATCCTAGAAAAAGAAAGAATAAATGTCAAGATGACACTATGAAAGAATCTCATATGGAAGTTCAAAATTTGAATAAATCTGATATTCATGAAAGAATCAATGAACTTGAAACTCAAACAAATAATGACCTATCCATAAATTTAAGAGATGTTGAAACTAATATGAATCGATCAGAAATAGTGGTTGATTATGTCTTTGCATATAATGTTGCAACAAATATCATGCAAGATAATGAGGATCATAAACCTCAATCTATTATAGAATGTCGACAACGAAATGATTGGCCAAAATGGCAAGAAGCAATTCAATCAGAGTTGAATTCACTTGCCAAGCGTGAAGTTTTTGGACCTATAGTTCAAACACCTAATGGTATTAAACCTGTTGGTTACAAATGGATTTTTGTGCGAAAAAGAAATGAGAAAAATGAAATACAAAGATATAAAGCACGCCTTGTGGCACAAGGATTTTCTCAAAGGCCTGGCATCGACTATGAAGAGACATACTCACCCGTTATGGATGCAATAACATTGAGTTATCTCATTAGTTTCACAGTCCATGAGCAACTTGAAACAACCTACCTTTATGGATCACTTGATAATGAGATATACATGAAAATTCCTGAAGGATTTGCGATGCCTAAATCATGTAATTCAAAATCTCGAGAAATGTATTCAATTAAATTGCAAAGATAATTATATGGTTTGAAGCAATCTGGGTTCATGTGGTATAACCGTCTTAGTGAGTATTTAATTAAAGAAGGTTATACAAATGATGCAATTTGTCCATGTGTCTTTATAAAGAAAACAATATCGGAATTTGTTGTACTTGCTATTTATGTTGATGACATAAATCTTATTGGAACTCCAACAGAGCTTCAAAAGGCAATTGATTATTTAAAGAATGAATTTGAGATGAAAGATCTGGAAAGGACAAAATTATGTCTTGGTTTGCAAATTGAGCATTTGAAAAATGGTATTTTTGTTCATCAATCTGCCTACACAGAAAAAGTGTTGAAAAGATTATGTATGGATGAAGCGCATCCATTAAGTACTCCGATGGTTGTTCGTTCACTTGATGTGAATAAGGATTCATTCCGACCTCAAGAAAAGGATGAAGAAATTCTTGGTTCTGAAGTACCATATCTTAGTGCAATTGGTGCACTAATGTATCTTGCTAATACTACAAGGCCTGATATAGCTTTTGTTGTTAACTTGTTAGCAAGGTATAGTTCTGCTCCTACTAGGAGACATTGAAATGGGATCAAACACATTTTGCGATATCTTAAAAGGACACTATATGGGCTTATTTTATTCTGTTAATTGTAGCCCAAATCTTGTTGGTTGTGCTGATGCAGGATATTTATCTGATCCACACAAAGCTCGATCCCAAACAGTCTATATGTTTATATGTGGGGGCACTGCCATATCTTGGAGATCTACAAAGCAGTCCATCGTAGCCGCTTCATCTAATCATGCTGAAATAATAGCTATTCATGAAGCAAGTAGAGAATGTGTGTGGTTAAGGTCTATGATACATCTCATTCGAGAGAAATGTGGTTTGGAATGTGATAAAGTACCCACCACTTCATATGAAGATAATGCAGTATGCATAGCACAACTTAAGGGAGGATTCATAAAAGGAGATAGAACAAAGCATATTTCACCAAAGCTTTTCTATACAAATGAACTTCAAAAGAATGGTGATATAAATGTGCAACAGATTCATTCAAGTGACAATGTGGCTGATCTATTCACCAAGTCTCTACCAACTGCAACTTTCAGGAAGATGGTGCATAAGCTTGGAATGCGAAGATTCAAGTCTCTGGATTGATGTTCTCATTAGGGGGAGTTAATACGCGTTATACTCTTTTTCCCTTACGAGGTTTTGTCCCACTGGGTTTTCCTTGTAAGGTTTTTAATGAGGCAGCCTAGATGCGTATTAATAGATATTTGTACTCTTTTCCTTTACTAGAGTTTTTCTTTTCTTAAAGTTTTTTTTAGTAAGGTTTTTGATGAGGCACATCATCTATGAATTAGACATTCAGGGGGAGTGTTATAAAGTATTTGTATTATAGTGAATGTCTATCATGTGGAGTCCTTTTTAGGATATGATTAAAGAGTCTTACTTGGGGACCAAGTTAGATTTCTCCTATAAATAAAGTGCTCCTCTTCATTGTAAATGGATTGATCAAGAGAAATAACAAGTCTTCTCTTCTTTCTCTCTAGTTTCTTCTTCTTATTATATAGTTTTATAACAATTATAGTTTTTTATTAGTTTGTATTCATTCCAATAGATATGTCAAATGTATCTATATAGTCATTTAAGAAATATATTTGTATTCATATAATTTTTTTCCCTCTGTAGTTATTTTTTCTTCAAAAATCTTGTATTTATTCATTTCAATATGTATTTTTGTATTCTATTTATTCTAGTTTTTATTTAGAATCTTTTATAATAATATATAAAATAAAAAAATCAGTATGATGAAAAAGTGAGAATGAAATATAAAATTGAAAAGAAATAATTGAATATTTGGTGTAATCATTCTTAAATAAAATGCATAACTAGTTGACTTACATTTAGAATAAATACAAATAAGAAAAAAATGTCAAATTCATAAACTATGCAACATAATTTTTGAATGAATACAAATATTAATTGTATACGTATGATTTTAAATACAAATTGAGAAAGGATACAAAATTCTGAATTTTTTTTATATATATAAAAAAAA
>CM064969.1:58793269-58833542 GCA_032847665.1 Solanum chilense
TAGAATAAATTACACATTATCTTGACCTCGTGTATCTTCAAATACATGTTTCTAGATATATTTGAACATATGTGAAGACTGAACATATCAAAATCTAACAAGATACATAATATTGTAAATCATAGTGTATCTAAGTTTTTTTTTTTTTAATTATATGGTGATTCTTGTATGCCTCTTTTATTAAAATTAATAAAATAACTATATCCTAAATTTGTAAATATTATATAAATTCTCTTAAAAATATACTTATGGAGATCATTAAACCCCTCCACTACAAGGAGGGTTTGATGAAATCAAATCGAATCAATCCAACTAACAAAATTTATTTAAGTAGACCCTACCTACCTCCATGCTTTAGAAAGCCCATTAATTTTTGTTCTGGACTAGCTTTTCCAATCATTATAACTAAAGTTGGAGCATGTTATCTTTAAAATATTCTTATTTTGTTGATTCTCATCATTAGGCGGAAGCATGAATATGATTATAGGACTTTTTTTTTTAATTCTAGTAAAAATTTTACAAAACCTTGTTTCTATTTTTGCTCTATATTTATAATTTTGAAATTTCTATTTTTCAATTGTGTTAAATAAGACCAGGGTGAATTTATTCATTACACTAAATTTTCTTTTGAAAGTATTATTTTTCCATTCAATTGATTTTGCACGTCTTTGATTTGTCTTCATATATATTCAACAGAATAATACCAACTAGAAGCAACTTGTCAATCAATGTACCCATGATGCAGGGTAAAGTATAATCCACCTAGGATAAACCCTATTTATGTAGGTATATTTGAAAGCTGATTTGGGGGTTGGTAAAGTGTATTAGAAAAAATAATGTATGCATTAGTTTACATGGAAAAGTAATTTATTTGGTATACTTTTTCAGCATATGTATTAAGGTGTGTATTACATGGAAAACAATAGTATTTTAGGATTGTTTGGTAGGGTGAACTTTAAGAATAATGCTAATTAGAGCGTTTTAATATGCTTGCATTTATAATGCATAGATTGTTTGTTATGCATTGTTAATTTGGTGTATATATACATTACGCTATTTATTTATTTTTTAAAAATATTAATTTACAAAGATACCTCTACAAATATGATGAAAATAATGTAAAAAAAAAAACATTTCGAAGGGTTTGAGTCTTTAACTATAAAAGAAAATAATTAATCCTTCTTTCTTTTCAATTTAATGGGCTTACTTTTTTTTTTTATCTATCATAAAAAATGTTACTACATTTTTACTTTCTCGGTTCATAGGAGTGTTAAAAGAATATGAAGAATCGACTGAATTCGTATCAAGCTAATTTATAATTTTTTTTAAGAAAAAAGATGGATTTTTGTTTAAGCATATAATTGCCTCGAATTGGAATGGTCTTTTTAATTCATAAAAAAAACTGAATTTTTTTTTAACCAAACCAAATAACCTTACATGTATATAAATATATTTTTCTATTTTAGGAATATGTTAAATTAATATATAAATATACGTTTACCAACATTTTTCAAATATAAATTAGGTCTTGCTCCTCTAGCGATGGGACGAATTTGGCTCTTTACTTTTTAGTTAACCTTTACTTAATTAGATATAAAACTAAAATATATTATAATAGATATTCCATCAAACAATACGATAAAATTTGTGGGAACATTCTTTTAAAAGTTTAAGATCAAACAATACAACTACAAAGTTTTACATTTTTGGCTTCTTGGTAAAGATTAAGGGTGTTTTCCAATTTTCTCATGTTTGATTAGGTCAACCGTTTGGAAAAATGTTTTCTAAATCAACTCATTTACCTCAAATTTAAGGAAAATGACTTCTTATTCAAAACTTGAAGAAAATATTTTCCAAAACTCTCTTTCAACATCCCCTACCCACCCACCCCCTACCGCCCCCGCCCCCCCACCAACCCACCCTACCAGCCCCCCCTACCCCTAAAAAATAGTTACTTAAAAAATATTTTCAACTTCAAAATTTTATTTTTCACTCATACCCTCGCCCCCCCCCCCAAACCCCTACCACCCCCATTCTAAAACAATAATTTAACTTTATTTTTTATAAATATTTTTAACTTCAAAAAATCATTTTTTCACCTCTACCCTCAAAACTCCCGCCACCCCCTACCAGCCCCCACAAAAAAATTAAGTTAGTTTTAAAAAAAAAATTATAAATTTTAAAATTTCATTTTTTTCACTCCTACCCTTGACACCGCCCTACTGCTACCCCTACCCCCACACAAAAAAAAAATTAAGTTTGTTTTTTTAAAAAAATTCAACTTCAAAAATTATTTTCTATTCTAGTAAAAAATAAAAGGTATTTCTCAAAAATATTTTTCATTCAAAAAACAAACACTAAAATATTTTTTGAAAAATATTTTCTACTCACCAACCAAACGTGAGAAAATAAGTCAAATATCTACTTGTTTTCCAGGTTAACATTTTCCTTCATATCAAAAACACCCTAAGTGGTTAAAAACACATTTGTGAAAAAATATTTTAATAATGGTGTATTTTGATGTGATACTTTAAAAGTAATAAACAAATGAAAATTAATCGAACTGTATCGATACCAAAGAAAAGTCGACATGATTGGAGTGGTTTTACAAAATCTAATTTTGATTATACATTATTAAGATATCTGAATTGTCACATTGACACCCTTATCATATCACTTTTACTTATCATATTTGAATTTGACTCATTCATTAGAAAAACAATAATTAGCTTGACTATTTATTCACCGGGTGTTTATACCAAACCAATACATGCGTGTCATGTGTTTCAATTATAGTTTATTTTACTTCATTAAATCATGTAATAAAGAAAATTGCATTGGTTTAATATAAACACTCGGTACGGATAACTTTTTTTCCTATTTATCCACTAACATATTAATTGATGTTTAATATTAAATATTTGAAAAATGATTTGAAAAATAAATAATTAGTGGTAAGGAAAAACACAGAAAAATCTTTCTTTTCTCTTGATAGATTTAAAGTAACAAGTAAAAAATGAAGATCTACTTATAGAATATTGAAAAATTAAAAATGAGTAGTGAGGAATTTTTTTTAAAAAAAAAAGAATTAACCGTAAAACTTTTGTTTTACATCAATTCATATTTGAGGAACTTACGAAAAAGACTATAGTTTCGAAGTTGACAAAGTCCAGAAATATATAATTATGATATTACTATTCTTAGCTAATTTTTGATTATATTCAACTGTATTTAAATGTATTCACCGTATTTGGTAGTTGTATTCTAGTATGCATGTCATTTGTAGACCGTTATTGCAAATATAAATACATATTTTATGCAGTGCATAATAAAAGGAAATTTAACATATTAATCTTTCATAATTAATAAAAGAGAAAAGGCATAAATTCACCTCTAAAGTTGTTCCGTATTGCATAAAGGCATCTTAACTTTGAAAATGTCTTATCAATCCATGGAATAATTTGATATATTTATAAATGGGATATTTTGGCTCATTTTCTCGTCTGGGTTGTTGCCACGCCAATGAGGCATGTGACCTCGTCTTTTCACTTTTATAACCAACTATAAAGTGTCATATGTCATTTTATTTCTTTATTATTAATTATTTAATTCATTTACATCATCTTCCCCATTAGCTTCTTCATCCAAATTCAAAAATTCAATTACCTTTTCTTTATTTTCTTGAACTAAGAAGATTCATTTACTTCATCTATTTTTATCACTTTTTTTTTCTTGTCACTTGCTTTTCTTTGTTTATTTTTCTTCTTTTATCCTTTTTTTGTCTATTGATTAGAGAGTTCTATGAAACTCTATTTTTTTTGTCTCATTACCTTGCTTTAGTAACTTGAGAGTTGAATTATTTTATTTTATGATGTTTTGGTGACGGAAATAGTGTTGTAACTATGTCTGCTACTTTTGGAGGATTTACAACAAAGAACAAAGGATTTAAGTAATAAAGATTTAAGTAGAAAGAGGGAAAAAAATAAAAAATAAAGTTAATAAAAATAGAAAAAATAAAATGAAAATGAAACAAATATTAAAATTAAAAGAATTTAATACGTGTCAAAACAATCATTGGTGCGTGATTGCATCTCTTTTCTTGCAATTGGAGTTGGGTGAAAAGTGAGATATTTATAACACTCTTAAATTGTTCAATGAGAAAATAAGACACCCACAAAGTTAAGTTGTCTTTTTGAAAATTCGAAACAATTCGAGTGGTGATTTTATGTTTTTTCTCTTAGGGCATGTCCAACCCTATCCTTTATTTTACTCTCTAAATATAGAGTTCGTATTTTTTTCAGACAATCAACTCCAATTCATTTCTCTATTTTACTCTCTAAAATCGAATTTTTTCTTTCTCTCCTCAATATTATATTATTATTTTTATTTCATTCTTATTTTTTATTTTATAGTATAAATTCCTTATTTCTTTTCCTAATAATTACGTTATACAATTTTCATGTGATATAGCATTTTATTTTTTCAAATTTTTATTTAATATAAAATGATATTTTATTCTAAATTTTAAATAACATAAATTTTAAGAAAATAAGCTTAATATACAAATCAATGAAAAAATTCTAATAAGATTGAAATACAATTACGTAAGCACTCAATTTTTGATTATAACGTTACTTCTATAAATGCTCTATTAATGCATACGGAGTTCATAATGAGCATTATCGTCCTTAATTTTTTTTTATGTATGGCTAAAAATTGTTCAAATCAGAGATTTTCATCTATCACCATTTCCTTCGTTGGAGTTGAACCTCTACGACATCTTGAATTGGTGCAGTAAGATCATGTCCATCATCCATTATCATGTTATGCAGGATAATACATGTAGTTATTATTCATGTAGCACTTCGTTTCCTAAAAAACGTGACGGTCCTATAATACTTGCAAAACGTGATTGTAATACTCCTAATGCACGTTCAACATCTTTTCGGGATGATTCTTGCTTCATTCCGAATTAATTACTATGTTATGTATTGTATTTAAATTATAATGTTATGTAGTTGTATTATTATGTTGTATTTAAATTATACTATTATGTATTTTATTTTTAAACTGAAATTTCATGTTATCATTTTAATTGTATTTATTCTTTACTGTGAAAATTAATAATAAAATCAAATTACATCATTGATGAAAATTAGAAAAAATTAAAATACTATTAACTCGGGATGATAGTACTACATATTGAATAATATATTTTTAAAAAATATTATATTACATTTAAAATGAAGTATGAATATAAGATATTTAATTAATGACATTATATGTAAATAATATGTCAATTAGAAAGCATAAAAAATAATAAAATAGTCAAAAAAATAAAATAGAGAGTGTGAATAGTAATCTCCAAATTTAGAGAATTACTATTCACCTCTCTATATTTGAAGAATAGAGGGTGATATATAGATGGATTGAAGTTTCTATTCTCTGTTTTACCCTCCAAATATAGAGAATGAAGAGTAAAATAGAGGTGGACTGGAGATGGTCTTAATAGAACTATGAAATCTGACAATATTTTTTCCGTAATAAATAAAAGAATTTAGGACAAAATCTTTTCTTCTTCTTTGAGTTATTATATTTCAAACTTTTACTTATATAATATTGATAGATGTTTTTTTCATTATAGACTTTTATCTTTTGAATACATTGATACGACATTGATATAAATGTATTCCAGTGATGAACACATTATAGAACTACTCAAATATGTTAATACAAATATATAACAGTAAACAAAAATACACTGAAATACATGATACAAATGTAAAGCAATGAGCTAACAACGTAATTATACAAATTTATAACAAGTTAAAAGATACAGAATACATTGATAAAAAATGAATATAACAAGGAATAGATACACTGATATAAATTGTAATCATTATCATATATATACAAACAAATACATTTGATGCAATAACAGTAAAACAAATACATGAATACAATACAAATACAGGTAGATGGATAAAATACATATATGCACGCATTTGATTTCTTGAAAAATCCCCAAATCTTTACAGAAAAATCCTCAAATTAGAGATATGAACTCCTTGTAATATATCCTATCTTTCAAGACATCACCCATTCATTTTAGTAACAATTTTATGAATCTAAAGCTCTAAAGCTTTCTCTCATGGACAATGAAGTTTCGGACATCATCACAAATCAACAATGATGACGCTTTATTGTAGAAAGGAAGACGAAACACAACATCATTAAAATCAAATTTGAAAAGATTTAGAAAGAATCATCCACGAAAGAAAAGAAAAAGACAGATTATTGATAAATACAATGCTTAGTATAGCTCTAGAGCAAATTATAACTTTATTTATAAGTAGGCCCGGTTGGTCATGCGATATGGTATTATGATATGAAATTATGATATGATATCATGATATGGAATCATGATATGAAATTATGATATGATATCATGATATGGTATTATGATATGAAATTATGATATGAAATTATGATATGATATCATGATATGGAATCGTGAGATGAAATCGAAGTTTTGTTTCGACATGCGAAATGGAATTTTGGGTATTGTATATTTTCTCATAAACATAAAAATCCCATAAGTTCTAAAGTTATTAAAATACTCTCAATTGTTTATTCAATATTATTAAATAAACAAAAAATCATAAAATCGTATTATAAATTATTACAAAGTTACTTGTTCTTCACTCAAGTAATTGTTTCATCAATATATTTGAGTAAAAATGAAACATCTTTCACGGACTTTTCAAGATTTTATTACTCAACAATCGTGAAGTGTGAGTTAAAGTGACTATATGTTGGTGTGAATAATAAATTTTATGTCGGGAATAATAAAATTTAAAAAGTAATGATGTGATTATAAATTTTATTTATATGTGAAATAAATTGTTAGTAGATACAAATATGGGGTTGTTTTAACAAAATATGAACTCGTGGATCAATTTTTATATTAAAATAACTTAAATCATGATATGGTATTCTCATATGATTCCATATCGTGATTTTTGGAGAATATGGTATCGCATCTCATGATATGGAATCAGCTTAAAATCGCATGTCCAAACGATGATTCGATCTCACGATACCATATCGTGATATGGTATTACATGACCAAACGCCTACTTAGTATAGTCTTAAGTCTTATTTTAAATAATAAAGTAAATATTCTTTCTAATTTTATGTATAATTTACAGAAATCTCATAACGTTAAGTAAATTACATTATTTTTATTTTTATTTTCAAATTATAAAAATTCCTTAAAATTTATCTTAAGTTTTAGATATATTAACAAATATATGAATACAAAAGGGGGAGATGTATATGAGAGAATACATCCAAATACTTAAGGGGAAGGATGAATATAATAAAAATAACACTACACACACAGTTAAGATGATAAATATCAAGTTATAAACATACTTTTTAATAATAAACTACTCATAGCATATTATTATCAAGTTATAGCATATCAAGAAAAAATATATTATTCTCATTAATTTTATTAAATAATAATTAACTTATTTAAATAATTACATTTATTATTCAGTTACCTTTTTTAAACCAATGTAGTTAATTAAATTAATTATTTTAAGTTACCTTTCTTAAACAAAACTCTTAACTAGTGTAAATTAAATTAAATATTATATAGTTACCTTTTTTACAAAAATTACAAAATAATAGGGATTTTATCATTCCATAATTAATAACTACCCATCAATATCTAAAATAATTACAGTTTTTTTTTTAAAACTGTCATATATTATCTTTAAAAAAAAATTATATTCCCCAAAATATTGTTCTTCCCCAAATCCTCACAAAATCATCTCTTTTGCACACTTAACAATTAATTTTTCACCAAAATTTTGGCTCAAAAAACTCACTCTTAACAGTTTTCTTCACTAATTCTCCTATTTTTGCACTCAAATCTTCCTTTTTTGCACTCAAATCTTCATTTGTTGCACTAAAAAAATTGTTTAATGTCGAAGAGAGGCAATGAAACCCCGCGAAAAAGTAGAAGGTTGAATGATGAAGCAAGCTCAGAGGAATTTCATGCTCCATCTTTCAAAATTTTATCACAAACACAAACTCAGCCTTCATCTGCAAAAGACAAATCTAGAACAGGGAAATCAAAAATGGAAAAAAAAAAACATCGACAAGAAGAGAAAAGGGAAAGAAAAGCAAAAAGTAGATGAATCTGAGAAAAGGACGAAAGAAAGAGGAAAGAAGTGGAAAGGAAAACAAATTGAGTACTCATCAGATTCTGAATCTGATTTTGTAGAAGAGTTGATAAAATCAAAATTAAAAAAAACAAGAGCATCTGAAATCGATACTTCACATTTAGAAGAAGAAGAAGAAACAGTTAAACCCAAAAAAAATTTAAAGGTTAGTAAAAGTTTTCTTAAAAAAAAAACTAAATTAAAATTATCTATTTAATGTTGTTCTAATTTCGAGTTTAATTGTGAATAGTATAGTATATTTTTATGTTCTGTTATTTGTGTATAAAATACTTAATAGGGATAATGCCCAAGTACACCCTCAACCTATTCCCGAAATCTCAGAGACACACTTATACTATACTAAGGTCCTATTACCCCCCTGAACTTATTTTATTAATAATTTTTTACCCCTTTTCGACCTACGTGGCACTATCTTGTGGGCCCAATGAAGGTTGACTTTTTTTTCAAACTAGTGCCACGTAGGCTAAAAATGGGTAGAAAATTACTTATAAAATAAGTTCAGGGGGATAATAGGACCTTAGTATAGTATAAGTGTGTCTCTGGGATTTCGGGCATAGGTTGAGGGGGTACATGTGCATTATCCCTACTTAATACATAATTTTAGTATAGAAGTGTATGAAATATTTGTATCAAGTTTTTATGATATTGTTGAATATCAATATCCATAATAAAACTACATAATTTATGTTTTGATTGTATATTTAGTGTTGAATAAATTGTGTATGAAAGAATGTTATATGAATTATGTATGATTCACTGTATGAAATAACATATTTTTTTCTATTACAATATCAATATATGAAACATGTATGAATTGTGTATGATTCACTGGATCAAACGTAGATGTCTATATGTCTATGATTCGATGATGGGAGGATCTGTTCATTCAAGGAAAGTTAAATAAGTTGTTGATAAACTTGCAACCATGATTCCTTTATTTCTGATGAGCAAGGGTTTTATGGAAAAAGGCTTGATTTGTATGTGAATAATCTCCCTGATTATCAACAAAAGTCTCACTCTGAACCTCTAAGTATCAAGAATGTTACACATGTTCATCAACAAGAAGAAAGTTCAAAGTATGTATACTTCTTACATTATTTTTTATTCATCTTAAATTGAAATTGCTTTATATTCATTACAAATTTTTTATTTTTTCAATTTTTTTTACAGTGATTGTGGTCTATACACATCTCTCTTTGCCGAATACATGAGCAATGGTATTTTTGATATATCACATATTGATATTGATTCAAAATATCATCGTCAAAGATATGGTACATTACTTTGGCATTATGCAAAATCAAAGAACGATGAAGGCACAATAAGTGAAAGTGAAGTTACAGGAACAGTTGCTAGCAAGAAGGGTGGACCTCAAACTCATAAAGAACAAGTTATGGACACCAATAATTATCCTACTCCAAAATTTCGTAACAGGAAGTAGAAATCTTCATGGCACAATGTACATTTTTTTGAATGACTTGTTTTTTTTAACTTATGAACAATTTATGTAATTTCCCAGTTTTTTATTATGAATACTGATGGTTTATATAAATTATTACTGATTATTACTAATTAAAATTTTTTGTCTCACTTTAAAATATAGGAACACTGTATGAATCATGTATGAACATTATATGAATTATGAATGTCATATTATAATTTGATATATAGAACATAGACAAATGTTATATATATACTTATTTTAAAAAAAAATTATATAAATGACAGTCTGCTTCAATATATGTTTTTTAAAAGTTAAATGTGTATGATTTTTGTATAAATTGCACTTTTCAATATGTAATGTTAAATTCTTGCATAAATTTGTTTTGTATGAATACTGTATATTTTCAAATACAAACAAAAACAGATGTTACTTATATTACTGGTATGAATAATGTATGAAGAATGTACGAATTATGTCATATAAATTCTTACATGCATAATGTATGAAAATTATATGAAATTAGTACTGACATATGATTCAACATGACAGTATGATTAAATATACAATTATACCTTAATAAATGTGTATGACATTTGCATAAAATTGTTTTGTATGAATACTGTATATTTTTAAACATATTTTTCAGAATACAAACAGAAACAAATGTTACCTATATTAATTGTATGAATACTATATGAAAAATGTATGAATTATAACATATTATAATTTGATATGTAGAACATAAACATACATTATTTTTATATGCAAGTATTGATTGTATAAATGTATATATTTTGTATGTAGTCCTCATTCATTATGCAATAACTGTATGAATGTTATATGATTATATGACTTATTAATGTTAACATTTGTTAATATATGAACAGTTGTATATACAATGTATGACATTTGTATGAAAAGTAATATGATTCCATAAAAAAACATGACATAACAATGTAAACACTTAAAAACATAGATGTAACAGTACGAAATCATTGTTTTTGTGCAGGATAATTTGAACATGTCTTCCTATTGTGTCCAACCTGATGGCATCTACTGCATGTGCTTTTTGTCCTCTTGAATTTCACATCTGCGAACCCCTTCCAGCGTTCAAATTTGGGTCTTTCCGCTGATCTTTTTGGACTAGGCGACATCATTTTAGGCTCTGAAATATAACTTGGTATATCCCATGTACTCTCGCACGGGATAGGCTCAACAGGAATGGCATAAGCATCTTTGAAATTCTTGAGGCTATAAAAAGCAGAACAAAATTCTGCTTCATATAACTTCCTGTATCGGAGAACAGCTATTGCATGACAATTCACTTATATATGCAACAACAAAATTTCAATTTAATACACACTTAATATAATGTTTATACACAATTCATACTATACAATTAACTGCTACATACAATATAAAATTCAATTTATCCAATTTAATAAAAAAATAATACACAATTAATCCAATTTTTATACAGAATTCATACATATATTACAAATCAATCACTGATATATACAATCAGAAAAATTGGCTTTCATACATATTGCATACAATATTTATATACATTACATACATAAATAGTACAGTTTTCTTATTTAAACAATATACAAAAAAAAACATCTGAAAATTTATGGAATAGTTTTTATCAAAAATTCACATTTCATTTAACGTTCACACATTATTAATACAAATTGTCAGATATTGTTCATACTTTTTCAAAACCAAAACTTCAAATTTATCAAAATCTCTAAATTTTTGTATTTTATACAGTAATCAAATATCACACCAGTTTTCATTTTAATTACACATCAAAATAAATTTAATATTACGAAATATTTATTATCAGAAACACTGCGTAATTGTATCACAAAAAAATATATCAATTCAACATATGCAATATAACAGGAAAAAAAATACGACAAATTCCATACATGACAGCAAAAGAATATATATATATCTACAACCAATAATTTATACTAAAAACATAACAAATCATAAATAAAAACTAACCTGATGAATTCCATTTACCACCATGTTTAATTAAAATTGACACAATTTTCTCTATCAAATCAAATCTAAACGTTTTCAACCTTCAATTTTAATTATTTTTCCAAAAAAAAAACAATGAAAATATAACAAAATTCAAATATAAGAATAATCTTCACTTTCTGAAAAAAAAACAAAAAAAAAACAAATGGTGCACGTTTATGAAAAGAAGATAACATATTATAGTTTTTTAAGGATAAAAATCAATACTTATTAGCATTTAAAACAAATTGAGACATTTATGGTGTATATCTATTAATAAAATATTTTCAAATCCCTTAAAATATGCACATTTGTTACCAGTTAATAATGTTAACTACATTCACGGAAATTATCCAATTTTAATTAATCATTTTTTTATTTTTTTTTCGTCCTAAATTTACAGAATTAAAATTAACATTAATTTATTTTGTAAAAATGCTATAATTGATATATTAAATGTTATAGAATGAAAATTAAACTCTTATGTCATAACTTGATAATATGACTACATAAAATGCTATATAACTAATTTACACATGAATATATGAGTCCGAAGCCTAAAAGGCAAAAAAAAAAAACTGATAAAAATTCTAAAAGGGTATATCAAAAAGCTTTTTAACCAAAACAGTAAAATCTCTACTGATTTATTTGGCCGGCAATAGAAAAAAAACTGCTCTACGCGCGATTTGTACAATTTTTATTTTTATTCTGAAATCGCTGCCTTTGCCAGTGATTTATAAAAAAAAAAAAATTGAAAATGATATTTTTGTAACAAAATTATATATACTAAAATAAGAAGCGAATTTAAATAATTTTTATTGACACCGAATGTGTAGAGTAGAAAAATGAAAATATTGGCTGGGCAGAGCCAGGTAAGCATGGCGATGGCAAAGAAGACGACCTGCCTGCTCGGTTGGCCTATATATGGAGAAGGGGTCCTTCATTAGTACTGATGCCAGTCTGTAATACACTCATTTCCTCTCTATTTATTTATTTATTTATTTATATATCCATCCATCAATCAATCATCATATCATGATAATAACTACAAATTAGGAGTATTTCATACCCTTGGATGATCTTCAATCATGAGTCTTTTTGGACTAACTAACAGGTATATCTATTTGAGAATTGGATATCTCAATTTTTGTTTAATTTTTTGTTTTTGATTGATATGATCAATTTCAGAAACCACAAGACTTTTCGCCCTAAAAAGAGTGCTCAATCAGGAAGTAAGGTAAGAATTTTGTGTTCATCAAATAGATTTTGTTATTATTCATGTTTTATAAGCTCTCTTGTAAAATGCAGGGTGCACAACTTAAGAAACATATTGATGCTACTTTAGGTAGTGGGAATTTGAGGGAAGCAGTACGCCTACCGCCTGGAGAAGATCTTCACGAGTGGCTTGCTGTAAATAGTATGTTATCCATTTAAGAAACAATATGTTTTGTTGCTTCTGTATACTTTGTTTGCGCGTCTATCACTTACATCCAATCAAGGTTATAAATAATTTGACATGAGGCTGCTTACAATAATTCTTTTCGTGATGACTTGTAAAAATATGTGGATTTGATTGACTTCGCTTACGACTCTTGTGGACATTCATATTGAGTTTTTGATGAATCTAAACTTTTGGTAATTGCTACAACCATAAATTTCTGCCATATAATCATGAAAATGGTATCGAGGAGTGATTTTGATTTCACTAGTTCTCGAGGCTTTGTACAATGAGAAGGCAGATGATAAATCTTGTTCGTTGGAACAACTGTTTGGAGGGACAGTATCAGAACTGGTGTCCATGATATTGCCTTAATAATAAGGATATATAGTTCTTTCGAGCAACTTTTGGTGTCCCTTTGTGACATGTATGTTGAACTATTATCCCACAATCTTCTATCTTCAATTTGTAGCATAAAAGAGAATGTCTTTTGAGATTAGGTTGTGTGGTGTCTGCCCTTTATCTGTATCCAAGTAGTCAATCCGGATGTTGTGCATCCATACATATGATAATTTTTTATTATCGTAAGCACCTTTCTGTTGATCTTAACTTTTTTTATCTTTCTCTTTTCCTACAGCTGTTGACTTTTTCAACCAAGTGAATATCTTGTATGGAACTCTCACGGAATTCTGCACCCCATCGAGCTGCCCGACAATGTCTGCAGGGCCAAAGTAGGTTTTTTAATCTGTTCACTTTGTGGTAGATCCTGTTTATTTATTTATTAAGTACATAAGTAACCATTGTAAGATATGTTACACTACTGTTATCCATCATGATTGAATCTGTTTGCTTAAAATTTAGTTAAAGCAGACTAAACCCCTCTAGCTATAATTATCATCAAAAGAGAAGGTTATTACCATTAACATTGCAAAACATTGGTCTTATTAAGCATGACACTATTGGTGAAAGAAGCTTCATCGTTCCCTGTCTATATAGCTAAACCCTCCAAGAAAATATGAGTTAAATGAAACTCTTCAAGTGGCAGAGGGTTACATATTCTTAGATCTAAGTACCATAAACATCCTCTTGAACAAAATATAAAGTAACGAGAGACTAAATTGTCGTTACCCTGTTGATTTGCTACTTTAAAAGTGCCCCCCATTTAGAGATGCATTCAGATGAGAGAAAGGGATGAGAGATGTTTTAAGAATTTTACTACCAACTTCGGAACTACTAGAAGAATTGCATGGTAGCCACGATGTCAAGAAAAATTCCAACTTGTATGCCACATGCTTTGGTGATACCAGTCTCAGTAGCTGTTGAACAACCTCTTTCATATTTTGTGTTTTTGAGTCCTAAATCAATTCTCAATTGCACTTTGTCTGCAGTTGCTCTTCCCAGGTCTTTGCAACCTAGTGACAAGCATCTCGGAACATTTTTTTATGTAGTTCAACAAATCAGGGGGTGATGGTGGTTCACAAGTTTAGGACAACCAAAGTAAATGTGCATTAGTAGTGTATTTAGCTAACCGATTTTCGTTTTTGGAGAAATCAGAGTAGTTCATGATTTGAAAACAGTCAAACACCAACTGTGTACAAGAACGCAAGAAGTGAGTGAGTGGCTTAACCACCATTATGGTTCAAATGGAAATTTCCTCCTTACGCCAAAAAGTTCATCAAACAAAAGGAATATTTTGGACTATCTGTATCTCTCACTATCTTCTATTTTATTTATTGCGAACTGTCACAATATGCATAATGGTTTAACTCTTCAGATTGCCTTTCTTTCTGTATTGATCTTATGCATCCTCCTATTTATAATTGTCTAGTATTTCCACTGTAATATTCTAGTGGAAATGCAAGATTCATTACATGTGTAGTGAATTTGCAATGAAACTAGACGGTTGTCTTCTCAATTGTCTACTCCGAAAACACCCAACTCATTACCATTATTATTCTCTTCCTTAAGTCATTTGTCATCAATATTGCATCCCTCACAGCACACCAAGTGGAAAAAGCTACCTTCTTCAGTTCTTTTGTATCTCATATCTTCTTCCACATCTTCTGCCTACATCATTCTCCAGATAACCCTGTGAAATGACTTAATAACTCAAAACGACTTCACCCCGCTTCCCCTCCCCTCATCCTATTCTCTTCTTCATTCCCTACATGCCACTCTATATTTCTATGGAAAAAATTCTGTGGCTTTTGCCACATTAAGATCCACGCGAACACCCCTACAAGAGAATGGGCAATGAAGCCATAACTAGATTGTCTCACTGGAATAACTTGTGGTGTTGCAGTCTGTGGAAATTGGCATGGCTGATACATTTTTTGCATATAACTTTTGGCAGGTACGAGTATCGTTGGGCCGACGGCGTTAATATAAAGAAACCCATAGAAGTTTCTGCACCAAAATATGTGGATTATTTGATGGGTTGGATAGAAACTCAGCTAGATGATGAATCAATTTTTCCCCAAAATTTGGGTGGGTAATCTCTCTTTATGCTGTGCATATTACTCTGATAAAAAATTCCAAATTCAATGTCTGATTGCTCTACAGGTGCGCCATTTCCATCTAACTTCCAGGATGTTGTGAAGACAATATTTAAGCGATTATTTCGTGTATATGCTCATATCTATCATTCACATTTCCAAAAGATTATCAGTCTAAAAGAAGAAGCTCATATGAACACTTGCTTTAAACACTTTGTTCTGTTCACATGGGTAAGTTTATACTAAGTACATTTGATGTTATTGATTTAATGCATTTCATAAATTTGTAGTGCATGATATATCTATACAAGTAGAATGTGGTTAGTGTAGATTGAGGAAAACTGATGCATGCTCTTGCTTGATACAGGAGTTCCGCTTAATTGACAAGGCAGAGCTTGCACCTCTCTATGAGCTCGTTGAGTCTATTCTGCAGCGTTAGTGATGTTGTAATTCAATTCATTTTCTACAATTATTCTTCTTTCTTTCATCATTCATTGATTAGTTTGTGTGAGGAGAAGATGGTTTTGATAATGGACAGGGAAAGCCCAAAAAGTGTGGGAACTTGTCCGACCCTTCGAGAATTTACCCATTTATATGAACTTCCATGGTTTTTTATTATTGAATTGTACTACCTTATGCTAGCATTCTCTGTAATTGAAGAAACTTCTTTACAAGTTTGCCTCCTTTAGCGTGTGTTACTGTAAAGACTATATTTGAGGAAAAGTAATGGTAGTTATATTTGGAATTGGAGGTAATTAAGCCTTCCCCAGCTAGGGATGATGCAGTTTGAGTTCCTTTTACTGCACTTGTATTCTTTTTTAAAGTAAAAAATAAAATTAAGCCATCACTTTAATTGGGGGGAGGGGAGGGGGGTTAGGCTTGACCCCTACCATGTCTATAAAATCCAAAAAGTTACAAAAGTAGAGGGGACATGCACCTAACCTCTGATAGAGGATAAACTAAACAATCTACATAAAGGCAAAAGTGACATAAACTTTCATACTATAAGCAAAAGAAACAATGGTTCAACTAACAAAAGAATATCTTCTCCTTATGCTAAGTTGCCACTTATCTAGTAGAACGAGTCCATTCACCTATTTAGGAAATTGATGAAAAGAATTGAAGGTACGAAAAAAATTATTTGGTTGGCTTCTCTATAGCAGTGGGAAATATTTATTGTTGCCCCATTCATGGCCTGGTCAATATCGTGAATAATTCCTCTAGCTTCAAGGTTTTGGTATCCTTGGTTATGATCACGTTGGTCACTACCATAGAATCAAGTTGCAAGTCATATTTGTTATAGCTAGCTTGCTTGCACCATCTGGTAACATACAATGTTGTCATAGCTTCAGCTTGATTGTTGGTCTTGCATTGAGCAGGGACTGAGAATGCCATGATAGTGTTACCAGTAGCATCCTTAATGATTACTCCTGCGCCATCTCTAGAGTTTTCATAGATGAAGCTCCCATATGTGTTGGCTTGTATCTTACCTATCTCGGATTCCATCCACCTAACTTGACTTTTACCTTTGAATACTCGAACAAAGTTCACCCCATGTACCTGTAGACTCTAGTGTCACAGTTTGAAAAGGCAGTGCAAATGGCTGCCTTGATACTCCACAGGATATGCACCTCCACACTTGAAGTCACAATTTTTTTATGATCGGCGTAGTTATAAGTTTTCCAGTTTTTTTCCAGATAACCTAAGAAATACAAATAGGGATATACTATGTACACTGTTGGTGGTGCTTAAGTTCTTTTCTTGGCCAAAGAAAGAGATTACTCGATCTATTTCCGTATCGCTCATGATATATATCAACACTCGGACATCTATTGCAAGTGCATATCCCACTTTTGCACAGCAGGGTTATGAAAATCCACGTATTGAAAATTCTTTTAACATCTCCCCCTTGGATTAATTCCAAGGGAGTGACCGAAAATATTCCATATGTATTTGGCAGTATCACTATCACTGAAAACATGTTGCAAGAATTCACATACAACTGGAGTTGTACAACACATTTCAGAGTGAAAAAATCATAAAGACTGTCAAAAAAATCAAGTTTTGCTGCAATGAAAGAGTGAAAAAACATGAAGACAGTCAAAAGAATTACAATCTGATAACTTTTACAAGTATGGCTATTCAACAGAAACAATTCAGTCTCAGTCTCACTCTCACTCAAGTTAAGAGTCAGCTAAGTGAAGATGAATCTTCAATGACAATGTCACTGCATTTAAGCTCATCTCAAGCAATTCAATAGAAAGGAGGCCAGAAAAAAATGTGATTAACAATGTAATTTTGGTCATGTGTATCTCAAGAAACAATACATTCTATATCAACCACCAACAAAACTTATCATTTGGTTCTGCAGGGTGCATACACTGCCGTATGTAGATATTGGCAGCACCATCCTCCTTGCCAATAAATTATCGTGTAAAATGTCCAATTAACAAAAGGACTAATGTCTTTGTATGGATGAACGGTATACTTGACTCTGCACCAGCAGCAAAATGCTGAATTTGACCTTGATGGTCTGCATATATACAAGTCACCTGTTTCTAAACAGGGAGAAGTCCCAATGAGATGAATTCTTTAGTAGAGAATCAATCAACATGCTCTTAGAATATATGCATGGCAATACCTCCCATAATGTCCCAAGCTGAACTCCAACGGGATCAAGAGACTACGTACTTTGTGTTCAAACTTTGCTATCTGTGGGTTTTCTCACATATACAGCCAGGAAGGGAATTAGCATAAAAGCTTTCTTCCAGCTTCGGGAATTCACCTGGCTCTCTCATATAAGGAGCCCCAGAACGAGTCTCGTGAAGCTTTTTTACTTTGGAGCTGAATTTCTTCCACGAGATCATACCATCATCGAGTTCATCAACTAGCTTCACAAAATTCATCCTGCAAAAGGATTGTTAGATTCCAAAAGTTAGGCTGACGGAAGTGCTTTGATTTGGGAAAATTGCATTCTCATAGTTTAACAGAAAATCTGACTAGCCAGAGAACAATGGAATAGGCAGATGGCAAGAATAATTACCTGTCCGGATTAATAGTCTTCTTGAAGTTCTCAAAGCGCCTATGACCTTGGACTGCCTTGGCCATATTTCCATCATATGTGTAAACGAAAACATTACTCTGAAGAGCAACAACATAGTCCAAACCAGCCAACATGTTTTGGTGATTCTTGAAAGGGTTCAATTCCTCCTCTGTTGAAAGAGTTGAATGGGAAAAGATGTTTGGGAAATTCTCCAGAAGAGGCTGCATGCTTCCATTCCCATATGCTTCACCAGCCACCAAGTAAATCCTTGTACTGGGTGGAAATCCCAGCCCCTTAAGCAGAAGGGCAGTCTCCCTGGGGGTCAACGGGCAACCACCAAGCTTTCTTCTTTCTGCACCATCGATCTCCTTTTCCTTCCAATGGCCAACCTCATAACGCATGCTACGGAGTTCTTCATCCTCTTCTGCTGTCAAATTATGACTGCAGCCTGTAAAAGCAAGCATATCCTTCTCGTATCTGCAAGTAGCATCATAAACTGCTTATGTGAAAAGGATTCAGAACAACAGTTTTAACAGACTGCTAAGATAAGACATCAGCATTATAATTTGTGCAATGTATCATCCACATGACTTTATATCCATCAAAATAATTGAGAAACAAACTGAACTACATTTATCTGATATTACAACTCTGCAGCTACAAAAAGAAGTTCAGTCAAAGCCATTGCTTTAAGAGTGCAATGGTCCTATTTAAGATAGAAGTAAAACTAAGATAACTGTGACCAATTAAAGCATCAAAGTATGAATACTAATACTGCAAAAATAATGACCTCAAAGTTACATAACTTTCTTAGATAATTTTGTCACCTAGTTCAATTACAGTGATATACAGAGAGCTAACATAAGCGTAATGATGCAGGCATGACGTGGTCTAGTAGCCATTTCTTAATGTATTTTGATTCAAATGAAGAATCAAACTAAGCTAACATAATGAATGGCATGTCTGGTACATCAACTGGCCTGATCCTTCAAATGAAAAGTGGCATCCAGAATTTTTCCTCCTCTTTTTTATCCTAAGAGATGTTTGACTCGCACTGCTTCATTTTATAATCCTAGCATCAATCAAAAGCAATGACACAAACAACAATAGAGTTGTATGTCACTATAGCTCTAACAGCTATGAGAGAAAGAGGCTGCGACTGACCTTAAATGCAAAGCAAGATAAGGATTGCCATCTTGTCGCATCCTCGAAACCAAAATTCTTCCCAAAGTTTCAATGGGGGCCGAGTATTTCAACGCTTGGTAATTTACACGGCATCTCAGCTTCTGAATAGAATTGGGTATCCCATTGTTGGCTATCCGAGAATCAGTGTGAGTAATATACATTACTTTGTGCTGCTTCAGCAGAGGGAGGACCTCTGATTTATAGTAACTAACCTGATCAAATAAGAATCATGTAAGTATGGCAGGATACTCAACACCACGCCAAAACATTTGGAATCTGTTGTTAGTTTCATACTTCACTCAAAGGAGTACTCACAATCAATATAAAAAATACCCATATAAATCAGTTAAGTACTTCACCTTAGACCAGGATATAGGTGTTTTGTTAAAAGGCTCAGTTCCAGCAAATTCTGGTGGTAATGTCTCGACAATGTGGATGTCATCCTTTAGAGTTTCAATAAAATGCTGCCAATCGAAAAGATCTTTGAAGCCACTGCATTTAGGAAACAAAGGTAGAGATCAAGGGGAGCCAAGTCAATGAAAAAAACATCTAGAGTTATCACTTAAATCGAACAAGAGTATATAGATGCAAAGCATTCGTGAATAAAACAATCACGAGCCCCTTGCTTATTCTATTGTTGCTGATTGGCATTGGGGAGGGGGTGGGGTGGACGATGTTCGCATAAATAGATAAATCAAATTCTGTCGCATCTACCCGTTTGTGTTTTTAGATGAGGTGATAAACGGTTAGATGGAAGTAAAAGTTCTTGGTTCAAGTCTCAGTGGGAACCCCAGAACAAAATATTTCACATGCTTTACACAAAGAAAGGAAAGATGAAAAGAAGATAAAAGCAATCTTCAAGAAGATAAAAAATGGCCCAATCTTTGACTGCAAACACTGTCATTTGGATTTATTAATATCTAGTAAATCAATAGCTGCATGTTTTCATTACCACTGATTCGCCAAGTTTAGAACACTATACCCAAGCCTTTTATATTTTGTAGCTTTGGCCACTCCAATGAGGGTTGAAGTAGGCTGCAGATGGTTTTTATGCTTCATAAGTTAAGATGACAAATGTTAACGGCACTAGCACCTCTCTAAATCTGCTGCAACTCTGTTATTCATGTATGGTGGTGGCAAATGGGCGGGAAGAAAACAGGTTGAGCAAAAACAGTCATAATCCAACCCACCCATATTTAAGCGGGATAAAATTAGGTTTATAAATGGTTGGGTAAGATTGACCCATTTTATATAGGGGTTGTGAAACTTCTGTTGTTAGATTTTATACATCACCAGATATGAATTTGAGCATTATTTTTGTTAATACCGAAACCTTGATAATAAACTTAGCCTATAAGTAGCACGTTAACAACTAAAATATATCCGATGAAGGTACATCAGTGTAATGCTACTATCAAATTAGTAATATTATAACCTTGAAGAGTCACCAAATAGCTAAACGTTTTAAAATAATATATATTGTTAGTATTTCTATACAATTTTCAAACTTGATGCTAGCAAAAAGCTACAGGTAATTGCTTCAGAAGGTGGAGTACGGCACGTGAACATGTATGTATCCTCGAAGAGCTGATGATGACATATATTTCCTACAATATGCCAGTGCAAACTATTTTTGAAGTTAAAGAAAAGACTTCTCAAAAAGTACTGACTGAATCAAACTCGGGAAAACAACTAAAACAAAGGCCTCAAAAATCTCAAGAGTGACACATTAATTAAATCTTAACTAGTTACCTATGCAGCAGTGAGTGATTTAGCCGTAGACAACTCAGACCCATGAGTGACCAATTTTGGCGCAGTTTGAATATGGGTTGAACCCAAATTTCACCCATTATCATCATTACTCACTCAACCTATTTAAATATGGGCAGGCAAGTGAAAATGGGCTTCATTTTGGCGTCACTATTTCTCACATAACTTTTTAAGAAGTCTCCATGTGGCTAAAGATGCCTCCACAATCTTAAGAGATGATTGGATGTGCTCGTTGTACCTAAGACTCAAAATTCTGGAGGGACCCACCAGCTCTTTTGACGAAGAACATCATATATTTCCCCATCTTATGAATCTTCCTTTTCTTTTCTTTTTTGAGAAGGTGACTCTTCCTCTTTTCTTTCCCTTTCTTTTCTGCTTTTCTTCAATATTTGTTATATTCTCATTTTCTGTTTCCTGATCTTATTTCTTCCGTAAAATTGACCTTACTCTATCTTTCTTTCTTTTTTATTTGATACCCAAAAATCTGTTTGGAGCCAAAATCCTAGGATCGACACAACCTTCGAAACTCGAGAATGATGGGTCTGTCCCTCTACCCTTTTAAACTCAAATACTAGGCTTAGTTCATCTTGCGTAGGGTACGAACTTGTGACTAAGATTCAAAACCTCTACCTTTGCCAAAGTGAGTTAAACCCTGAGCTACGCCATACAATAACTACACCTCAGTTAAAAATATGTTGGGACCGGCTGGGAGTCTTGAGAGGTAACTTTGGTGGGCATCGAGGGGATTGGTGGTGGATTGGGGACATCCAAGGAAAAGTGGAAGTCAAGAAGGTGGCATATGCGAAGTTGGTGGAGAGTAAGGATGAGGAGGAGAAGAAGAATAGGAAGGGTATAAGATGGTGTGGAAGGAGGAAAGCAGTTACGGTGAAAAAGTAGCAACTTCTGAACGTTTATGTGTAGAACTAGAGGACAAAAGCGGAGATAAGAAGCTTTATAGGATAGCTAAGATGAGAGAGAGGAGGAATCGAGACCTGAACCAAGTGAAGTGCATCAAGATGAAGATGGAAAAGTATTAGTAGATGAGGCACTTATTAGACGAAGACGACACTTTTATTCCATAAACTATTGAATGAAAAGGGGAAGGTAATTGGAGCACTTCGGAAGGTGATGTGGTTTTGGGTATTTTAAGTGTATAAAGATTGAGGAGGTTAAAGATGTTATTCATTTGGATGCGTAGAGGGAGAGAGGTTGGGCCTGACGAGATTCCGATGGAATTTTGGATGAGCACAAACACGACAAGTATGGAATGGTTGACTAGTTGTTTAAAATCACTTGCTTTGCAGACGGTAAAGATTCCATAAAAATGCAAGTGGAGTATGATTATCCCGTTGTACAATAACAGAAGTGACATTCAGAATTGCAACAACCATAAGGGCATCAAGTTGTTATGAAAGTTAGAGAGAGGGGGAGAGATGAGGGTGAAGAGGAGTGTGTCTATTTTCGAGAACCGGTTCGGATTCATGTCGGAGTGTTCAACTACAGAAGTTATTCATCTGGTTAGGAGGCTAGTATAGAATATAGCGAGAGGAAGAGGGCCCTTCACATGGTGTTCATCTATCTAGAAAAGGCTTATGACAAAGTTCTAAGGGGAGTTTTTTTTTAAGTAACGATAACTTTGTATTCACAAATAACTCATCAACAATTAATGATGAGGATCATTTTACAATCCACACATGGCATGTGCACTTTGTCCCTTGAAGTCAACTATGTCTATTATATCCCCTACCGTATCCTGTTTACACCAAAAATAAAGTAAACTAAGTCGTTGGATTCTAGTCACCTGGCTGTTGGTCCCTTTGCCTTCAAAACATCTTGAATTTCTCTCCTTCCACAATGTCCATCACTCACAAGCTGGCATGAATCTCCAACAATCTTCATTGGCTTCTCTGCTGCCAATATCATTCCAGCAGTTGAGCAAATCCATAATAGACTTAGGCCTTACCCAACTGACTCCTACGATACAGAGGAACATGTTCCATAGATTTGTAGTGGCTTTGTAATGAAGAAATAGATGATTATTTACCTTTGCTTGTTGATTGCACATATAACACCTTGAGCAAATCTGGAAACCTCTCCCTTGTTACACTTCATGTGTTAGGCATTATAAGCTACTTTTAATGGACTTTTAACCTTCCAAATTAGTTTCTGAACCTATAATTCTGTGTTGACTTGACTATTATCCCTCCACCAGTAGCATGACTTCACTGTGAAGGCTCCTTTATTGTGTAGTGACCAAATAGGATTGTCTACATTAGTCGCAATACCTGAGAAACTACTCAAAACATGGAGAAGTCTAACAATCTTTGTCACTTCCCAATCTTCCACTGCTCTTCTAAAGATCAAATTCCAACTCTGGGGACTCCACACCTGAGACTGAGGTATTCCTTTGTGAGACCAGAATGCAAAGATGGGGGAAAAGACTTTTCAAGTTATCTTCCCCTACCCAATGCTCACTCCAGAAATCAACTCTCATTCCATTACCCACTTGGAAGGAAATGTTGTTGTAAAACTAAATGCAACAACCTCCTGATGGTCTTCCCAACACTGCATCCAAAGGTGCCCATGACCTTCTCAGTGGTCCACTAGCTTTGCAAACCATATTTATCTTCAATAAACCTTCTCCACAAAGCCATATCATTGTGCAAAACCTCCAAAGCGATTTTTGAAGTAAGCGCATTCACTCTGTATGCTGATATATTTCATGGCAAGCCCTCTTGATTTCTCTTTAGTGTCTAGTGAATCCCACTTAATCAGATTATAAACTCTTTTCTCCTTATTTCCTTGCCATAAGAAGGACCTCCTTAATCTGTTAATCTTTTCTCAATGCTTTTTCGTATTAGAAACAAGCTCATCATGTATGTAGGAAAAGCATCCATCACATATTTGACAAGGGTCAACCTACCAACCCCCCCCCCTCCCCACCACCACCACCACAGTGATAGGTATTGGCTCGTCCACCTCGCTAGTTTCTTATCACACTTCCCCAGTATTTCACTCCATATTTCAAGCTCTTTATTTTTTGCACCCAATGGCATCCCAAGCTATTTGGTAGGTAGTGATGCTATCTGACATCCCAGAGTCTCAGCAAAGAGTTCTGAATTATTCACTTGGTTAACAGGGAATATAAAACTCTTGTGCCAGTTGACATGTAACTCTAGAAATGCCTTCGAAAATTGCTAAGATAACCCTTACATGTCTGACTTGATCTGCGAATGCATCACAGAAGACAAGTGAGTCATCTACATAAAAAAGGGGACTGATCTCCATAGCACTGCCCTTATTAGTCTGAGAACCAAAGCCTCTAATCCACCTTCTTTTGGCTATTTTAAGCATGTGATTAAAACCTTCAATAGCTAAGATGAATAGGAATGGTGACATGGGATCACCTTGTCTACACCCGGAGGCTAAAGGGATCCCTATGGAGATTAAGGGCATGTGCTGGAGCCACGACCTAGATATGAACAGTAGGTGTGGACTTAGAACACTTTCTAGTTGTGATCTTGCACAAGGGATCATCTCTTGGACCATTTTTATTTCTTGGCGATGGATGAATTGACTCAACGAATCCAAGGTGAGGTGACATGTTGTATGTCATTTGCAAATGACATAGTTCTAATCAACAAGACTAGCGGCGGAGATAATGTTAAGCTTAAGGTTGGAAACAACAAATTAAATCTAATGAGGAGTCTTTTGTGATAAGAATGTGTCACCAAAGCTCAAAGAATCTAAAAAGCGGTGGTTAGACTGGCTATACTGTATGGAGCGAACTGTTGGTCAGTGAAGAATTCTCGTGTCTAGAAGATGAAAATTGTGGAAATGGAAGGTTGAGAAGGATGTATGGGCATACTAGGAGAGGGACAGGGTAGGAGTGGTGTCGATGAAGGACAATATGTGGGAAGTGAGGCTGAGATGGTTCGGTCATGTGAAGATGAGAAGCATGAATGCCCCAATATGGAGGTGTGAGAGATTAGCTAGGAATGGTTACGTGAGAAGTAGAGTTAAGCCAAAAAAGTTTTAGGGAGAGGTGATTTGACATGACATGACACGCCCCGAGGACATGATCTTAGATAGGAGATTATGGAGAACACGGATCAGGGTAGAGGGTTAGTTAGGCAGTTGAGAGTTTGTTATTATTACTAGCATGTTCTTGTCTCTATCTAATTGGGGGTTCGGAGCTCTGTGTCGATTAGTAGTATTAGCATATTCATGTAGTCTTTGATTTTGGATTTTTGATCATCATATGTAGTTTACTGTGTTTAGGTGACTGCACCTTGTTGTTTGTAACAGTTCCTTGCATATATGCTCTGCACTACTTTGTGATTATCTATCATGTTTTCTTTTTAATTACTACTTTGATTTGCTTGAAATGAGGATTATTTGGAAATAGTCTCTCTCCCTTAGAGAGGTAGTGGTAAGGTCTGCTGCATATACTCTTACCATCTCCGTACCCACTTTATGATATTTTCATTGGGTTTGTTGTTGTTGTTGTAGTGAAGAATCCTTCTTAAGGATGCTTTGTCATGCGTTCTTTAGCATTTTTTCTGGGCTTCTTCACTCCCACTGATTTAGTCATTTGAACTGCTTCGTAAATGTGTTTACTTTCTATCAAAAACAAACCTCTCTATCTTCCAAGGTGGGGGGTAAAGTTTGCATACACACAACTCTCCCAAGACCCCACTGGTGGGATAACACTGTGTATGTTGTTGTGATAATAATAGTGTTAGAAGTTATCTTACAAGTTTAAAACCTATCCTCAAATAGTAGCTATCCCATATATGGACCGATTTCCCCATTATCCCCTATTTTAGCCAATTCTGCATTGGTAGGATGCATTTGTAGGTTTTTCTAGACAAGTTGCTCCCGTGGGGCTACATCTTACTCTATCTATTTTATCCACAATCAGACTTTTCATCTATTAGGTGATATTTTTTTCATACATTGTGTTCTGCGCCATTCTTTTTGTGTAGAACAAACAATCTGTCATTTAAAATTTTCCATGGAGGAATCGGAATTGCTTCAAGAAGAAAATAGAACGCCATATATAATGCATGTAGAAGAGAATGTGGGAAAGAGAAGTATTTGAGTACTGGTAAGTTTGGTTTGTTATATTGTAAATTTTATTTGAGTACTGGTAAGTTCGGTTTGTTATATTGTAATTTTTATTTGAATGGGGTTGTTTTGATAATAGCTTTATCTGAATATAGTAGAGCTGATTTGAATACTGAATGAAGAGTCAAAAATTGGGGAACGTACGTCCTTTCGATTTTTTTTGTGTGAAATATTTAAGAGATATAGGGAAACTGGGTTTGAATTTAACCGATTTTGTTGTGAGTAAAGTTTTTTAATGAGTAGAGAGAAATTGATGGTATAAATGGTTGAAATTGGACCAGAGGGCATAATTAAAACAAAATCCCTTTAAAAAGGTAGGAATTAGCGTTTTTCCTATGATGGTGGTATACAATGGAATTTCAATTTAAAAATTGGATCTAAAAACCTATTATGGGCAGCAGGGTGGAATTTAAATACACTACTGTCATATTGTGTTAAGTGGCTTCCCATATGGTATACTGGGAAGATTTCTCAAAAGCATATTGCACACACAATTGTTACCCAACAAAAAGAGAAAAGTAGCAGCCCAATGACGAGACTCTTTCAACTGCCTCAAAGTCTTGTACCTTAAAGGAGATCCTCCAAAATCGAAATTGTGATGCCTAAGTTAACATTTCTTTCTTACAACTTCTGTTTTAAGTTTCCCGAAGCTGAAGTGTCATCACTACTAGCCAACTGATTTCTAGGCTAATAAACCTGTAAGAAAATTGACTATTAGGCTCGTTCTTCACCATCATCCTTTGAGGGAGGATTTTACCATCATTGCATCCTTCATAAATCATGCCATCTGACGCTAGATTCTCAACATGCATTCTAAACTGATTTATCAGTCTCAGCCCTGGAGACATGCTTCCATTCATCAAGTAACAAGACACTCTTTCTCTTATCGTGAGCATAATTGTGTAACGTATATCAAGAAAAGGTTCCATAAAGAATAGCATCCGCAGTCAATAATTGGTAATGTAACTGCAAACTAAGATAACATTGTGGCCTTGAGCCTTGAAGAACATTAACCTCGCTTGTTAATTTGTCATAATATCACAGAAAAGAATGACTACCGCTTTGTCTTTAACCTAACATGACTCTCTTAAAGACCATCAGACGGTGGATTCACCCATTCTACCTCATTTCACCTTCAATGATTACTTTGAGAACAGTGGAACAAACTTCAAGTCTTTTTGACAAACTTCAAGTCTTATGTAATGACTCTCCTAAATACACCCTTTATACTTTTGATGTCATAAAAAAAAGAGATTTTTTATTGTTTTTCTTCTCTTCTCCCAGGTATATCATGAAAGTTTCTCTCGAAGCTAGAAGCATGAACTTGTTAGCACATAAGTGCTTCAACACGGGACCACCATCAACCATGTATATGACAAACTAAGAATCATCTAAAGACTAAAGCTTCCCCTTCAACATCAACTAATGCACTTGCCAAAGGTCATCTATTTACGGTAGAATCCCAGGATTCTCATTCTGCTCCAGACATATGAGACTGTGAACTTCATAAGTAGAAACACCTGTAACCACAGTCCTAAACTTAGGACTCTATGTTGTTCATTGATGCTAGACTTCTTGTCCATTCACAAGGGCCCCATATCTTATAGTTTTGAGCTCTACATATGGCTAATGATCTTTATAAGTTTTATACAAGAATGGGTCAGCTAAGTAGGGTGCAGTCAGTACACATTACACAAAAGGATCAACAAGAAACTACTAGGGTGAAAAACAATCCAACACATATGATACATGTAATTTTGGTTATTCAAACTAACTAAAGTATGTGCTGTGGGTGGTGGGTATCTTCCATAACGTTTGCCTATCAAAATAACCATTTCATAATGAATATGATTTCAATGAAGTGGTAAAAGCAGAGCACCTTTCATCTGCCCAGTAGGATGTATGATCAAGGGAAGGAAGTACAAGTGTTGCCTTCATGATTTTAGCAACAGCTACCATATCACAGATCTGCATTCTAGAATTATTTGTTTATCAGATGGAGATAATAGGAATCTTTAATAAAAGGAACTGAAGCATGAAACCTATAACAACCAGACCCCAAATCTCATCTGATTTAAGCCACCATTTGCATTTATCAGAAGGTAACCATTTGTCTTTGCATCTACAACTGCCAAAGAAAGCAAAACGGATGAGGATAAGGCAAAAACAGTTAATAGGCTGAATAAAAATGAATTTCAGCTGTTCAGGTGTTTACGTTTCTGACTCTTTGTCCGCTCAATGCACTGAGTGAAATTTTCACTATTAGGATGCAACCATATTTCTGAATACTGAAAAGGGAAAAAGAGAACAACATTTAGATGTGATACTTCCTTTAGTTAACAAGCTGGAAGATTTGTGATAGAACTTACATCTAGCATGTTATTCTGGTTACCAACAACACCCGATGCAACCATACTTAGAGTCTGTTCCAAATGATTCCGTTCTCCACTATGTTTGGTATCTCCATCCATATGTCTATAGGTATGAGTGCTCTGATCCCTTAGACTGACCAGTGAGTCATATGAATCCTGTTGGGCAATGTCGAACATTTGAAGAAACATAACTTTACTGATGCAACTAGTCTTGATATTAGTAGAAAGCAGAACAGCAAAATCATTAGTTTGCATTTTCAAAACAGAGACCTGGATAACAAAGAAACTCGTGATTAAAATCTAACACAACCCAAGGCTATCTATCTGCCTATCTCATCATTTTCCTTCGTTTTCTATTTAACATATGTTTTACTTTACATGCTTCACCTATAGCCTGATAGTTGCATCAAAGACAATACACACTGTTGTGCCGCATCCCCACTGTCTTTGTTGCGAAAATCAGTAGGAATCATTTAATGGATATATTCAGGACCATATCATGTGAACAACCAACTAGATTGAAGGTTTACAACAGGCAAGCATACTATTAATAGCCAAAAAAAAAAGTTGACCACTACTGAGAAGCAAATACCTCCAGAAGAACAGAAAGTGTTACAGTTAATATTTAATCATTCAAAACTACGTCTTAAATATTGAGCTCCAATTGATCTTGGAAAACAACCAAAAACAAACCAAATTTTGAAGGAAAAACAAATGAGGAGTGAAAAATTCCATTTCCAGAACTAAAAAATAACCTGACTGTACGCAACTCTTTCAATAGCAGATCCAAACCATCCATATGCACAAAACTTGAGCACACCCATAAACAAGCAGAACCCACAAAACACCAAGAACATCCAGTGCCCCAACTTCTTCCTTCCTTTCAATTCCAATCCAAACCCAAAATCGACAGTCAAAGATTCCAACTTTTTCCTCAAATGCACCCTTTGGATAACATTACTCAAATGGGTGTGCTTCTTTTCTCCTAAAATCTCATACTCATCAGCAATATTGGCATTAGTTTCAGATCTGGGTGAGTTAAGCGGTACATCAATCTCATGATGAGTATTCAAAGTAGCAGTACTATTACTACTACCACCACCAGTATTTTGGGCGTTTTGGTTAGTATTATTGGTTCTCTTAAAAGAATGAGCTCTTCGAGTCATTGGTCCAGAAAATCGTGGACTATTGACCCTCTGTGGAACGCCATCAGTGGCGGTGGAGTGGTGATGGCTATGATGGTTGTTATGATGATGACCCATTTCGTTTGAATTAACAAGAATTTGAATACATATAGCTATAGTTGTACGTGGTAATTGGTATAGATTGGTCAGGATCCAGATGGGTGAAGTGATATTATTGAAGATGATTAGGCATTAATGGAGAGAAAGTGGAAGAGATGGAGCATAGAGTAAAAAGGAAGGGAGAGTTCAATCATTGTTACAAGTTTTAAATTGTCCAGCCTTGCCTACCGGAGCCGCCATTTTCAACTACCTGTACACGCGGATGAATGAATACATCATCATCCCCTCACTCGTTTTCTTACACCTTGTTTGGACGATTCTTTATCTCTCTTCTTTTGACTAATTCAAATTCTTATTAGCATCCCTACCAATGTTCTGTTGTAATAAACTTATTGCATATCCCACGGGTTATTTGGTACAAAAATATAATAACATAGAAATTAATAATATAGGATTTATTTTTATTAAGGATTTGATTTATTGTTTTTTTGTGTTTGAATTAAAATTTTATAAAAAAATTCTTTTTCAATTATATCTCTTAATTATTATGTAATTAAATTAAGGTAAATAATTGTCCGGTAATATTATTTTTTATGGTCTTCTAACTAACTATGAAAAGAACAATTTCTTTTCTCATTTTTACTCTTTTTTCACTTAAATTACTTAAGAACAAATAATTGTCATCTTAGTAAATTGATCACTTACAAGATGTTAACTTTTAATTTTTTTAAAAAAGAACAAATAAACTGATAATTTTTAAAATTGAAAAGACGATAAATAATAGTAAAATTGAATAAACTATCTATATTTACACGTAAAATTGTAAGTTGTAATTGTAATATGTATGCAATTTTATAAATTGTCCAGAACACAAATAATTAGAACAAACAATTTTTTAATATTAAACAACTCACATTTCAAATATTGTATTGATTTGTGTTGGATTTATTCAGTAACACGCAATTCTCTCTAAATAATTTGTCAGATAATTTATTTAAATAATTTACTAGTACAAATATAAAAACATAAATCAAGAAAATAAATAAAATAATTAAAATGATTTGAGGGATACTTTTATCTTTACATGGACTTATCTCATGGTATTATATCATATGTATTATTAATATCTTTAAATGAAGGTATTAGTAATACATCTTATAATACCATGTAGGAGGTATAACTAAGTCATATATTAGTTATACACAGGCCAAAAATTACACCAAACATAGTTCTTAATAATTAGTGTACATAATATATGGACCAACTATTTTAATGTAGCGTACTAAACGATCCCTTAGGGATAAAATAGTAATATTTTCTGTCGAGGGGTCGGATGAACCCTCTAACATAACGTTGGCTCCGACCCTAGTCGTTTTGTTGGGAAAAAATTATCCCAGAATTAATTATCTTGGGATAACTTATTTCACCATGTATGTGAGATAACTTATCTCATCACTATCATATAAATGATGAGATAGATTATTCCAAACATGACAACCAGACAAAACACCAAATTTTATTCCACGATTATTCTTTTATCCAAAACTATTTATTCTTATAGTCAAACGACCCGTTAATACACTTAAAAGAATTATCATCCTCACTTTTAAGTAAAATTAAATAACATTTAGGGGATTTATTCATTCAAAAAATAATTATCACATAATATATAAATATATCGTTTAACTTTAACGTTATTTTATATTTATATCCTTTAACTTTGAGTGTACATAGTTAGATACTTAAATTTCTATTAAATTAAACAAATAGATACACACATCTTAAATGACAATTTGTATCATACGTAATGTCTTATGTGAATTATGTCACATAGAACTCATGTGGCTACATTGAAATAAAAATTACCACTTTATTTTATAGTACATATATTATTTTTATGATAAAGTGTCAAATTCATTCCTGAAATTAGTTAATCTCTTAAAATTGGACCATGGGAGTAAAAATGAAAATGCCCCTCTGATGCTATCCCTCCAAAAACACAAGGCATCCATGCCAACATACTGACGTTTTCAATTTTTTCACTGAAAACTCAAAAGTCGTAATAATGAAACATTAGGGAGAAACTACAATAAAGAACAAGAACAAAGAATATATATAGCAACGCAACTTTAATACATATTATTTTTTAAAATATTTATTTTAATTATATTGAGATGTCCGAATGAAATTTCATAAACTATATTGTAAAAATTTTCTAAATTAATATATGAAAATATTATTTTTTAGAGGTATTATTTAATTGAAAAAATTTATTAATTTACATAGTATTTAGACACCAAAAAATTGTTCGGAGATGAAATTTCAAATAATTTGAGAGAATTCACTTGCGAGAACGTCATTCATGAACTTGAGGTCATTATTAATGATCTAGGTTACCGCAATAACATTAACGTTAATAACCTATTGAATGAGTGAAAATGATACATGTTCAGAGGTTCAGAGCTTGGGACAAATTGTAGATATCATTGGAAAAACAATATTGATGATAAAGTTAAAGATGATAAAATATATTTGGAATCAGTTACGCGTAAGTAAACACTTGCATCTAGAAATTTTCACAATTTTATGTTGCAATAAGAAAAGATAATATCGAAACTTTTAAATGCAATGAGAAAAATTAGAGATGGGCTTCAACTAAATTTAAATTTTAACAAAAAAAGTACATAATAAAATCATATTTCACTAAATTTTATTAGATATATTTATACTTTTAAAGTATTATTTATTAATTTATAATATTAATGAAAGCATAATTAGTATCTTAGAAAAATTATTAACTAACTGAGTATTAATTTAGTGAGATTTTACGGTAAAAATCAAAATGACAAATTAAACTTTTGGTTCATAAGTTATAACACCCATCTCACCGGGCATGAGATGTTTTTTGACATCTTTTTTATTTTTTGAGACCTCAATATTGAATGAGAAGGGCTCTACTGATACTATATATGTGAAATTAATTCTTAATTCTAACTCACTTACATAAGTCTTATAAGGAATCAAATAATCTACTCATAACATTAACAATCAATATAAGAATTTTGTCATTCTTCAAACTTATTAATAATCTCTAAATCAAACACTGAATTGAATAAAGGATTGAAGGAAGGAGAAGTTACAATTTGATATATAACACTTGACATGAAACAACTATTAATTTTTTTTTTAATTGGTATTTAATATTAGTATTAAATTAATTAAAATACTTACAGAATAGGATTCATTCGATAAAAAAAATTGTTCTCAATAAAAAAAATCATTAAAATATTAGAAGTTTATGAAATATATATTAGTGACTACAATAATATAAACATACGAATTATAAAAACTTATAAAAGCATTTTAAGAATAAAGTAATACTTAATAAAACAAACAAGTTCAATTCAAAGATAACTACCAAAACTAGAAGAGTTATCAAGGTCACTATCCTAGTATTTTCTATCATTGTGTAGCTGTTTACAGCAAATGACAAGTAATCTAAAGCTAACTACAATCTTATGTGTTCATATGAACACCATTAATTGTTTTCCAACTAACGGTATGAAGGGAAATTTGATGTTGAAAATAAGTGGGGTCGGATTATACTAATTTATTTATATTTGATATATAAATAAAAGTATTTATATATAATATATAAATACTTTAGATGAATATTATAAAAAATGAAATTAAAATAGTGATATAGATGATTGAGATAAATTAGGACAAAAGTATAATAAAATATATTAAAGAATGAATATAACTGACTAAAATAGATATCATAACTTATTTTTTTCTCCTTTTACTAAAGAAATCATTTTCTCATTTTCATTATTTTATTATTTTATGTTAACTCCAAAAAAGAGACTTAATTAGATTTATAACGAAAAAATTAAAATAGTTCATTTTGAACCTATTTATTGTGTGTGAAAGTCTTATTTTCCTACCCATGTGTTACGCCGCATGGCCTGCAAATGAGTGCATGTGACATAATCATAATTATTTTGTCTATTTTATAAAAATACAATTTTTAATTATCTAAAAAGAAACAAAACCAACAGTAATGTTGAACGAGTAATTAATTGACCATGTGGTATCTACATTGACCTACTCGTTAAACGGGGACCCAAGTGTCATAAGAGAGAATGGTGCTCAGTATCTAATTTATTGGCCGTAAGAGAATATAAATTTAATTTCTTTTATCAATTAAATAATCAATTAATGGGACTTTATTCTGTCAACAAATACTAAAAGATTGAAGATTTGCTAGCTGATCAATTATTATTACCGTTCATGGTTTACCAATGGTATTCTTCTAGGCTAAGTGAACTATAAATTCATATAAAATTTTGATTTGATATATATATTCTCAAATCTCAATTTGTAAGATTTCTTTTAGTTTGAACTTAATTCATGCCATGTGTCAAGATTATTTGACATCCTTATCAATTTCGTGACCAACAAATTGATGTCATGTATTCGGACAATTCCAATTAAATCAAAAACTAGTCAAATGTCTCAAGTGTCCAAAATGAAAGATACATTTTAGCACACAAGGGACTTTACTTATTTGATATAATAGCAATAATGAGAAGGGCCCGAGTTATCCTTTAACTATATAAATTGATATAAAATTATTTTTTATTCACCTTTCAACCTTTATATATATTTGATGTTTTATATTTTAATTTTAAAATATCTTTGATATTAATCTATACCATGTGTTATGCCGCATGGCCTGCAAATGAGAACATGTGATACAATTATAATTATTTTGTCTATTTTTATAATCCAATTTTTTAATCTTCTAATAAATTGATCATGTGGTATTAGAAGGGAATGGTGCTCAGTGTTTTAGTATCAGTATACTGATATTTAGCTATTTATATAAGCTGTAAGAGAATCAAAATATTGAATTATTTATCAGTTAAATAATTAATGTGACTTTATTTTTGTCTCCAAATACTAATAAATTAAAGAATCAAAAAAAAAAATTGTTATAAAATTTTTATTCGGTATCCTTGGTAATTTTGTTGGATATATTATATATAATTAAATAAATAAATTATGAATGTTTGAAAATTTAAAATTTAATGTTTCAATATAGAATCAAAATGTTATATGTTAATTATGAAGAAAGGATATTCATGTATTTTGTTAAGGAAGAGTTAATAACTTTGATGGTTACTCAAATATTAGTTATTATTATAGAAAGTCACTCAACTTTTATTTTCAACTTAAAAGTCATTCAGCTATGACTTATTTACATAGAATGTCAGTCAACTTTCATTTTCAATTCAAAAATCACTCGAGTATGGGCCTGTTTGGCTCAGCTTTTAAGCTGGTCAAACTGACTTAAAAGCTGGTTTTTGACTTATTTGACTGTTTGGCAATACTCAAAACAGCTTATTTTAAGCTAAAAAAAACTTATTTTAAGCCAAAAGTTAAAAGCTGGGGTAGGGATGCTTTTTTTTTTTAGCTTATAAGCTGTTTTAAGTTGACTTTACTTTTACCCTTTTGCCCTTAATATTTTTATATAATTCCCAAATTACCCATCCTTATCCTCACATTTTCTTCCATTTTTCCATTTTTCCTTCTCACGCTTGGCACATATAACTTAAATAAAAATTTATATTCCTCTTATAAATAATTTGTGATAATAAAAAAATATGTGAATGATAGATAATTATTATTACATATGGATGAAACTAAAATAAATCTTAAATCGTTCTTTGATCTATTCAAATTAAATATCTTTAAAATCTATAATAAGTTTATATTCCTCTTATAAATAATTTGTGATTAGAAAGAAATTGTGAATGATAGCAAAATATAATTATTTATGACTGTAAAATATAAATTAATTAACTTTTATTATGTTAACAGTTTTTAAGGGTATTTCAGACATTTTGATTTAAAAAGCTATTTATCAGCACTTATTTGCCAAACACATCAACAACTTTTTTTTTCAACTTCAGCACTTTTATCCAAACACATAACTGCTTATTTTAAAAATAAGTTTCAGCACTTTCAAAAGTACTTTTTTAAAGCTGCTTTTATTAAGCCCATCCAAACGGGCCCTATGACTTCTTTGCACAGAAAGTCATTCAACTTTCATTTTCAACTTAAAAATCACTCAACTATGACTTCTTTGCACATAAAGTTACTCAGCCTATTTAATTGTTTTTCATTAAAATTTAGTGACATGAAATTTTAATTATTAACCAAAATTTTAAGAATCAAATATATATCCATTTAAACTATTTAATGATCCGCCCATTTAATCCAACCCGCTTAAAAATATAATATTAAACATTTTATTTAACCATTAATTCCTAAATCATTTCCCATTGAACATTGAACATTTTATTTTATCATTAATTCGCTAAAAGAATGTGGGAGACAAGGGAGAATGATTTAGGAAATTAATGGTAAAATAAAATGTTCAATATTATATTTTTAGCGGGTCGGGTTAAATAGAGCGGGTGATTAAATGGGTATATATTCTATTCTTATAATTTTGGTTAATAATTAAAATTTTATGTCACTAAATTTTAATGAAAAAAATAATTACATAGGTTGAGTGACTTTCTGTGCAAAGAAGTCATTGTTGAGTGACTTTTGAGTTGAAAATGAAAGTTGAGTGACTTTCTGTGCAAAGAAGTCATTGTTGAGTGACTTTTGAGTTGAAAATGAAAGTTGAGTGACTTTCTGTACAAAGAAGTTACAATTGAGTGATTTTTGAGTTAAAAATAAAAGTTGAGCGACTTTTTGTGAGAACAATTGATAATTGAGTGACCATCAAAGTTATTAACTCGGATAAGGAGGGGTATTGTAGGCATTATACAAGGAAATTTAGCAAAGAGTTCTATGGTCTATGGCTATGCATACTTAAATCATAATTCATCAAGATCAAATCCACTGGTGGCCCCCTAAAGTTGGCACTAAATTTCACATAGACACTTCAACTATGTGATATTCATTTCAGACACTTCATGTAAGGTTCCGTCATATTTTTTGACACTTTTTTTACAATAAGAAAAAAGTTGAAGGAGAGTGTAATACACTCGTCGATGACATGGCAAACGATGAATTAAATGGTTACATGTGTTATTTTAAGTTAGAAATTATTTTAAAATCTATTTAGTAAATATAATAACAGCTAGTATTAAATAAATAGTATAAAATAATATTAGTATTTACTGTGTATTAATCCTAGTCCTATTAGGATTAGTACTCCTTAATCCTAGTCCTATTAGGATTAGTACTCCTTCCTATATCTCCTATATATATCTCCCATGAATTCACTTATTAGGTTAACACTTCAATACAATCAATATTCCTTCATGGTATCAAGAGTCAGAAAACCTAGATCTTCTTTTCTCTAGGTTTTTTTCTCTCTTTAGGGCACCGATCGTTCCCTCTCTTCTCTTGGGCGGCGGCAACCATGACAACCGAGGTGGATCCTCTCGATTCACTTCCTTCTGGCGTTAAACTCCTTCTCAGGCATCTTCATGCCCTGATTCCCGAAAAATTATCAGACATAAATTACCCTACATGGAAAATCACCGTTCTTACAATCCTTGAGGCCAATTACCTTCTCAAATACGTCGATGGAAGCACAGAACCGCCGCCGGCAGCCATCACCGCCACGGACAAATCAGAAAAAACCAATCCGGCCCATGCTGCTTGGAAAGCCGTGAATGGCCAGATCCGATCATGTTTGATTGCGGTCATCTCTCCCACGGTTCAGAAACACGTCCGATCCTACACAACTGCTTCAGCCCTGTGGACGGCCCTCGCAACACGCTATGCATCAATTTCCCACTCTCATATTTTTCGATTGCGTGATCGTCTCCACACAATTACCAAAGGCACGAAAACTATGGCGGAGTATTTAGACGAGGTCTCCACCATCATCACAGCCCTCGACACCGTGAACGAAATCATTCCCGAAAAAGATCTCGTCATGTGCGTCGTTTGGGGGCTCCCATCAGCTTACTCCTCCATTAAACAGGCGGTTTGCATCAGTCCAACGCCCGTTGACCTGGCTACTCTCTCCTCGTGGCTAAAAAGTGAAGAAATCAATGTGGATCTGGAGAGCAAACTTCTTCTCCGAGAGCCGCTGTTATGGAGCCGGCCACCGCCCTCACCGCAAGCCAGAACTATCGCGGGCGGCGTGGTGGCGGCCGGCAGGGGAGCCGCGGCGGCTACGGCAGAAACAGCGGAGGCCGCGGGCGCGGCGGTCGGCAGGGCAGTCGGCCGCCGTACGACGGTCAGCAGCACGGCAGCAACAACAGCCTGCACTCCTTCGGCAGCGGTGGGCAGTCATCTTCCAGCGGCGGGCAGGGCACTTACGAGCGGGATCGTCCAACTTGTCAAATCTGTCAGAAAACAGGACACACCGCTGTTCGTTGCTGGTTTCGATATGAGGAGAGCCGAAATAGTGATAACCGTGCCAATTATACATCTCAAACCAGCCCTTCCTCTGAATGACTGTTGGATACTAGGGCCAACATGCACGTTACTTCTGATCTATCCAAGCTTAACGCTCCAAATCCATATCATGACTCCAATGGTATTACTGTTGGCAACGGTGAGTCCCTTAATATTTCTCACACTGGCACGGGTACCATTAAAACCCCCACCGCTATCTTTCACCTAGGTAACCTTACCTACGTCCCTTCTATTAAAACCAATCTCCTTTCAGTCACCAATTCACAAAAGACAATAATTGCTCACTCTTGTTCACCTCTAATGATTTTCAGATCCTAGACAATACTACCAAGAGGGTGATTTTTCAGGGCCCCTGTGAGCATGGTCTGTACGTTCTTCCTGGCACAAGTTCGTATGCCCACCCTGTTTCAGAAAGCGTTCATGTGGCTCCGGTGGCTCTTTCGGCTGATGGCCACAGTCTGTTGTGGCACAGTCGTCTGGGTCATCCGTCTACTCAAATAATAAATTCTTTAATGTCTCAATTAGGTTTTTCTTCCATTCATGTAAACAATTGTGACTCCTGTTCAATTGCTAAATCTCATAAATTACCTTTTACTTTATCTGAGAAGCGTACAACTGCACCTTTTCAACTTATTCATTCTGACCTATGGGGTCCTACTGTTGTTCCTTCATTTGCTGGTTTTCGCTATTATATTTGTTTTGTGGATTATTTTACAAAATACACTTGGTTGTACCCACTAAAACACAAATCACAGGCATACACCACCTTTGTCACTTTTGAAAAAATGGTCAAAACACAATTCAATTCTCATGTTAAACTTTTTCGAAGTGACAATGGAAAGGAATATGTCAATAACATCTTTGGCCAGTTTCTGCAATCCCTGGGAATTATACATCAAACCTCCTGTCCATACACTCCCGAACAGAATGGGGTGGCTGAGCGTAAGCATCGCCATCTCATTGAAACGGTGGTTACTCTTCTACATCAATCTCATCTCCCTGTCTCACTTTGGGTAGAAGCTCTAGCCACCGCAAACTACCTCATTAACAGAATTGTCACGACCCAAATCGGGGCCGCGACTGGCACCCACATTTACCCTCCTATGTGAGCGAACCAACCAATCTAACCTTTAACATTTTAATACAATATCAACAAAAGAAATGCGGAAGACTTAAACTCATTAATAAAACAATTCAAAACTATTATTAATATCCCCAAAATCTGGAAGTCATCATCACAAGAACATCTATCTCTACTCACTAAACTAGGAATGTCTAAGAACAAAAATAACTAAAAAGCTAGTCCATGCCGGAAGTTCAAGGCATCAAGACTTGAAGAAGAAGACCCAGTCCAAGCTAGAAGCATTTAGCTCACCCTGAAGATCCGGTGTGACGAAGACTGGCTAGAT
>CM064969.1:58833642-58886642 GCA_032847665.1 Solanum chilense
AATTTAAGCACATAGCTGGGTTTACAATACTATCAACACATAACATTCACTATTAAGAGTTCACTACGATTATCGTAACATAAACCATAACCTACCTCCACCGAAGAATTGAAATCAACAAGAAATCTCCCAAGCTTTCTTCTTCTCGTCCAATCTCTCTCAATTCGTTTCTCTCTTTTCTCTCTTGTTCTTTCTCTTTTGTTTTATTCAAACCCTCTTTCCTTTACCCTGATTACAATATAATTAAGTGTAAAAGAGGACAATAAAACCCACCAATTAGCTTAAGGTTACCCCTTTTAACCCCCAAGTAATTAGACTTATTAATATTAACCCTCAATCTTTATAATTAAGGAAAGAATAGTCCAAAACGACCCTTAAAACGTGTAGAGAAATCCTAATCTGCCTGGGATTTGCGCAACCTGTGACGGCCCGTCGTGCCTGCGACGGTCCGTCACGCAGGTCGTCGCCACTGCCCAAAATCCCATTTTTCACTAAGTGCATTGTGACGGTCCGTCACACTCGTGACGGTCCGTCCTGCACTTCCGTCATGACGGTCAGAGACTCGTTCCTTGTACCAAATTCTCAAAAGTTGAAGTGTTTTGCAACGGGAGCTCACGACGGTCCGTCGTGGCTGTGACGGCTCGTACTGCAGGTCCGTCACAATTTCCAGAGAGTCGATTTTCAGTGCCCAGTTTCAGAATTCCTAAGTATATTTGAAACGATACACCCTCGACGGGCCGTCGTGCCTGTGACGGTCCGTCGCAGTGCCCGTGGTCTTGGCCAGTTTTTCCAGAATTAAAATCTGCTGCTCAAAATGACTAAACAGGTCGTTACAAGAATGCCCAGTCACACTCTCTCCAACAAATCACCCTATCAACTCCTTTACCAAGAACTTCCCAATTATACCAACCTCCGCGTCTTTGGGTCTTGCCTACCCTTGGCTACGCCCTCATATTACTCACAAATTACAACCTCGATCCCGTCCTTGTATTTTTTTGGGCTATCATCCTACCTCCAAGGGTTATCGCTGTCTTGACCCACAAACTCATAAAGTCTACATATCTCGTCATGTCAAATTTGTCGAAAATGAGTTTCCCTACGAGTCTATTTCCTCTTCCACAAATACATCATTCATTGGCGTCCTTCCCCTTTTTCCAACATACTCACAGGGTCCCTCACCACCTTCCCCCACACCTCCACCCACTACCCAACCACCCCTCATCACCCCTTCGACCGTCACCCACAATACACCCGCAATCACCACCCACACTCACAACCAACCCGAACCACCCCATACCCACAACATCTCCAGCCCGATCCGTTTTGGGTCCTTCCCGGCCACCCCCGAATCACCACCGCCCGTGCCACCCCCCAATACTCATCCCATGTTAACCCGTGGCAAAGCCAGTATCTTTAAACCCAAAACCTTTCAGGCTATCATACTACCAAATACACCCCTTCCCGATAGTGAACCAACAACCTACTCTGTTGCCTCAAAAAATGCTTATTGGCGTCATGCTATGGATGACGAGTTTAAGGCTTTGACTGATCAGAAAACTTGAGTTCTTGTACCTAAGCCCCATGGGCGGCACCCAGTGGGCTGTAAATGGGTGTACAAAATTAAACACAATGCAGATGGCAGTATTTCCAGGTACAAGGCTCGTTTGGTTGCTAAAGGCTACAATCAGGAGTATGGGCTTGATTACTCCGAGACATTCAGTCCTGTTATTCGGCAGAAAACCATTCGCCCGGTACTGTCACTCGTCGTGCGCAACAATTGGCTCATCAATCAGTTGGATGTTTCCAATGCTTTTCTTCATGGCATGCTTGATGAAACTATCTACATGACGCAACCACCGGACTATGTTGATCCCCGCTTCCCTCAACATGTTTGCAAACTCCAGAAGTCTCTGTATGGGCTCAAGCAAGCCCCCCGTGCTTGGTACACACGTCTGAAAACGTTCCTCCAGGGACTCGGCTTCATGTGTTGCGTACACGACACGAGTCTGTTTACTCGACATTCAGCACACGGTACAGTCATTCTTCTTGTCTATGTAGATGATATCATTATTATAGGCTCTACTACAGCTCTCATTCAGGATGTCACTCGAGCTATGCATACTACCTTCAAAATGAAGGACCTTGGCCCGTTACATTATTTTCTGGGAATGGAGGTTTCTCGGACAGGCAGCGGCTTGTTTCTTCATCAGTCAAAATATGCTCGAGATCTGTTGCAGAAAGCTGGACTGGAAAAATGCACCAGTCAACCAACACCGATGGCAGTCTCTTCGTCTACGAATGGAGCCGACACCCCCTTTGCCGATATCACCCACTTCCGCAGCCTCATTGGGGCTCTACAGTATCTGGCCATTACCCGTCCTGACATCCAGTTTGCTGTCAACCGAGTTGCTCAGCGCATGCATCAACCAAGTGAACATGATTACCATTGTCTAAAACGCATTCTCAGGTACATTTTTGGCACTCTTGGTCGTGGTTTACTCATTCGACCCGGGGACTTGGAGCTTCGGGGTTTCTCAGATTCAGATTGGGCGAATGATAAAAATGACAGAAAATCTACATCGGGGTTTCTCATTTTTTTGGGGCCGAACCTGATCTCCTGGTGTACAAAAAAACAACCCAAGGTCTCTCGGTCCTCGACTGAAGCTGAATACCGCGCCCTTGCTCTTCTTGCTGCTGAGACCATGTGGGTCACATATATTCTTCGCGAACTCCGCGCCACTCACACTGTTCCTGCTCTCTATTGTGACAACAAATCAACCATCTGTGTGGCCAAGAATTCCGTCCTACACACCAGAATGAAGCATGTTGATACCGATTGTCTCTTTGTTCGCGATGAAGTTCAGGCCGGCACCATGACTGTGCAGTATGTACCCACTGAAGAACAACCGGCTGATATTCTCACCAAGCCTCTCCCGAGCCGACAACACGATTACCTCAGTTCCAAGCTTCTGTTCGCTTCCGCTCAGCTCAGCTTGAGGGGGGATAATAACAGATAGTATTAAATAAATAGTATAAAATAATATTAGTATTTACTGTGTACTAATCCTAGTCCTATAGGATTAGTACTCCTTAATCCTAGTCCTATTAGGATTAGTACTCCTTCCTATATCTCCTATATATATCTCCCATGTATTCCCTTATTAGGTTAACACTTCAATACAATCAATATTCCTTCAAAATAAATAAAAAAATTATTCTAAAACTAATCAATTTAACCCCTCCCCTCTCCTCTCCACCCCCACCCTCCCCCCGCCGCCCATGATAGTTATCTTCTCTGCTATACTCAATAATTTTCTTAATTTGCTTTTTAATTGTTTTAGATTCTTTTTTTGTTTCTATATTACTGTTTTTTTGAGAGAAAAGAGAGGAGGAGGGAGACAAGGAGAAGGAAGAAAGAAAAATTATAAAATATGAGTGTTCATATTCAATTTTTTTTTTAAAAAGGTGGAATCGAAAATCGTCTATTTTCATATACTCAATATGTTTTTTTTCTTTTCTTTTACTAGTTTTATTTCTTTTAATTGTTGTTTTGTGGAATCAAATATGAAATATGGGTGTTGGTATCCATTGATTTGGCAAAAAAGGTAAAGGGAGACGATGATAAATTTAATTAGAAAAGTAATATACTGAAGAAGAAGAAAAATTACTCAAAAACAGATTTGATAAACTAATTGACCTCCATTGAAGAGTTTAAGCATGAAAAAATGGTGGGAGGTGGTGACTTGAAAATTGGAGAAGAAAAAGAGAAAAATAAAATAAAAAATTGGCTAAATTAAGTCTTTCACGCGCTAGTATTGAGTGTATCACACTCACTTTGATATGTCAGCAAAAAGTGTCTAAATGACAGAACAGAACTCTACACGAGGTGTCTAAAATGAACATCGCTCAGTTAAAATGTCTAAGTGAAATTTGGTGCCAATTTTAAGGACCTATCGATGAGTTGGACAATATCTCTTACTCCCTCCATTTCACAAAGAATAGACTAGTTTTATTTGACACGAAGTTAAAGAAAATAAAGAAGACTTTTGATAATGTAATTCTAAATTAAAGTTATGTCAAATGTACAAAATTGCCTTTTAATCTTGTGGTCTTAAACATGTCACGTGAAAAGTTGTTACCAAAAGAAGAAAGATGTCATTCTTTTTCAAACAGATTAAAAGAAAGGAGATCATTCTTTTTAAAACGGAAAGAATATTTCTTCTCTTTCTAAATTCTTGTGTACCTGTTTCTTTATTTTATATATTATTGTTAAGAAGTTATTCTTCAAATTTTTGACATAAATTTTCAAATTTAATGATGTGTATGATCTGAATGAATGGATTTACACGTAAACGGGTACTTCTTTAATGTGGGTGGATATCACACGAGACAAAAATAACGTATATAATATCTCACATGGTCACTTAACTAGGAACTATTCTCATAGAAAGTCACTCTACTATGAATTATTTCCATAAGAACTTAGTCAATTTTGACTTTAACTCAAAAGTCATTAACTATAAACTCTTCTTATAGAAAGTCACTTAACTATATACTTTTTTTTAAACATAAAATTACTCAATTTTAATTTTCAACTAAAAGGTCACTCAATTACGAACTGTTGTAACAAAAATCACTCACTCTAATTAATTGATCTTTTAAAATAAAATTTATTGACATGCATTTTTTATTTAAAACTAAAACTTTAAAAAAAAAACATCATTTAAATCATTTAATAACCTTTTTACTTTATGCGGTCATTTAAAAGATATTATTTAAATTAATAGTATGTTCACTATTTATTTATTGGTTAAAAAGAGGGGATATTTTACCAAAATATTATGCATCAATACAAACAAAGGTAGTTGCATTACTAGCATTACTGCTAGCGCACGAATGATCCGACCACTTGATGGGGTTACAATCCAAATTACATTGAGGCTTATCCATTTTTTCTTCTTTTAGTACCTTTCGAACAAATAAAGGTGAAATTTTTCATTCCTCAAAATATTTATCTAATTTCATCTTCTGGCCTTCTTTGGCTAGGAGGTCTGTCACTTTATTTTTTCCTCGAGACTCATGCCTGATTGGGGGTTCCCCATTCTATTAATCAAATCCCTGCATTCACTTAAAACATTTGTATGAGTATCTCTTTCGTTTTGAAGAAACTTAATTACCTCGAGTGAGTCAGTGTTTATCTCAACCAACAATTTTTCAGTTAAAAGAAATCCGTATAATAGAGATGATAGTTCAGCACTAGTTGATGAGTTTACATTAGTTTTTGCACTGTAACCAGCTAACCAATTTCCAGCAGTGTCATGCAAACACTCCTACTCCCCCTATTTTGTATTGTGGACTTGTGGTTAAAGGGCCTATCAGTATTTAATTTATATTTGTAGTTCGATGGATCCCTTTTAGAACAAATGACAAGAATGATAAAATTGCAAGGACTCCAAAATAAAACTTGCTTGACTTAGAGGCATATTAATACTTTTCTTGAAGATAGTTGGAGTCTCTCCCACGAGCAATCGGAAGAATAAATAACAACTCTATCTTGGGGATTCAACTAAGTCACAAAACAAGTAGCATTCAAGAATGTTTCTATTCTATTCTTGAATTGGTGATCTCACCTTTTGATTAATGTCTCACAAATGTTTTCAAGGAAAAATATTTTTGTTTGAATGCTTATCTTTTTCAGTTAAAATAAACTCAATTTATAGGATAAATGTTTTGCAAGAAAATGACTTTTAATTAATAGAATTTATTATAGGTTCATGAATTTGAAAGAAAAAACTTATCTTTCAAAAACCCATAATGTAGAATTAAAAAGCTTCTTGCAGTTTATAACGTAGAATTAAAACAATTGAATGTTACAACTCACATTCATGTATTTTGTTATTTCAAAACTTTTTCAATGGATAACTGTTTCAAAATTAATTGAAACACTAACTCTTACAATCCCAACTAATAACATCCTTATCTATTGTATTACCTTTTCCCCTCGTGTCCTTCCCAATTAAATATATATATATATATATATATATATATATATATATATATATATATATATATATATATATATATATATATATATGTATATATATATATATATATATATATATGTGTATATATATATGTATATATATTTCATGGTTCTCGTGTAAAAAGTGGACATGACATATCATCTCTAGTATTTTATTTAATGCGATCACATTGAATAAAACGTATTTTCTTAATACATTTTACTTTTTCTGTTTTGTTATTTAAACTAGTGAACTTGTCGCGCTTCGCGCGATTATAAAACATATAAGTTATAAATAATTTTATTAAGTATCATATAAATGATTATGTATTTGCAATATAATTGTTAGACCTTGATTTTTTTAAAATGGAAAATAATATATAAATTCAATGCATAATTAATCTTTAGAGTTTTACTGACATCCACTTCATAGTTGATCATAATTCAATAGTTTGCATCTTATTATTTTTTAAGTCAAAACTAAAATATGCAAATAATAAACATAAATAATATAACAACAAAAAAATTATGTATGATATTTCTACATAATCTAACAATACCTCTCAAAAAAATAACAATAAAAAAAATTAATATGATGATTTCTATAAAATTTGACAATATCTTATTTATACTACTATAATATCTAATATCAATATGATTATTAATTACTTTAAAAATTAGAAAAATAAAAAGTTATTAATGTAATAAAAATAAATATCACTAAAACTTATACTAAAGAAATGACTTTTTAGTTTCTTAACATTGTATTTAATATAATTAATACAATTAAAGAATTGAGTTTTAAATGAAGAAAAAACTAAAGAAACAAAAAGAAAGAAGAAAAGATCAATTATTAATTAATAATCAGTTATACTTTTCCAAAAATAAGAAATTCAAAAAGCTACCATTTTGCCTACACATAAAAATATATTTCTTAAATATTTCTCTTCCTTATATTCCTCTTTTTACCTTTTATTTTCTTATAGATTCACAAAAAAAAAAAAAAAAACTACGCTCCTAGCACTCAAAAAAGATGAAGTTTAAAATTAAAAAGAATTAAGTTATAATAAATTTTTGACAAAAATGACAAATTACAAAAAATATAAAAATCTTTGAAAATGATTATGATAGAGATTTATGATAATTTAAGAAGTGTTTTATTTTTTTAATAAATAAAAGAAAATTTAGGAAAAGGAAAAGAAAAGATTTAGGAAAATTAACTAATAGTATTTTATTAATGATGAAAAATAAGATATTTTAATTTTCTTCAACATTTTACAACAAATTAAATTAGATTAATTGAAAGAAAATTAATGGGGAGAACATATGTATGGTAAAAAAAAAAAGGAGACATAAATAAAATATAGATATATTTTTAAAAAATCATGGAAATAGATAATGTAAAATTATGGTAAAAAGAATTGGAGCTAAATACGTTTCTTTTAGAAAATTATAAAAATAGAAGGTAGAAATAAAAATAAAAATAATTAATTATAGTAATAACAAAGAAAGATGAGAATTAATAAATTATAATAATGATGAGAAGTATAATATATATTTTTTAGATTTAAAAGATTAGAGAAAATAATAAATTAAAACATATAACAAAATAAATGAGTTATCAATTGCAAATCAAACTAAAATTTTAATTAAATTTCATGAAATCTCTTCTTTCCTTTTTTTTTTTTTAAAAAAACAAATGCCCATTAGGGTTTATTAATAAACAAAATTAAAAATAGTACAACTACTAATTACAAAAGTGGACCGGTTCCCAATAATAAAAAAAAAAACTATAACACTAACTAAAATTTTAGTCGTCTTTTCCGATTAGCCGCTCAGAAATCCATGGGTATTTCGACACCGTCATATCCATCTGACCTTCATCTTTTGCAATATACAAACAATTTTATGTCCAGCATGTAATCAATCTAAATGTATGTGTTTACATAGTATTCAAAAGTAAATGTTAAAAACTTTTCAAATTCTGTAATTAAGTGTAAAGAATAAATATTCTTAAATTTTTACAATTAAGAAAAATGTTTTTAAGCTATGACATTGATAAGGGAAGCTTTTATGAGTATGATTTAACGAGGAAATGATTAAATATTATGCTTTAATATTCTGCAAAAACATTAAATAATATTTTATGTTTTAAAATGAAAAAAAGTGAAAAAAATCCACAAAAGAATAAATAAAAATCCAGCCCTTAGAGGCATCAACAATTTATAGATTCAGATTTTATATAGGACAACTTTCACATATACCAAATAAAAAATTTATATTTGTATGCTATAACAAAGTTTACATAATTGCGCTTCATAGCAAACATAGAAACTGTATAATTCGCTATACATATGCAATTGAAGCAAATTGTATAAAACGAAGTGTATAAAACAAGAAAAAGAAAGACACTTGGGCAGAGAATTGTATAAAAACGAAGTATATAAAATGAATTGTATTATTATAAGTGTATAGAACGATTATATACAATTTGAATTTGTATATAATGAGAAAGAGAGAAAGACAAAAGAGACTTGACAAGGAATATACAATTGAATCGAATTGTATAAAACGAGATAGAGAGAAATTAGATATAATTTGAAAAATTGTATAAAACGAGAAAGAGAGAAAGGCAAAAGAAAATGGGCAGGAGAGTATTTTTATTGTATAATTATAAGTGTATAGGACGAAATATATGTACTTGAATGTGTATATACAATTTTCTCACGCTTTATACAAACAGAAACACAATTTATACATTTCGCTTCAGTTTGTATTAGTGAGAAAAGCGAGGGTGGCGAGTGAGATTTGGGAGAGTGGCGAGCGAGATTTGGGAGAGTGGCGAGCGGGATCTGGAAGAGGGGAGAGAGGGGAACAAAAATATATGTATTTATACAATTTTCTCTGCTTTATACAATTAGAAACAATTTTTGTGAGGAAGCGAGCGAGAGATTGAAGGAGAGTGGCGAGCGAGATACTTGAGAGAGAGGCGCCTGACAATTTTTTGCAAGCGTTTGTTATGGAGTACAATTAAATCAAGCCCTAATTATTACATTTATTTTAGGTTATTAGTTTGCTATTATATACAATTTTCCCTTATATATATATATATATATATATATATATATATATATATATATATATATATATATATATATATATATATATATATATATATATATATATATATATATATATATATATATATATATATATATCTTGGCGTTACATATCTTTTAAGAAAATTTTAATTATAAATATATTTTCTTAAATTAAAATTTTACTATCTAGATAGAGGTAGAAAAAGAAAGATATGCTAAAGTTCTAATAATTTTATAAACTTATACAATTATGTTGGTTTGCAAGCATTTTAATATAAATATTTTTATATTATTAATTTGGTTAGTTTTGGAGTCAAAATGTTGCATTTCCAAGTTGTTGTCATTCTACTGTTGGTGAAGGTTTTATTTGGCATTGTATCATTAATGTTGGTGCATTACTCTTAGAGTTAGTGCATATATGTTACTAACATTTTATCTCTGACAACATTGGCAACTTCTTCTTGGCCGTTGTGAATTGTTGTGGCCGATGTAAAACTCCTTTATCTGCACGTTAGTGGATTGATTGCCCTCGATCATTATCTCATTATTTACTCCTTTATTATTCTTTTTAATCTATATAACATATATAACCTCTAGGCTATTTATTTTCACTATTTACTACATCATTATCGTTCTATTCATTATTTGAAAGTTACTTGCAATATAAATAGTGATGGTCTTTATTTGGTTTGGAACACACAACACACAAGAAAATAAAATTTGTCTAAAAGATAGTTCTTATTAGTTAAAGAGAGATGGTCTTTTTTGTGGAGCTTTGGACTCAACTCTTGTCCAGAGTTGTTCAGTTATATATTGTGAAGGTTGTTGTATCCTGCAGGGGACAAGTCAAAGAGGACCACTGCTGGACCGGTGAAAATATTTATTTTAATGGGCTTGAATCTCCTTAAAGAGAGCGACATATTCGTGTCTCAACCTGAAGAGTTTTATTTATTCATTTCATTTTTAGTTGTTATCTTGTAAGTTTTCACTAACATTAAATTGAAATAATTATTTTTAGCATGACTACTATGAAATGGATGAAGTACATTTTATTGGGATATTATAAATGAAACACATTACTCTTGTATATCCATTTTTCAATTGTACAAAGTTTAAAAATTCAGTTCTAAGTAGTTGAACTATGGACTTGGTAGAGATGTAGTTGGTGTATGCGAGCAAAAGATATTGTATCACTTTCGATATTGTTTCTTCTTTTCTTCCACACTACTATATTTCTTGAGATCACTGCAACAAAGGTTAAGGAACAAACACAAATGACATGTTATTAATCCTATTGAAGCATAATATATTTATTAAATTCCATTAAGAATCAAGTTTAATTTCAAATTTTTACTAAGGTTCAAACAAACACAAATTATATGTTAATCCAACTCAAAATGCAGCAAAAATATATGAATGTTGGAAAGTTTAGGCCTTCAAGTTCCTTACTCAGTTATCAGCCTCCATCGAAGTGTAACGTTTTCAAAGAGTCAAAGTGTAAGTGATACTCTATTGCTTGCAGTAGTTATAACCAGCCATGACCAACCAAAAAAAGAGTGAAAAAATGTCATCCAACAAACAATGAGTCAATAGTGATAGTGTCTTTTGGTAATCATTGAGTAATTTGGACCTAACAAAGAAATAATAAAAATTTGATTGACAAATAAAAGTTTTAGTGGCTATAACGTAACATTTCTTAATAGCCACCACATTCATTACTCATGAGTTACTTGGAAAAATCCTCTTGAACCTCACAGAAATAAATAGATCAAAGGCAAAATCATAAGAATACAAAAAAATATGAAAGGCCGTTTCGATTGCAATTTTTCTTTTACTTGAAAAATAATAATATAAAGTGCACCCAAAATATAAAAATAGAATGAGATTACTTTATTCGAAATTATATGTGAATAAGAATATTTAAAAAGAATTGTCAATTGTTAAACTTCAACAACAATTTAGTTTGCTGCGAGTGTGGCAAACATGAGTAATTCGTTCTAGCAAATCAAATTAAATGAAGGATAAAATAAATTTTTACTTCTCCTATAAACTAATAATTATGGAGGAAATAGAAAAAATAAAACTATAACTATAAATTGAAGGCAACAATGAACAATTAACCTACTTATATTTAAAAATAATAACAATGAAAATAAAAAAAATATAAGGAAAAGTAATCAAAACTAAAATAATACAAAGTAAAAATGCAACATAAAACACTCGAGAAAAAACTATATCAAAATAGGAATCGAGTTTAATATGATTAGATCTGTATTTAGAGACATCTAAGCTACTCTGCAAAGAAAATGAAAAATATGAAGATAACTTGAAAAGAAAAAATAGCAGAAGACGAAATAGAAAGAAAAAATGAAAAATAGTGATGGCATACATAAACTTGTAACTTGGCAGGATGAAAGAAACTGTAGAAACAGAAAGACATGAGTTAGAGTATGTTCTATATACTTTCTCCATCCAGAAATATTTGTTATATTACGCTTATCGAAAGTCAATTTGACTAATTTTTAAAGCTAAATTAGATTACATTGATTCGATATTTTAAACAAAAAAATCAAATATTCTAAAACTATATGAAAAGTACTATAAATTATAATTTTTTCATATTAATATGATGAAAAAATGCATCTTAAAATGTTGATCAAAATTTTTATAGTTTGACTCTAAAAATAAAAACCATGACAAACAATACGTACCGAGAGAATATGAGATAAGGAGAAGAGTTTCCTAGAAAACTGTTGCGGTGACCATTTCATTTTAAAATAGTAAGACACGTTTCATTAATTGTTGATTGAAGAGATGAAAATAACCTTACCTAAAAATAAAATGACACTTAACAAACGTGTTGATATATGTTGACACTCAATTTTGATCCTACACAATATAAATTAATCAATTCGAGCTTCTTTAATTTCAAACGATTTAAGATAATTAGTTTTTATAAAATTTTAAGGAAAATATAAAGTTTGCACGTTATTTTAAATAGTTTTGTTACTTTTTATAATTTTTTTAGATAAGATATATGGTTTATATATATATAATTCGCATATTTTATAAATATTCAAAAAACATCTCAAAAAAGATTTTATTTTAATTAAATATTTGATTGAATAGTTTAGTTGTATAATAATTTATATCTTAAATCATTTAGCTTATATTTGAGTTGATTGTTTTTATCTCATTAAGATTAAAAAACTCATTTGATTGATTTGTATAAGTTCGTCGTATTTTAGTTTCGGCCGAATTTGTCGATTAAGTTCATTTTGGCTACAATTGAAATTCATATGATCAATTGCAATTTTAGTGATCCTCCAACTAAATTGCAAGACCCAAATTTTGAGACTCTCTTTTCAGCAGCCTAAACTTTTCAAACCCCAAATCCAATTCCCTGTTGTGCTTTCTAATTTCAGCCCATAAAAATGACCCAAACCGACCCAACTCCAACTTCAACAAAAGGTGACCCAGACACGCGTTTGAACGCCCGCGTCGTCTTCTTCAATGGTGCTCGACTAAACTGTACACTCGCACAGTGTTTTCGGCTAAAGCAGTCTAAGAATTCGTACTATTCAACAGCTCCTTCAACCTTATCCTCCAAGGAATTCAAATTTTTTGAATTTGAAATGCAACTTTCAACCCGATTTCCCTCTCTTTTTGCCCTAAAATTCCTCTATAAATAGGTCCTTCTTCTTCATTATCGAGGTTGGTCTTTAGTTGGAGAAAAGGTGGGAAGAAAAGAAAAAGTAGAGCATATTCTATAGTAATACTGGAAAAAAGATTCTTGGAGTTTGGAAAAATAGAGTAGTGAAATAGAGGATTTGAGTCTAGAGAAGAAGCAAAATTTTGATATTGCGATAGTCAACTAAGTTTGGTTTCCTTTTTCTTTTCTCATTTTTCTCTCTGGGAGTTGGTTTTCAGAGCTTTACTTGAGTTCATCTGTGTTTTCAATCGTTCTCAAGCTCGTCTGTTCTCGCTCGCTGCCAACAACAAGGTAAACAGCTCGTGACTCTTTCATTTGTTTTGAGTTCACAGCGTAAAATCGTAATTTTTTCTCTATCGATTTGAAAAAGATTTCGTTTGATGTGTTACAACCTTCGTTTTTATTTCCATGTTGATCTGGCTGAAATTGATGTGTATATGTTTTGTTTTCAAGATGATCTGTCGTCCGTTTAGGCTTTCTTTTGTGTTTATTTATGGCTATTTCTCAGATATTGCGCTCATTTCGCTTGTGGTTTGTTTATGTGTTAATCACATTTAATACTATTCTGTTTATATTCCATCGAGATGCTATTCTTAATTCACCACTTGTTTTGATAAGGCCAAAGGATCTGTTATTTTCTTCTCGCCCTTATTTTTGAGTTTGGATCAACTATCTTGCTCAGATCAGCGGAGTCTAGCTTTCTTGTGATCGATTCTTCCATCTCTGACTTTCTATCATGATTCCTGTGGTATACATATTGTTTAGGATCGATTTGAATGCATTGTTCTCTAGAAAATATGACTGTTGTTTCTATTTTCACCATCTTGCTTGCTGAAGGAATTTACTTCAATCATTGTACACAAAATTCATCCTATTCATGTCTGAAAATCATGTGAATGCCTGTTAAATTTTAATAGCGTTTTTTTTCCTGCTGGTTTGTTTAATAGAATCTGACTTTATTTGTCTGCAATGTACATTAGGCTTTAGTTAACCATCCGATTAGGAATTCTCTAGCTTAGTTTAAATCGAACCTAGCGTGTCACTTGCTTTACATCGTTCATATGTAGCTGATTAGTTTCTCGGTAGTCTTATATGAATCATATGTATTACTTAGAGCATATCTTTAGACCGGACCCATGAGTCGTCTAGGGTGTTCACCCGGACACCCTCGATAAAAAACATACACTGTATACCTAAGGTGAATTTTCTAGATTTGTGTGGATATATATATTTTGTACACCCTCAATCACAACTGAATGAGATAGCCCAGCGACAGCTACGCTCGAAATTATGCGCAACGTCCAGGGTTCGAATCCCTGGGTTGGCGTTTTATTTTTTACATTTTTAGTTTTAGGTTCTTTTTTAGTTCCATTTCGGATATTCATGTTTTTTATAGTTTTTTTTTTAATAAAACGTGTTAAAATGTGGTGCTAAATCCGAAAGAACTTTTTCACTTTTCAAATCCCTATATCACTTCTTTAGTTCTTCTTCCCCAATCCCCAACACTCTAAAGTTAAATACTAAAATCACCCCCCATAATATTCTATAGTTGATTTGTTTCATACTTGATACTTCATGCTTGAATCTCATATCAAATTTGTTATGAAGTGCTAATTTTTTTGTTCTAGTTAGCTCTATTTTTTGCTCTACTTAACATCCTAGTTCTAGATTGACATATTGTAAAGGGCTAACTTTTTGTTTCAACTGTAATCACTTATATTAGTTTCGGGTTTCTTGTAATGAAACTAACTTTTTGTACTTATAAACTATACACTACTACTTTCTTGAAATTTTATTTTGTTGATTTATTTACATGTTTATACTTTTTATTTTCGAACCCCCTGAACGAAAATCTTGGGTCCGCCACTGTATCTTATTGAAATTCTCTTGCTCTTATTTTGGAAATATGTGCGTAGTTGGTGCATCTGTGTTTGTTTTGTTATCCTTCAACTGCATAGAGTCTGGATTTTAGTAATCATTATAGTTATATTTCATCTCTGTATCTGTCTTGGGATAGAGAACTATCTTCGCGATCGGTAATTCTCCGGCTTCATGTAAGTTTAGCTTCTAGTATTGGTTCGGGCTAGCATATGCTTGTTATTTCTCAATTTCATTTATGCAGGAGCCTCAAAACCAATCAATGTGGTATGTTTGTGTCACAATATGTAGTTCGTTTCCAGTAACTCACTGAATTGCCTTTATAATGCATCTTTCTGTTTATCTCAGTAGCTTTGGTGGGTATTTACATTGGAATCTATATGTGTGCGTCCTAAATTATTTTGTGTTGACTCCTTGTTCGACTGTATAAAATTTGAGGCTCCAAATCTTAACATTAATTGTAAAAACTCTCTTTTTCGAATTAGCACATGCTTGTTTTCCCCCTGCTAGCTAAGTCTTCACTTTGCTTTATTTCATTGTCTTTGGCTTAATCTGGGAATTCTCTTTGGTCTCCCGAGGTGAAAATTTAATCCCTACCATGATATAAAATTCTCTATTGAAGTAATTATAGTCACCCAATTTCTGCCTAAGTCATTGGCAGCTTCCTAAAATTCTCTATGTTTTGTTGAATTTGAGAAAAAAAATATTATAAAAAGGCCTAAGCCATTGGCAACTTCCTAAATTGGCACTAACTTTCACTTAGACACTCTAAGTAGATTTTGTTCATTTTAGACACCTTATGTAGGCTCTCGCTATACTATTTTGACACTTTTTTCGTAAATGAAATAGTGAGTGTTGTACACACACTTACTGCGCGTGAAAGCCTTATTTCACAATATTTTTTTAAAAAAATTCTCTTCTTCTTCTCCATTTTCTAGCTACCATGTCCGAAACATAAACAAAAATCTATGGTAAAATAGATTTAGTGATGTCACAAATAAAAAAGTAAATTTCGGCCCATATGATTTTCCAAAAGTTTAAATTTCAACGTTATGAAATAATAATCTATTTCTTTTTCACGTATTTGAATCACAAGATTTGAAAAAAATCTTCCACTGTTAATAACTTAGAAGTAACGAAGAAAACATCATACTTTTGTAAGATAATTTTTTCAAACTAAGTTTTTTTGGAAGTATCTCTTGAAAATTTGATGTGGGTGGAAAAGGGGTTGAAGTTGGAGTGGGTGGGGGAAAAGAGGACGATCTGGTGGCTGGTGGGGTGGAGGAATGGTTGCGGTTGGGGTGGAGAGGAAGATCTGGTGGCTGGCAGGGTGGAGGAGTTGTAGGGGTTGGGGTTGGGGTGGGTGAGGGTGTAGAGGGAAACTGAGCGGGTTGGGTATGGGGTAATTATTTTTTTCTTATTGTTTGACAGTTTGAGTTTAAAATGACACATGTCATTAAATTATATATATATACCACGTGTCTTTATTTGATTCGTCACCTTGATACATCATCAACAAGTGTATTACACACACTTGTAAATTTGGGTGATGGTAAAAAAAGTGTCAAAATGACACAATAGAACCTTACATAAAATATCTAAAATGAATAAAGTCTAGTTAGAGAGTGTCTAAGTGAAAGTTAGTGCCAATTTTAGGGGGCCACCGATGGGTTACCCTTATAAAAAAGGTACTAAGTGTCTGCCTAGTTAGTAGATTTGCTTTTATTAAAAAAGAAAAAGAAGTAAGGGAACGTTTTTTAGAAACTCATATCATAAATAGAGTTGTAACAATGGCTGCGATGATTTTTTTGGTACACCATATTATTGCACTATCAGAATAGGTTATTATCAGTCAATTGATGGAAGTTCTATGTGTAGTAAATCCTGAAGAAGAACAAATGAAGATCGGGATTTGATCAAATTTAGACTATTCTAAAAATGTTACGACATGATTGAAGGATCGAATATCTCAACTATACCAAGGTGATTGTTATGTCCTTATCCAAACTCTCCAAGAGATCATGACATGATAGCACACCAGTCAATTACTGGTGAAAGGACGCTGGACATCAAAATTTAGATGTATCTGAGCACATGTCCCTCTTGGTAAAATATTGTCCCTTATTGACCATCAACAGTTATAGTTTTGATACGTATATCACATCAACTGTTTGAGATGTTATGTTAAGGGAAAAGAACTTTTTTTGAGGTGTTAGGCATATTCGTTATTTTCCTATAAACATTTATATGTAGATATTTTTTGGCTGGAGATTTCAGTTTATTCTAATTTATCTGCTAGCAGTCTTTTATCTAGATTTTCTGTTATTTTCATCGTCCTTTATCTTTACTTTATTTCTTTCTATTTTTTCTTAATTTTCAAATTTCATTGTTATGATTAAAATTTTATATTTTTCTAACAAAAGAAAGAGAACCAAGTGATCATGATTTTTATTTTCCGAAGAACAAGATAAAAATTGTTGTAATAAATGGATTTAAGGAATAAAAAGAATGAAATAATAATGGTGGCCATTTTCAAATTTGAAAAAATAATAATTAATACAGTTGTCATGACATTAATGACAATTATGGTGTGTGGTAGAGAAAATAATAATAAAGAGAATTTAAATGATAATATATATATATATTGAAAAATAAATCGATCAATTTTAAATCTTTACATATTGACTTTAAATGTGTTGTACTCATCTCTGCTATATCAACGAAAAATATTTAATAATACAAATTTTGAATAGTTTAAATGTACAAGAAATATAAGACTTAGTTGTTTAATTGAAAAATTGTCAATTTTTAATATTTCCCCTAGACTAAACTAATTTCTTATTTTCTATAAATGATGAATTGGGCATCAATGTTTATACATAATAAAATAGAGGCTTAGTTGATTAGTTTTCTAGTGTTTATAATGAGTTGAACCTCGGAGTTTAATTTATAATGAATTGAATGTAGAAGTTAAACGGATACAAAGCTTAATTAATGTGTCTAACAGAAAAGTCATGCTAATAATTTTGTTAGGTTTTGTACCATGTATAAATGAGTTGGGCCTGAATTTATTGAAAGCCCAACCCATACTTATGGCGGGAAAGTCGAAGTGAACCGAACAGGCGTGTCGTGTGCGTGTCCGGTAAGCTTCTCAATAGTCATAATAGTAAGTACTCAAACCTGAAAAACCTCCCGCCGTCTTCAACTGCTCCAGTACTCCTTTCACTACTCTACTCATTTTCCGGTGGAGTGTAACTTCACTTCATTGAACCGCCATTGCTGTCTCCTCGCTCGTCACTGGTAATTGGTAACTTACTCTATCCGTCAATACAAATAAAAGCTTCCTTTATTAGTTTCTGAATTTGAATTTTGATTTTTTGTTGCGTGCACTTTTATATAGTAGTTAGATACATAGATACTTGTGTTTAGATTGTGATTATTCGTTTGTTTTTGTCTCATATTGGTTTCATTAACTTAAGAGGATTAAGAGATAATGACGCTATTGAGGTCTCGCGAGGTGACTCCGGCGGCATCTAAGGCTAAAGTTTCTTCTAAAACCCTAGAAAATCATGTATTGGAACCGGCAACTCCGTCGAAATCTGTTGAGACTTCTGTTCAGCCTTTATGTGTTGTGACTCCTACTTCTCTTTCTTTGGCTAGTGATGACATTCCTCCTGTTGCTAGAAGGAGGAGTTTGAGATTGGCTTCTAAAAATGACTTGAGTGATGTTGGTGAAATTTTGAGTAATGAAGGGAAGAGTAAGGATTTTGAAATTGATAATGGGGATACTGGCAAGAGTTTGAAGAATGACGTTGGTGTAGAAAGTGCGGATTTGGATGAAGGTGATCAAGATATGGGGTTTTTATATAGTGAAGCAGTTGATGAAATAGGTATGAATGAATCTGATGATATGGGAAATTTAGTCTGCAGTGAGGGAAGAATTGAATGTGTTAAAGAGGGGAAAGGGGATAAAAGTACAAGTATGGAAGTGCAGGGTGAAGGGTATACTATGTTTTTGAGTTTGCGGTCGGGCAAGAAGATCTCTAAGAGAGCTGTTGAAGAACGCAGTGGAGGCGCTGTTGGTGATGCTGGGAGTGTTAATCAGAATGATTGTGATGAGAAGTTGTCTCATGGAAAGCTAAGTGAAGGAATGTCAAACAGTTGCGGTTTAGATGGCTCCAGCGATAAGTTACAGACAAGTTCGGTTGAGCCTTCTAGTGTTAAGAGGAGGAGATTCAGCAGAGAAGAGAAATCTAAAGGTATAGTTTCTGAACAGGGTTTACCAGTGGTTCATTCAGTGAAATTGGAATCAAAGGTAGCATTTGGGATGTCAATTGAGAACACAATACCTCAGTCTGCCTGTTTGTCCGAAACCATAGGTCTGTCTGTTCAGGGTGATGGACTAGTTGCCACTTTGCAAAATCGTGATTCAAAGATAAGGAGGATTAGTAGAGAGGAAAAGGGAAAACAAGTTATGGCTGGTGATGATTTGTGTCATGTTGTTGATACATTGGAAGGAAAATCCAAGAATGGGGCTGAGAAACCTGCTGATGAAATTGTTTCAAGAGCTATTAATTTGACAATTCAAGATGGAGAACAAGTTGCAGATGCTGATGGCAGTGCAACTGCTACAAGAAAAGTTCATAGAGAAAGGTTTAGGGATGTTGCTAGACGAAATGCTTCCAGGTTTGCTCATTTCTCTTCCCAAGCTGAACACGAGAACGATGTAGCTGATGAGGCTGCTGAGGAATTTCCACAGGAGGTAGCAGAGACTGAAGAAATAGAAGACTGGCCCGGTCCATTTTCAACTGCTATGAACATTATTAGAGATCGTGAAATGAACATCAAGCATCAGCAGCAGAGTAAATCTGAGAAAAGTAAGATTGAAGTGGTATGGGTTCCCAAAACGGACCAGCAGGGCCAATCTAGAAAGATGGTTGTTCCCTCATTACATGACTTATGCATGGACATTTTAGTGAAGAATGCTGATGCAATCACTTCACTTGATGGTTTACCCGATGCACTTAGGCACAAGATTTGCCAGTCACTGTGTGACTCTCGGGAAATGACATATCAATTTTTGCAACTTCTTATCAGTGGATCTCCTACAGAGATACGCATAAGGGATTGTTCATGGTTGAATGAGGAGAATTTCACACAGAGCTTTAAAGGATGTGACACCAACAACTTTGAGAGCTTTAAAGGATGCGACACCAACAACTTGGTGGTGAGTTTTAATTTATTCTTTTTTACTTTTGCTATGGTTGATTGGAGTAAAAAAAGGAACTGTTGGAGGACCAAGTAAAAGCTAAAGTGTATGTGTTCCTCATCGTTTGGTTAGGAAATTTTTGGTTGGTTAGGAAATTTTAGAAAACATGAAGTAAAAGTAGATGGGTTGCATTACTCTGCACCATCATTCTCAATCTCTCCAAAGTTGGATGGAAGTGATGAATTATATTACAATCATACCAAATGATTGGAAGTAAATCATCAATACTCAACATAGGGAAGTAGATTGTTGGTTTCTCTTTTCTTCCTCTTCACTTCTCATTCAAAGAACCCAACATAGTTTTGATCTTTATGAAAACTACTTTTTACTATTATTCATCTAGTCTGTCTCTCTAGTCAAATTTTTCTTCCATATGTAGTAATAGTTCAATGATATGTTAGTTCTGATACGTGAAATTGTGGAGCCAGGTGCTTCAACTGGATCAGTGTGGTCGCTGTATGCCAGATTATATCCTATTGGTTACATTAGCTCGTCGTCCAAACAATCTTCCTGCATTGACGAACTTATCCTTGAAAGGTGCATGTCGTCTTTCGGATGTTGGGCTGGAGGCGATCATATCTGCAGCACCTAATTTAAGGTCAATTAATCTTAGCCAGTGCTCTTTGCTGACATGTGATGGAATTAGCTCTTTATCTAATTCATTGGGATCAGTTCTGAGAGAGTTATATCTAGACAATTGCGAAGCAGTACATCCCATGCTAATTCTGCCAGCATTGCTAAAGCTACAACATTTGGAAGTTCTATCAGTAGCTGGAATCCAGACTGTGTGTGATGCTTTTATTAAAGAATTTGTCACTAATCGAGGTCAGAGTCTGAGAGAGATTATTCTGAAAGGATGCATGTAAGTGGTTTTCGTCATGTTTCAAGTGATGCTCCACAGAGAAATTTGACTGATACTGATTGTCTTTGTGCCTTGAATCTGACACAGGGAATTGACTGATCGTTCTCTGAAAGATATTTCACAAAACTGTCCCAGATTGCGCGCTATAGACCTGAGCGACTTGTGTAAATTGACCGATTCTGCAATTGAACATCTTGCCACTGGTTGTAGAGAAGTTGACAATCTAAAACTCTGTCGAAATCCATTCAGGTTTCCAAAATATAGCAATAGACCAGATAATCTTTTCCTTAGTGTATCATATGTGGTGTCTTTAACCGTGATCTTTTGCTTGCAGTCTTTATCATCATTTTGTGTAGTGCTTTATTCCGTTCTTGAATGCCAATTGCTAATTTATTAAGAACAATTTGTCAAAAATATCAATATTCTTGGTTTTAGATTTATTTCACAGGTACTTCATGCTTGAAGGCTTAGAATAGATGCTACATATAAGTGTGTTCTCAGTAGGCATTCTTTGTTTCAAGCTATATATAGGATTTTCACAGTATGCATTCTTCAAAATATGAAAAAAGAACTATTATCTTTTTGATAGAATGTTTGGCATTCCTTGAATTCATTAATAGAAAAATGGAAGTGGCATATCTTATTCTTATCTTTCTAATGGCAGTGATGAAGCTGTTGCTGCTTATGTGGAAACTAGTGGGGTATCTTTGAAGGAACTATCTCTCAATCGTATCAAAAAGGTACTTGACAGCGGACAAGGTTCACTGCCTCTCTTATTTTGTGTGTGGACATAGGAAAATATGTTATGGGTTCTGATTGTGTACTTCTCTTTGCTGAATTTAGTTGATCAAGCTAGCAATAATCTGCTTAGATCAATATTTTAATTAATTGAGAGAGAGATCCTAATGATTTAGTATCCAGTTTTGATCTTTAAGTATTGTTTATTACACAAGGTTACCCACTTTATCTTGAAGTTATTGCTTTACGGTAGGGGTGGGCATAAACACCGGAAAACCGAAACACGGAACCAAACCGAATTTTTTTGGTATTTTGGTTTTCGGTATGCAATTTTTTGTTTTTCGATATTTCGGTTTAAACCGAAATATATTATATTATAATATATATTTATATTATATTAATTATTTATGTTAAGTAATTTAAAAAAAAAAAAAGAGAAACAAAACTGATAAGTAAAATCTATTTTATACTTTTTAAACTTTTAGTCTTTTGTACTTTACTTTATACTTTATAGAAACCCCACACCTAGTGACCTAGAAGGCTAGACCTAGACACGATAATCTGAAAATAATTCATCTTCTTCATTATTCCAAGTTCCATAGTTCTATACTTCCATTAGACCATTCTTCCTTTCAAGTTTTTTCTTATTTCATTCTTTTGGTCCGTTTTCCGTCAATTTGCTGGCCATTTTCGGCGAACAGCACAGCTGCACAGGCGGCAGCAGACTTTCGAGTCCCGGCGGCAGGCCTGTTAAAAAACCGAATTAAAAAAACCGAATCGAAATATTTCGGTTCGTTATTCGGCACACATTTTACAAGAACCGAATACCGAAAAAACCGAAAAAAGAAAATCGAAACTGAACCAAAATACCGAATGTTCACCCCTACAATCCGAAGGGACAAAATTCCCCTCACGTTTGTGGTGACCTACCACTTTCTTGGTACCACACTGTTTGTAGAATCAACGTTAACTTATAAAACAAATATATATTTTGAGAAAACAAGCAAAGGAAACCTTTAGTTTGTAATCTGAACTAGCAAATTTTCCTTTTTATTTGTAGATCTTCCACTTTTTCCTGGGTATCTAGAACTTGCTTTCCAGAAGGTCAATGAATTATTGCCAAGACTAGAAGTTGAGGAATCTTAGTTTTTCAACGTCTTCATATGGTTTTTACAGGTTTCACACAACACTGCAATGTCTCTAGCCAAATGTTCAAAAAATTTGATTAGTCTGGATTTGTCTTGGTGTCGCAACTTGACAAACGAAGCCCTGGGATTGATTGTTGATAGCTGCTTATCATTGGAAGTACTAAAATTGTTTGGCTGTTCTCAGGTATGCCTCTGTTTACTTTGGTAAATGAGAAACTTACTTTGCTCATCTCCCTATAGTTTGCATGATCATTCAAAGAAGCAGTAATGTCCTGCATAGTTTCATGTACCTCGACTGATAGCAGGGAGTGTTGAAAGGCACATGCTCGTATCACAGAGTCAGACAAATGACAACTTTCTCAAATATGTAGAATTATAGGAATTCCTTGTCCTTGTACAATTTTTACTTTGTGTTTTTGTAACCTTGAGTACTTTCAAACCCTCTAGTTTACTATTGTCAACTGAAAGAAAATAGGTCATTTAATTGAGGTGGGTCCATACATCTTAAGGTTTCGTTTGAACTGGCTTGGCTTTGGTCTAGTGGGAAGAGTGCAACACATGACGTGTGTATTAGGCGCACATTACTTGTCCGAACCTTTGCGCAGACAAAAACTTGGTATTTAAGTGGAGAATGGTAGAGGGCCGCCCCATTAATGACAAAGTTTCAAACCGCGCGCACAGCCTTTAGGGTGTATCTCAGTTCAAAAATCAAGGTTTCTTATGATCTGAAGAAAGGATCACAAGATTTTGCTTCTATGCCCCAGATTGATCAGAAAATTTTGGAGAATAAAATCTAATGGTTGGGAAATATCCGAAATGCTTATGCTTTTGAGGTTACTAAAGAACAGTCAAGCTGATTCCATATTTTCTTCTTTCTCGTGGTCCACTGCTTATCATCACTGTTGCTTTGTAAATTTTGAATTTCTCAAAGGGAAGTGTGCTTGCTGGTTCATCAAAGTATGCAATGCCCAGCCCCTATTGGTTGCTACTATTTCTTTTGGTGTGTGTGCATTTGTTATGAATCTTTAGGGAAGGCTCGATTCACAGGGCAATATATAAATTCAGCTCGTTAAAGACTGTAACCTTAAAGAGTTCAATGGAAGAGAGGGAAGCTGAAACTTTAGAGTTCAATGGAAGAGAGATCTATGTTCTCTTGCTTTTACTGAAATATGACTTAATGATTTATTCATTAGAAACTCCTTTAAATAGGAGTCTTATTACATTAATAATAGGAAGTCAAACCCTTGTGAAAATAGGGAAACCTAAATCCTATTTAAAGGAGTTTTTAGGGAAACCTAAATCCTATTCCAAGCTAATGCTAACTATAGCTTAACATAATCTTTGTGAAGTTATAAAACATAAATCCTATTCTAGAATAATTAATTAAGCTACTTAAAAATATAATTAAGTACTTAATTATTTGACTTCACCACATCCACAACAACATTTGTATTGGTGAGAAGGGATGACATATGATGGGGTGCTTGGTTTGTGAGTACTATCAACTTCTTCTTCCTTTTTTTTTTTTTTGTGTGGCGGGCATTGGTGTTGGCAAAGAGATCGATCAAGATGGTGGCATTCTTGGTAAATATCAACCTTGAATCTTGAAACTTTGTTCTAATGCAACTGTCAAGGTAGGTATTAGGATCTCTGCATGACCTTTCCTACTATCATTGAAAGATGATGGATCCAACTTCATTAGATTCAGATGTCCTTAGATATTGCCTATGCAAGATTTTCTCGGGAGAAAATAATATCTATTGGTGGCAAGTAGGTAGCAACGGGCACCCTTTCGCAGGAAATTACAGTGTAGATAGGTAAAACAACTATAAAAGTGGAATCTTCTTGTGCTAGTTTTGATTCGACTTGGTGAAAATCTGGACTCTTCCATAGGTGGCACGATTCATGAGCTATAGTTCTGTAACTCTCTTTAAAAAAAAAAAAATCAGTTATGGTATTTTGTTTGATGCCACTTATTTCTTCTGTGCCACAGTTGTTTTACTTATGCTGATAATTTTGTGTCTATAATTGTTACTAGTGCATTTCCCTTGCATAGAATCTGTTTAACATGTTGGAGTTTTGAAGATATACAATGCGAATAAGTTTGGCATGTGCAATATGCAGGTTACTAGTGTTTTTCTGGATGGGCACTCAAATCCCCAAGTTAAGATCATTGGATTGAAGATGACTCCGATACTAGAGCACATTGAGGCACCAGATTCTCTGCAGCAGGGTCCGCTACGATATTCAGCAGTGCCATCTATAGTGTGACAGATGATTTTATTGGAAGTATTAAAAACTGGAATTAGTCAACTATCCTGTGTGAATGCCAGAAGTCATTATGTCTCCACTTCTTTCCTTTTGAAACTAGATAAGCTTTTTTGTGGTAGTGCTCATGGACGATACTTTTCCATATCTGAACTAGTGAAAAAAAATATTTTTTTCCTAGTAATGCCAACATTATTTTTTGTATTGATTTGTGAAGTATCATGTTTTAGTTTTCTGGTGACGGAATTGGATGACCTTTTAGATATTGCTTGTATAACTCACTTCCAAATCAATTATGAAACACGATCTTGAGCCATATAAACTCTTATGCGTCTTAATGTTTTACATGATACGGAAGAACATCCCAGCCAAAAGAAATAATTAAGCGTTGGGTTAGCTGTTTCAGATTGTACGAAGAACGGTATCATTTTAATTCTTGTTGTACTGAAGTTATTTACTGTTGGTATCATCTTATATAACATGAATACTTGCAGCTAAAGGATTTTAATAGGCTTAAAAATGCCCTTAAACTATGTAAAAGAAATAAAAATGTCTTTTGTTTATAATTTGGTTCAAAAACTCCCTTGTAGTCAATACCTTGGTCCATAAATGCCCTTATTATTAATGGTAAGAATATTTTTAAGTGAAATTATAAATGGAAGACATTTTGTTACTTTCATATAATTTAAGGACATGTTTGAACCTAAGTATTGACGGTAAGAATATTTTTGAATGTAACTATAAATGAAAGACATTTTTATTACTTTCATATAATTTAAAAATATTTTTGACCCTTTTCCCTATTTATTTTTATTGACCGTGAAAATAAAAAAGAGGCTATCTATAAATAAATAACGCTGCCGGAGGAAGAAGTGTGTGATGGTTAAAAATTAAAAAAATAAAGAGAAACGCCGTTGCCGGGGATCGAACCCGGGTCACCCGCGTGACAGGCGGGAATACTTACCACTATACTACAACGACTTGCTTGTCTTACAATTATTGATTATACTATTTATCAAACATTAACAAGAATTTGTTCAATTTTTTAATTAACTTAATTAAGTTTAATAACCACATTACTTGACAGTTTATACTTGATATGTGGATTCAGGCATAACAGCACTTGTTTAAAACAGATTATATATAGAAAAAGACTATTATTATAAGATCTTGGATGCAATAATTATTGATATTCTGATTTCCCTAAAATAAAGATACTTCATAGAGTAGCTGCTAAATCAAGAAGTAAATAATTTAGAATGTATTATAGACTGAAATTTGATAAGAACAACCAAAGTGCATAATCAACTGAGACACTTTTACATCAAAAATAAAAAGAAGTTGTAATCAGGCTTTACACTAACAAAAAAAAAAAAATACAATCACAAAATCGCAAATATAGTCAGTCACCTAGTAGTAGTGACTAACAAATTTTATATTTAGCCTTCAAAATCATTTTTGACACACTGTCCATATTTATTCTGAATCTTATCATCAAATTCCTTATCCTTCATTTCACATATCTTATTTGCATTTTCCATACATTCTTGTTGAACCTTAGCAATCCTTTGATTCCTCTTCCTCGACCATGCTTCTCTCTCTGCTTCAACACTTTGATAATCTCTCACCCAACAACTCTGCACAGCACAAGTCACAACCAACACTCCTATTTGCATCACAAACATACACATCAAAACCCCACATTCCAATCTCACTAAAACCTTTGCTTCTTTAGGATCCCTTGGTGATTTCAACATCAATAGACTATATTTTTCCTTAGTGAACAAGGCTAATATGCCAAGTAATTGACCGATACACGATGCCATGAGGAGGGAGAGGTGAGTTATGAAACAACAATGAGTTAGTTGAGAGTAGAAACCAATGAAACATGAAACAAGTGAAATGGAAGAGACTATGAGGAATGACCAACCAAGTGAAGTTGGTGGAGTTTTGAGGAAAACAATAGGAGCTATAGACGCCGCGGAGAGGATAAAGAGGATGAAATTAAGAGAGGAAAGAAGAAGAATTGGAAAGGAACAAGAATTCCTTAGCTTTGAAGAAGTCATTTTTTTAATATATGATAATTTTGACAAGTTGTTTATCTACTATATATATATATATATATATATATATATATATATATATATATATATATATATATATATATATATATATATATATATATATATATATATATATATATATATATATATATATATATATATATATGCAGTATGAATATGGCCGTTGAGGTTTAACGGCTAAATTTGACAATCAATTTCCCTCCTTTGGGTTTTGAAAGATTTACTAACATATTGTGGCTTTTAATGACAACAATGTCATCAAAGGGCCCTTGAGATGTTCAAACTTTCATTCAAATTACTACTAATGATGAATTAGCACCGTTTGATCACGTGAGATGGAATAACGACACGAAATTATTTGAGAAGTTTGATTTTTTTTTTTGGGGATATGTAAATTGAACTTTTAATTTGTATTTTTTGTTCATGAACATAAAAGCTACATAAATTGTGTAAACTATCACCAACTTTTAATATAATCGAAATTAAAAAGTTTATTATTACAACTTTAGTTAAATTAAAAAGTGAAATTGAACATGAGTGGTAGTGTATTACTTTTTAATAAAATTGAACATGCTCAATACCATTAGTAATTATATCGTTATGTTCATATTTTGTAAATATTTTATCACTCTTTTGTTATTTTCATAAATAAAAAATTATTTCAACTGTTCTTAATTTCTTGTTCACTTTTAAATTGACACACCTATTAAGAAAACAATCAATGATATAGAGAAATTTACCATTTTACCCTTATTAATTATGAAGTGAATGAAAAGTTTTGCATTTTTCAAAACAATTAATTATGTAATTAAGGGTATAATAGATAAAAAGAAATTGTCCTTTCTTGATTTGTCAAAATGGAGAAATAGTTAGAAATAACTATAAAAGGAAAAGTGGACAAGTAATTAGGAATAGAGGAAGTATGTAGAATAAAATGGTGGGTTTTTTTAAAAATAAAATATAAACTTATGGGTCAATTTTTGTATTTGAAAAACGTGAAATCATGATACGAAATTTTCAAATCAAACTTAAGAATTTGATTTCACTCAAACCATGAGAAAATAGCATGTTTAAACACTAATTTCATTTTTTTCTCATGATTTCAAATTACGAAATAAAATTATGTCTAAACACCAACATAATTTCAAATAATGAGATGAGATAACATGTCAAACACTTAGCATCACCATGGTCTTGGAAGTTAGTGCTTATCTCTCATAGAATAAGAAATATATTGAAAATAGAGTGAACACATGGACAATCACCTTAAATTGCAAATAAATTTTATTTAGACACATAAATTATTAAAAAAAAATCAAATACGAATATTTTATCTCGTGAAATAATGAAAAACAAAACTTACAAATCCTATTTTTTGTACATCAAACAACTAAGAAAAGGTGAAATTAAAGAACCTAGAAACTGCAATCTATACCACAGGATTTGGGATAAGTTGCCGTTTTCATCATTTCACGAGAGATATTCTACCCTCGAAAAGCACATTGTGTGCTGTTGGCTGTATAAGCTCCCAACTCCTTTTCTTCCTGCATATTCTAGTTCAATACTTTCAGTGCAAAGCAGTATTATGTGAATCAAACTTGAATACTTTTGGAAAATAAGAAGATGAAGAAGAAGAAAACTTGAATACTCAACAATTCATGAGTAGATTAAGCACTCAATTGCTACGCAGCACTATGGAAACGGTGCATGAGTACTACTGCTAGCAACTATGCTAGAGTAGTTAGTAAAATAGGTCTAAAAAGGTTGAAGAAACAAACAACTTGGCTTGAACCATGTCTAAGAAGTGGCAGCTAGGCATCTCCTAATCGTGAAAATGAAGGTTCAGTATAAGTGATTACGTGAGAAATTGGATTATCGATCGAGCTGAAACAAATTGAACACCTTAAGGATCATCTCTCTTTAAAGAAATAGGTAATATTGATGTCACCAATTCTCACAAAAAAAGAAGGTAATAATGATTTTCGCATTGCAAATGTAGAACAAACAAAACATTCTAACAGTCAACCGAAGTCAATAAAACATTGATGTTTATAGAACTCCCTCCTTCAACTTCCCACCCTGACATAACAAAGTATAGAAATATGCAAAGATGCTTTTTTCTTTTAATGCAAAGATGTTTCTACGATGAAAAAGAACATAGATTCAGCATCTTATCCATGGAATGAAATTATTAGTTAGCTACAACTTAGAAGAACTTTGGGTGGCACAACATGTTGTTGTTAATCAAAGGAAGCACTACCTAATACCAACTTAGTCTTTAAAACGATATCAATTTTCTTAGGCTGACAGACCCTCTATAACCGATAAAAAGACAACCAAGCCTTTTACAGACCAATCACGGACTCATACAAAGAATAAAAAACCAATAAACAGTTCACAATATAACAGGAAAGAGGGGAGGTTGGGATGCCCTATACTCCAAGATAAATTAGGCAGCATAAACTAGTAAGATACCAAGTGATCATTATGCTTATTGGCTAAAAATGGCCTCAACTCTATCCAGTGATGCTTGTAATCGTCCAGAGTTCATATTGAACAATGGTTCACCAGTGCCCACTGCCCTGCAAATGGAAAATCCAAAATCCGGACCATCAATCTCTAGAGCAGCACGCACCATCAAGTTTAAGTCACTTTTAATTTCAAAGCACCATGGGTACAAAGTCTAGTGATCTCTTACAAAGAAAAAGGCATATCATGATGAAAAAGCTTACCCAGTAATTTCAGGAAGAACATAGTCTGCTCTCCACCCAAAACGAAAATCCACACCAGGACATAATCCAAGTGACGTCTTATTCCGGATCCTGGAGACACCATCTCCACCCCAACAAGTCGTAAGCTTCCATTTCCAACCAGTTGCTTGCAACTGAAAATTGTGTCCTATCCCTACCTGATAATACTCGATGTTAGAACCAACACAATTTGAACAGATAATGGCAAACAAATTAGTTGGTGGAAGAGAAAAGAAAGGTAAACCTGAAGATTCAGAAATTTTGTAACTGGGATCTTCTTTGATAGAAGGCGTACTTCATGACGCAACGGCTCACATATGAATTTCCATCGACGTTCAGGAGCTAAAGGCTTCAAAACCAATTTTGCTAGATATTCATTGCTTGGATTGTTGTAAAACTGTTGAAATGGTGTCCAAATGTTCAGAAAACTAGTGAAAACTGAAAATGCTAATATTGACACTTGTTTTAATGCCGTGAGAACTATATCATTTATGGTGATTCCATAATTAACCACAGTACTGTTGCAGAAAAATCACATGCAGAATTTACATTTCACAATTGTGATCGTTTTTAACATCCAGCCCCAGGAATATGGCACTGCTCTAATGCTAGAACCCTTCACCTTCAACTATGATCCTAGGGGTTCATGTAACCAAGCAGAGCAGTGAGAGAAACCACTGCTGACCCCTAAAGTTTCAGAGGGATGATTTTTTTTTACTATAGTGTCCAGGCCAACTTGAGTGCGCCTCAGCTAATTCCACTGGATAACTACACCTCCACCAACAAAAAGTACTAGATAACTTTATCCATCAAATGAAATCACGATGTGTTTTGTCTCTACATGGATTTCAATTTTAGACCTCCTGGTTCTCAACCCCTTCATTGATTACTAGGCCACACCGTCGGATGCAAAGGGATGGTATCTATTGAAAAGAAAAAAACACATATATTATTTGCCTGTGATCTATACTCTACTATCACCTCAGTGGATTTTTTTCATTCAAAATACTAAAGAAGAAGAATTCCCGATGCTCTACTGAAACAATCAAGCCAGCTATCACAAAATTATATTCCTTAAAATGAGTAATTTTTGGACAATATCAACAACATTACAGGTATACTTCAATCAAGATTTCATGAAGATCACATAAATCCGCTGAAGTGCGATTTTCAAAATGATCCAAAAATTGATAATCCACTCATTTTTTAGAACTATTTAAGTAACAAAACTAAACATGAAAAAGTAAGTCAAGAAATTACACCTCCAAGTTAACGCCAACTCGAAAACCCTCAATTTCTTTTCTGAACTTGAGAAAAAGCTCTGAAGGCATCAAATTGACGCTGTAAAGGTCCTCCCATGATGTGGGTTCTTCTCTACTTGGGCCACCACCCTCCATTTTTAGACCTAAAAGATGAATTCAAACTGCAATACGCCAAACATTGTTCAAAATCAAGAAATTACAAATTTGAATAGTCCGTTTATGTCTATATTCATATATAATTGTGCAAGGGTGCTTGAAATCAAGCAACTTCATACCTTGTGATTGTGAGGGATGAAGAAAATTGCTGAATAGTGTTTCAGAGACACTAGCAGCTTCTCTCTGTCAACGAAGATAATACATTGTAGTTAGGGAAAAGGAAAAAAAAAATAATCTCAGGTTTAATTTTACTTTCGCACTTTAAATGAAGTTGTATTATTCGTCTCGTTATTAATTTCATTAAAATTATCTCTCATTAGATGAAATTTCCAAAATTGACCCGATATTTTTTAAAAAAAATATATTCCCAATTCTTAACCAAATGCCCCGCCCCATTCAGGATAACCTGATTAACCCAATGCCCTGTTACCATTCTCATTTACCCATTCTTTGTTTGAGTAGATAATTTTCTTTTCTCCCGAAATGGTCATGGAGACTATTGAGAAGGTGATTGCAAATCTTGGTGCATCTGATATTGATTCTCGACTAGAAGAGTTGTTAATTGATGGTATCCTTTATGCCTTCCAAGAGCATATCATGAGTGACGATGTCAATGTGATGCTTAACGAATTTGGCATTGTTGTAAATGCCCTTGGCCAAAGAGTTAAGCCATACCTTCCTCATATTTGTGGTACTATAAAATGACGACTGAATAACAAGAGTACCGTGGTGAGACAACAAGCTACATATTTGATATTCAGAATTGCAATAGTTATGAAGCAGTGTGGGAAAGAACAACTAATGGAGCATCCTGGTGTTAGTCTTGTACGAGTACTTGGGAGAAGAATACACAGGGATTTAGGATGTGTACTGGGGACTCTCAAGTCTATTGTGAATGTTATTGGTATGACTAAAATGACTCCTCCAATTAAGGATTTGCTTCCTCGGTTGAACCCTATTATGAAGAATCGTCATAAAAAAGTCCAGGAGAATTGTATTGACCTTGTTGGTCTTATTGCAGATCGTACTGCTAAATTTGTTACTGCAAGATGAGAATTTGTTATTGAGCTTCTTGAGATGCTCAAAGCGCACAAGAAAGGTCTCCACTGAGCAACAGTGAACACGTTTAGTATATTGCTAAATCTATTGGACCTCAGAATGTGCTCGCAACATTGTTGAACAATCTTAAGGTGCAAAAATGTCATAATCGTGTCTGTACGATTGTCACAATTGTTATTGTTGCAGAACATGTTCTCCCTTTACAGTCTTGCCTGCCTTGATGAACAAAGATCGCGTGCATGAGCTTAATGTCCAGAATGGTGTCTTGAAATCATTATCTATCCAAAGAGACATAATGGGTAAAGAAATGGGTTACAGGGCATTGGGTTACTTAGGTTAATCCTAAATGGGGCAGGGCACTGGGTTCAAAAAAGGAAATAACTTTTTTTTTAAAAAAAATAGAATAATTTTGGTCAATTTTGGGGATTTCGTCTAATGAGGAGTAATTTTGATAAAATTAGTAGCGAAAGGAGTAAAATTAATTTCATTTTAGCGACAAGGGTAAAAATAACAATAAACCAAAATTAAGGGATATTTTTGACCATTTTCCCTAGATTTTAATTAGGGGCACATTACACTATAACAATAAAAAAGGGATCATATTACTAAAAAGGGTACTTTTACTAAAAGATAAAAATAATTTGCATATACTCTTATATATCTTTATAAAAGTTATTCACGAAAAAAAATCCAAATATGCTATCAAATTTTGAGAAAAAACTTTTTTATATCATTGTTAAAAGCTAGGTTTATTTTTGTTAGTTTCGTTTTAAAATATGCTCATTAATGCCATGATTGTTAACTGAAACAATTTTGATTTGAAAAATCATTTACACACGTTCAATTATGATTCGAGCATTTCATTAATTATATTATTTTTTAAAAAGGAAAGAACAATCCTAATTTGTCATCACATTTTAAAAAAAATTCATCTATGTCGGTTAAAAATTTGATCATTTATGTCATTTTAGTTAACAAATAGTATTGGCATAGATAAATATTTTCTCAAAGAAAAATAACATAAATGAAAAAAACTTTTAATGGACAATGTAAATGAGTATTTCTCCAAAGTTAATGGCATATTCGAACATTTTCCCTTTTTATTAGTACAACTGACTTAATATATATATACACACTCTTTTCATGTAATGACAATGAAATCCTTAATACTAAATTTATTTTTAAATTTTTTATCCTAAACTAATTCATGTAAAGGTATATATGATCCCTCTATAAATGTTCTAACGTATATTTGATCATTCTCAGATGTAATCATTTTATATTTCTTTGATTCAATGTCTAATTTGAGTTTAAATAACTCCTTATAAATCTATTTATTTATCATTATTTGAGTTTATTTACACTTATTTAATTTTATTCTTTCATTTTTTTCAAGTAAATATATGAGAATTAAAAAGAAAAAAACATTGACTTTTTACGCCTATATTGTAATTGAATTTTTGTATCAATGGCCATTAAAATAATAAATGTAATGTATATTATTTTTATAAAGAGAATAACTATTTTTTGTTGGGTTTAGCAAGTGTGAATGGAAAAAAAAAATATGAAAAGAGAGAATACGAAAAGTGAGGGAACTATTTTGGAGGGAAAATGAAAAATTATTGCAAAGTGCAAATGAAAAGTCATTTCTCTCATATCGGCAAAAGAAAGGGAAATTGTTGTCCTTATATAAGGAAACACTTCCTTTACCTCTTGAAGAGCTAAGAAGAAGGTGCGCCCCCTCACGCCATTGTGGTCGCTCGACCTCGGATTTAGATGTGATAATTTTTACGGATAAAATTTATTTAATCAATTTTGTTAATCAAATAAACTCTATTAATATTGTCTCTTATAAATTAATTCACAACGTTATTTAATTAATAATTGACAGAATTAATTCGCGGATAACGGTAACATTTTGAAAAGTTGTTACTCTTTCAGAAAAATCGTTACTTTCCGAAAAGCCGTTATTTTTCTAACTGACACATTACATTTCTCGAAAAGTTGATATTTTTTTCAAAAGACACAACTTTCTAGATAAAACGGGTCTGAACAGATTTTTCTGAATAGACACGTTTCTTGCTGAAAAATGCTATAAAAAAGGAAGTCATTTTTCGTTTTTTCAAACAATGAGATTTTCCTTCTCTGCATATATATATTTTTCTCTCAAAATCAAAGTGTCGATCGCCTGAGTCTGTGTGACTTATTGTTGTTCTTAAGTTCGCTGAAGTTAAAGAAGTTTGAGGTATTGTTATTTCTTTAATAGTATTATTTTGTTTTATCTTGAGAGAAATTAATCCATAACCTCGGATACAGTGAAAGGATTAAATTTCTTAAGGAGACATAGTAATTTCTGTGAACTCGAATTATTTTATATTTATTCTGCTTCTTCTTATTTCTGTTTCTGTTTATCGGCTAACCTTATAATTACAGGTTGTTAACATTTTCACTCTCATAAGATCAAAAGGGTATATATGGGCAATTTTTGTAACAGTAAATGTAAATATGATTATTTTGTAATGAGATATATAAATCACAAAATTAAGAGGTATATCAAATCCTTTTCCAATTTTAAAAATTACTTTGGGCCACTAAGCTTGAAATTTTTCAATACCCCTCTCCCCCCGCAACCAAAAAAAAATTACTAAATAAAACACCTGAGAGTTATTAGTACTGATTTTCTACTTTTCAACACACCATAAATTTTTATCCAAACCTAACAAAACAATGAATCAATTAAAAAAGATAGAAAACCTAATTGATAATTTTTAATCTCATTAATATCTCAATTTTGTTTTCCTTGAAAAAAGTTTTAAAACTAATAGCATATAATCCTCTAATTTTCTCCTAATTAGTTGATATTCATTCCATAAATTTCTCCTATATTTTTGTCTCATCCTATTCTCTCCTTTTAAAATTCATAAATACTATTATAAGTACCCTTATTTTCTCTCTTATTTCTTCAAACTTCAGTACTTCATTGAATCCACTTCATTAACTTAATCAATTTGTATATTATCTCAATTTTGTTTTCCTTGAAAATGGAGTTTAAAACTAATGGATATAAACCTCTAATTTTGTCCTAATTAGTTGGTATTCTCCTAAGAGTTTTAAGTTTTTGTATAGTGTATAAAAAATTTTACACTATCGGGTAATTTTTAAGATAAACATGGTAATTTAATTGAGTAATTATTAAATATCTTTTTAAATATAATTATAATTACTATAAAATATAGTAAAGGTAAGTATTCTTTTTTATCTAACCAAAATTAATTTTGTAAATATCTTCCTAATTAACAAAGTTTATTTCTTTTTCTACATCGTATTTTTTTTGTTAGAAGTAATTTTTTAATGCCACAAATATTTTCTTATTTTTGGTTGTTTTTTCTTTTGAAATTTTGGCAAAGTCATGATCTCTAAATATAAGAAGAAGAATTTTTGAAAAGTAGCAATATTACGATATTTCAAATATCTGAAGATCAAAAGGTTGATAACAATAAAATCAATAATACAAATATAATTATTATCCCTTAGAAAATTCAAAAACAACTTGAAAACATGATTTAATTGAAAAAAATTTGAAAAATCAATACAAGAATAGAAGACACAAATGCTAAAAAATAGAAAAAAAACATAAAGAGATGGAACCAAATAAAATCAGACTTAGAAAACCAAATAAACTTGGTTAGTTAAGATGATAACTATGAATTAATTTTGGTTAGAGAATAAAAGGAGATTCAACTTTTCTTTGGTACATTTTACAGTAATTATAATTATATTCAATATCTTTTATTAATTATTTATTAAGTTACCTTGTTTATCATAAAAATTATCTGATAGTGTAGAAAATCTTATACACTAACAGTGCACTAAACTTAAACTCGACTATTAAATACTATTATAATTTATAAGTACCTTATTTTATCTCTTATTTTTTCAAACGTCATTACTTAATTGCCACTCCATTAACTTAATCAATTTGTATTTACCATATATTTATACACAAATCATACACCAAAACATTATAGTATAAATAATTTGGTAATTGCTTTTTATGAAAATCAATTTGTATATCATATTTAAACACAATTCATACACAACAATATTTTCAAAAATGTTTTTGGAGCGAGTCCCACGGCGAGTTTCGGGGCGGGGCATATCAAAAATGTTTTGGGGAGAAAACTAAAAACATAGATCTATAAGGCGTAAGTCCTAAAATTTGAGGCATAAGCCCTGAATATAAAAACGTAAGTCTTAGGCGTAAAAATGTACGCCCGAACATTTTTTTTTTTGCTTTAAATCATATTTTTATTATTGGTGGTAATGATATTTCTCAATATAATAATAATAATCCTTTTTTCTTCATTATTGAATATTAATACTTATCTCACATAAAAATCATAATTCATTGAAAAGTTTACTTTTGCTTATTTTATTAGTAATAAAACTACAAAATTGAATATACATGCGACTAGGCCTCGTAGATCCATGGGACTTAAGCCTCGTGTCTCGAGACTTACGGCTCACCCCATACTGTATAAAATGTCACGTCTCTACCTTTTAAAACACTATACACAAATATATGTTCGTATATAATGAGAAATAAATTAGTTTGTATATCATATTATATACCAATTTCATAGACTAATACATTTTATATATAACATGGTATAAAAAAGGAGCAACTAACATAAATTTTACTAGTTTAAGTGTTAAATAGTAATATTCAAGATAGTTTCAAATATTACTGCGTATACACATATCTTAAAACAAAGAAGGATACATGTTTAATTAAGTATCGTAGCTAAAATGCTTAATTTAAGGAGGAAATCACTCCTTTAACAACTTTTAGTATACCTAGTTTTACAACTTCTAAAAAAATTAATAAATAAATCAATTTCTTCCATTTATTTTCGAGCAACAACAAAATGAACTACTTCTCTTTTCAGAAATTGAAATTTATTTCTCTGAATTTCGAGTCTATTTGTGTAGCACAACATAATGGATAAACTACATAAATGGGCCATAAAATTTAAAATGAAAAACTACATAATATGGCAAACTTCAATGTACATTTAAATAATATAGCTATAGTTTAATTTTTTTTTATGTTATATGACTATAACTATACAATAAATAGCAAATTTAATTATATATCAATAATCAGATTTTCTTATATTCAATATATATAAATAGTAAATAGGAAAATTATTATTAAACTCATAATTAATTATGTATTCATACCTTCTCTTTCATCAATATCGTTATATTACAGATTTTTTTGTATTTTTCCCCCAATTCCTTCCAATTCAAGATCCTTTTGTATGACTGTAGGAGTGATTTTTGTGGTTCAATTCATTATACTTATATTTATACTTATATTTGTGGTTCAATCAAATGAATGTTTATATTTAATAATACTTATATACATAGATAATTGTATTGTAGTATTAATAAAATGTTGATTTGTAAATACAAATATATTTGGATGCATAAGTAATTTATCCAATTTAATTAGGCAATACAAGTATAGTTGGATACATCAATATTATATTTTTATAAATAAATACCTAAGTTAGCGTCAAGCCTCAAGTATTACAGAAAACTTCACAAAAAATAGATCGACGTTTTCTTGGTTTTTTAAATATTTTATATAGTCGAATACTTACTCGCTTTGATACATACACATTCTATTGTTTTTCCATTTTCTTATTTAACAACAGTGTATTCATATTATAGTATATTAGTGTATTCATTTTTTTGGTTAACTATAATGTATCCATTTTTCAAATTGTTGTATTCATATGCTAAAATTATACTACTTTAACTTGTTTGATGTATTAATACATTAAATTTTGTATAAATATTTGTATCCTTGATATATTAATACTTTAAGTTTTATAAATAGAAACACCAATTTGAATTCAAAGTATTCATATGCTAATTGTACAAGTAATACATTTTCCTAATTTAGTTATTGTAATTACAACTGTATTAGTGTATGAATAAATAAAAAATAAAAAACATATACAAAAATACAACGAGAAAAGACATGAATAAACTTTTATATTCAAAATTTTATGAATACCTTTATGATTAGCATTTAGTGAATATATTGTATTTAGGAATATAAATACAACCTTTTGTATTATGTGAATCAATCATATTTGCATGCAATATGTAATTATTAGTTGACAATTTAATAATGGAAATTTTAGTTATTTATGAACATAATAAATGGTTGGTACTTGAAAGTTATGGTAAAATATCATACCTTATTTAGTGCATTGGATAAATAAATAGTGTAAATTAGGTATACAGCATTTTATATAGTAATATTCTCAAGCTATAGCATTAGAATTTGAATTTCAGTGTATAGCATTTAATATCTCAATCTATAGCATTTTATTAATAAATATAATGTTAATTATAATTTATTAAAAAGAGTTGTTATTAACAATTAATAAAAAAAGAAATAAACTAATAATGGATAATTAATATACCTAATTAACACACGGACAAACTAATAATGAAAAATGGAATACTTAATTAATTACATTAAATGTAGTTAGCACATTTTGAAACGGTATACTAGCACGTTTTAAGGGATTTTAATTAAAATTTAAATATTAGATTAACACATTTTTAGGGATATAAAAAATTTTCAGATTAGCATCACTTCCTTAAATATCTCTAGTTAGTTTAAATGATATTATTTTTTTGATTTAATTCCTTAAATTTTTTACCAGATCTTAACGATTATTTTCAGATTTACTGATTATTTTCAGATTGGCATTTTGAAACTTATTTGCATTATCATTGCAATTCATCTTTTTTTCAAATTTTCACGATTATTTTCAGATTTGCATCAACGTAGAAGTCATTTTCCCCCAAAATTTCACGATTATTTTCATATTTGCATATTTCAGTTCGTTATCTTTAGTAGCCTGATAAGTTTTGGCGTTTGAAACAATTTGATTTTATATGATGGAGAACATTATGTAAATATTAATTAAATATGGTGAAATGTGAAATTCATCAGGTTGATTTTTAATTATGATTTGTTTCTTTAATTATGAATTAATTTTTATTTTTTACATGTAGAACAATGTTTGATTTTTTTTATAACTGTATTATCTGAGATACAGTTTGTATATATTTTTTTTTTGAATGAAACAGTTATGTTACATATAGCGTATTTGAAGTCTGAAGTTTGTATTATTAGTGTATGAAAAGTATACGAAACGTGTATCAATTGTTTATGAAAATCTTTTTTTTTTTTAAAAAGAATATTCTAGTTTCTATTGAAATTAGAATATATGTTTTTGTATTAATTTTGTATTGAAATTTTATTGTGTTTGTATAATTGGAGTAGTTTGTAGGACAGTGAATGATATATTAAATGTGTATGAAGTGTGTGTGAATTATATGAATTGATTGTAAACGGTCATCTTCTTCCCAAAAGTTTTCCAATTTAAACTTGTGGTAAAAATTTGACTTGGGGACTTTGTCAATGTCTCTGAAATTTTCTGCAATCAATCTATTTGGAACAGATGAATCAGAAACAAAATCAGAAACTGGTCCAGATTTTAGATCGGTTACAACAACCAACTCTTTTAAGTCAAAATATAACTCTGTAACGACCTGTTTAGTCGTTTTGAGCAGCAGATTTTTATTCTGGAAAAACTGGCTGAGTCGACGGATCCCACGACGGACCGTCATGGGCACGACGGACCGTCGAGGGGGTCTCGTTCCAAAACACTTAGAATTCTGAAATTTGGGTACTGAGATCGACTCTTTGAGCTTCGCGACGAAATGGCAGGACGGACCGTCACAGGCATGACGGGCCGTCACAGACCCTTGGTAAAATTTAAGTCTCTAAACTCTGTGACGGAAGCAGCAGGACGGACCGTCGCAGGCACGACGGGCCGTCGCAGGCACGACGGGCCGTCACAGGCTGCGTAAACCCTCACTGGGTCGGATTTCTGTTAAATATTTTAAGGGGCGTTTTGGACTATTCCTGCTTATAATTATAAAATTAGTGGTTTAATATTAATAATTCAATTACTTGGGGGTTAAAGGAGATAACCTTGAGTTAATTAGTGGGTTACTTTGGTCATCTTTTATACTTAATTATATGCTAATTAGGGTAAAAGAAAAAGGGTTTTGAATAGAAAAAAATAGAAAGAACAGAGAGAGGGAGAAGAACGATCGAGAGAGAGGAGAAACGAAGAGGAAAGCAAAGCTTTGGAAAAGTAGATTTCTTGATCACGAATTCTTCGGTGGAGGTAGGTTATGGTTTATGCTATTCGTAGTGAACTCTTAATAGCGAATGATATGTATTGGGTAGTATTGTAAACCCTTCTATATGCTTAATTGTATGCTTGCATGAATGTGGTTATATAATTGTGATAAAATAAGAATGATGAAGCTATTGAATCCTAAATCTTGAAAAAACCTAATCTACTTTGTTAATGATGATGCCTTGGTATAAAAGAAGGCTTGATGAACGAAAGTAGTGAGATTAGGGGATCGGGTGTCACGTTCCGACACCAGGATAGTAATAGAGGATCGGGTGTCACGTTCCGGCACCAGGATAGTATATGAGGATCGGAGTGTCACGTTCCGACACCAGGATAGTATATGGATTGGGTGTTACGTTCTGGCACCAGGATAGTATATGAGGATCGGAGTGTCACGTTCCGGCACCAGGATAGTATATGGATCGGGTGTCACGTTCCGACACCAGGATAGTATATGAGGATCGAAGTGTCACGTTCCGACACCAGGATAGTATATGGAGCGGAGTGTCACGTACCGACACAAGAGAAATAAAGATAATGAATCTTGAAAGATGTTAATATACTCAATTTAATGAACCTATTTCCCAAATGAGTATGGTATTGAGGCTTGAGTCCTCATGTGTGGTACTTGGCGTTACTTATTTATGATTACAGAACTTGATGTTGCTATCTTTTGAGTATTGTAGTTGATTTTTATGATATTATCTGATATATACTATTTTCTATTTTGAGTTGGCCGATGATACCTACTCAGTACTTGTGTTTTTTACTGACCCCTACTTGTATGTTTCTTTCTTTGTTATTTGTGGAGTGCAGTAAACGTACCGTCGTCTTCAACTCAACCACAACTCTAGCCAGTCTTCATTACACCGGATTTCAGGGTGAGCTAATGCTTCTAGCTTGTACTGGATCTTCTTCTTCATGTCTTGATGCCTTGGAGTTCCGGCATGGACTAGCTTTTATTTATTTTAGCTTCCTAGATACTCTTAGAGTTAGTAATTTGAGGATAGATGTTCTTGTGATGATGATTTCCAGATTTTGGGGGATAATAATAAGTATTGAGTTTTAGAAGTTATTTAATCGATGTTCATTAATGAGATTTGAGTCTTCCGCATTACTTTCTGTTGATATTATATTGAAATGTTGGGTTTTGTATTGGTTGGTTTGCTCACATAGGAGAGTAAGTGTGGGTGCCACTCGCGGCTCGATTTGGGTCGTGACAAACTTGGTATCAGAGCATTAGGTTCGTTGGTCTCATCACACAAGAATTAATCTAGTAGAGTCTTAAGGAACGATAGGGGGACGCCTTTACTTTTCTTTAAGAGGCTATAAGACTTTAGGAAAATTCCATTCTTTCTTTCTTTCTTTCGTGCCATTACTTGAATCCAATTGGTATCTAGGTGATACAAATTGGTATCTGACCATCTTCACTCTATTTCGCAGATGGTTAGAACTAGAGCAACAGCGGCGCCAACACCAACACCGGCAAGACAAGATGCGTCTGAGCCAGCCACTGAGGCTGTAGCTCGGAGAGGAGCAGTGGCAAGAGGCCGTGGTAGAGGTCGTGAGAGGACGTCCTCTAGAGGAAGAGGACGAGCACCTAGCCCAACTAGTACTAGGGCGGTGACTCCTCCACCGACTGAGGAAGTGATAAGAGAGGGTGAGGAAGGGGAGAATGAACAAGTGCAGAATGAGGAATTACCACCCCAACCTACCCCAGAGATGATTAATCAAGTTCTTGCCTATCTTACCGGGTTATCTGATCAAGGCCAGACACCTCCAGTGTTTTCTGCACCAGCACCTCAGGTTCCGGAAGTACGACAGGCCGCTGCTGAGGCTCCCCGCATGGATGCCTCATTGGAAATAGGCACGTTTCCTCGTTTGACTACAGTGCCTATAATGACAAACGATCAGCATGAACTTTTCAGTAAGTTCTTGAAATTGAAACCTCCAGTCTTCAAGGGTGCTGAATCTTAGGATGCCTACGATTTTCTGGTTGATTGCCATGAGTTACTACATAAAATGGGCATAGTGGAACGATTTGGCGTTGAGTTTGTAACCTATCAGTTTCAGGGAAATGCCAAAATGTGGTGGCGGTCACATGTTGAGTGTCAACCTGCACAGGCACCACCTATGACTTGGGCGTCATTCTCTAGCTTATTTATGGAGAAGTATATCCCCCGGACCTTGAGGGATAGGAGGAGAGATGAGTTCTTGAGCCTAGAGCAAGGCAAGATGTCGGTGACTGCGTATGAGGCTAAGTTTCGTGCATTATCCAGGTATGCCACCCAGCTTTGTTTCAGTCCACAAGAGCGGATTCGCCGTTTTGTGAAGGGATTGAGGTCAGATTTGCGGATTTCAGCCTTACAGGTAGCGGCTACAGCAAAATCCTTTCAGGAAGTGGTAGACTTCGTGATAGAGGTAGAGGGAGTGAAGCCAGATGACTTCAAAAAGGTTTCGTAAGGGAGGTGAGTTTAATGGTTCTTACTCCAGAGGGCAGGGTTCAGGAGGTTATCCCGCCCGACCCATTCAGTCTTCACTACAGACTGTAGTTGGGGGTCCACCCCAGACTGGTCAACATTCTCTGAGGTTGGAGGTTATTCCCAAACTTCGTCATTCTCACAGAGACCGATGCTTGAATCCAGAGAGTGTTATGGATGCGGGGAGACTGGACACATTAAGAGGTATTGTCCAAAACAGAGTTATAGACCTCCCATAGCCAGAGGTAGAGGTGGTCATGGAAGAGGCCGTCATTCTGGAGGACGTAGTGGTCGAGGTAATGGTGGTCACCAAAACGGCCGGGGTGACGGGCAAACTGGAGCCACTACAACACCACATGGTAGGGGCAACGGGCAGACAGGTGATAGGGCCCATTGTTACGCTTTCCCCGGGCGGTCTGAAGCGGAGGCATCTGACGCTGTTATCACAGGTAATCTTTTGGTTTGTGATTGCATGGCTTCTGTATTATTTGATCCTGGCTCCACATTTTCATATGTATCTTCCTCATTTGCTACTGGTCTTAATTTACATTGTGAATTGCTTGACATGCCTATTCGTGTTTCTACTCCGGTGGGTGAGTCTGTGACAGTCGAAAAGGTGTATAGGTCTTGTCCTATGGCTTTTGTAGGGAGCAATACTCATGTAGAGTTGGTTATCTTAGAAATGGTTGATTTTGATGTAATTCTGGGTATGACTTGGCTTTCTCCGAACTTTGCGATCTTAGATTGTAATGCTAAAACTGTGACGTTGGCCAAGCCTGGGACAGATCCGTTAGTGTGGGAGGGTGACTACACTTCCACTTCGGTTCGTATCATCTCCTTTCTTCGTGCTAAGAGAATGGTTAGTAAAGGGTGTTTAGCTTTCTTGGCACATCTCAGGGATGACACTACCCAAGTACCTTCAATTCAGTCGGTTTCGATAGTCCGTGAGTTTCTGGATGTGTTCCCTGCAGACCTTCCTGGTATGCCACCAGATAGGGATATTGACTTTTGCATTGATCTTGAACCGGGTACTCGCCCCATTTCCATACCCCCTTATAGAATGGATCCAGCTGATTTAAGAGAGTTAAAGGCCCAACTTCAAGAGTTGTTGAGCAAAGGCTTCATTAGACCAAGTGCATCCCCTTGGGGTGCTCCTGTTTTGTTTGTGAAGAAAAGGGATGGGAGTTTTCGGATGTGCATAGACTACAGACAACTGAATAAGGTAACTTTTAAGAACAAGTATCCTCATCCTCGCATTGATGATTTGTTCGATCAATTACAAGGTGCTTGTACCTTCTCAAAAATCGATTTGAGATCCGGTTACCATCAATTGAAAATACGGGCAACTGATGTGCCCAAGACTGCTTTTCGGACCAGGTATGGACATTATGAGTTCTTAGTAATGTCTTTTGGGCTTACGAATGCCCCTGCTGCTTTCATGAGCTTGATGAATGGGATTTTTAAGCCATATCTGGATCTCTTTGTCATTGTATTCATTGATGATATATTGGTATACTCAAAGAGCAAGAAGGAACATGAGGAGCACTTGAGGATTGTATTGGAAATGTTGAGGGAGAAAAAGCTTTATGCCAAATTCTCTAAGTGTGAGTTTTGGCTAGATGCAGTGTCCTTCTTGGGGCATGTGGTTTCTAAGGATGGAGTGATGGTGGATCCTTCCAAGATCGAAGCAGTGAAGAGTTGGGCAAGACCCACTAATGTTACAGAGATGAGGAGCTTTGTTGGTTTAGCTAGCTACTACCGCCGATTTGTCAAGGGGTTCTCTTCTATTGCTTCCCAACTGACAAGCTTGACTAAGCAGAATGTTCCATTTGTATGGTCGGATGAATGTGAGGAAAGCTTTCAGAAGCTCAAGACCTTGTTGACTACTGCACCAATCCTTACCCTGCCAGTGGAAGGTAAGAATTTCATTGTCTATTATGATGCATCCTATTCTGGTTTGGGTGCAGTGCTAATGCAAGAGAAGAATGTAATTGCTTATGCTTCAAGGCAATTAAAGGTGCACGAACGCAATTACCCAACCCATGATTTGGAGTTGGCCGCGGTAGTATTTGCATTAAAGCAATGGAGACACTATTTATATGGGGTTAAGTGTGAAGTATATACGGATCATCATAGCCTACAGTATGTCTTTACTCAGAAAGATTTCAATTTGAGAGAGAGGAGATAGATGGAACTACTGAAGGACTAGATATCACTATTCTGTATCATCCGGGAAAAGCTAATGTTGTGGCAGATGCTTTAAGTAGAAAGGCAGGAAGCATGGGAAGTCTAGCTCACTTGCAAGTTTCTAGACGCCCACTGGCTAGAGAAATCCAAAACTTGGCTAATGACTTTATGAGGCTAGAAGTAAATGAGAAGGGAGGATTTTTGGCCCGTGTGGGGGCGAGATCTTCTTTTCTTGACAAGATCAAGGGAAAACAGTTTGATGATGAGAAACTAAGCCGAATTCGGGATATGGTGTTGCGAGGAGAGGCTAAAGAAGCAATAATTGATGAGGAAGGTGTTTTGAGAATTAAGGGAAGGGTATGTGTGCCCCGTGTTGATAATTTGATCCACACTATTCTTACAGAGGCTCATAGTTCCGGATATTCTATACATCCTGGTGCAACCAAGATGTACCGTGACCTAAAGCAACACTTTTGGTGGAGTAGAATGAAGCGAGACATTGTTGATTTTGTTGCCAAATGTCCAAATTGTCAGCAAGTAAAATATGAACACTAGAGGCCCGGAGGAACACTTCAGAGAATGCCCATTCCGGAATGGAAGTGGGAGAGAATCGCAATGGCCTTCGTGGTTGGTCTTCCAAAGACAATGGGTAAGTATGACTCTATTTGGGTGATTGTTGATAGGTTAACTAAGTCTGCTCATTTCATTCCGGTCAAGGTCACTTACAATGTAGAGAAGTTAGCCAAACTTTACATCTCGGAAGTTGTTCGATTGCATGGGGTTCCACTCTCCATCATATCAGATAGAGGTACGCAGTTTACTTCTAAGTTTTGGAAAACATTGCATGCGGAATTGGGTACTAGGTTGGACCTTAGTACCGCGTTCCATCCTCAGACTGATGGTCAGTCTGAGCGAACGATTCAAGTGTTGGAGGATATGCTTCGTGCATGTGTGATAGAATTTGGTGGCCATTGGGATAGCTTCTTATCTTTAGCAGCGTTCTCCTACAACAATAGCTATCACTCAAGCACTGGTATGGTCCCATTTGAGGCACTGTATGGGAGGAGATATAGATCTCCCATTGGTTGGTTTGATGCATTTTAGGTTAGACCTTGGGGTACTGACCTTCTGAGGGAATCGTTAGATAAAGTGAAATGTATTCGAGAAAAGCTTTTAGCGGCTCAAAGTAGGCAGAAGGAATATGCGGATCGAAAGGTTAGAGACTTGGAGTTTATGGAGGGTGAGCAAGTCTTGCTGAAGGTTTCGCCCATGAAAGGGGTGATGCGGTTTGGTAAAAGAGGTAAGCTAAGCCCAAGGTATATTGGACCATTTGAAGTACTTAAGCGAGTAGGGGAGGTGGCTTATGAATTAGCCTTGCCTCCAGGGCTGTCAGGAGTGCATCCGGTATTTCATGTGTCTATGTTGAATATATACCATGGGGATGGAAACTACATCATTCGTTGGGATTCAGTTCTGCTCGATGAGAATTTGTCTTATGAGGAGGAGCCTGTTGCTATTTTAGATAGAGAAGTCCACAAGCTGAGGTCAAGGGAGATTGCATCCGTCAAGGTTCAATGGAAGAATCGACCGGTTGGAGAGTCCACTTGAGAGAAGGAGGCTGATATGCAAGAAAGATACCCACACCTGTTTACAGATTCAGGTACTCCTTTTTGCCCTTTTTTTTCTTCTTGTCATCGTTCGAGGACGAACGATGGGTAAATTGGTATCTATTGTAACGACCTGTTTAGTCGTTTTGAGCAGCAGATTTTTATTCTGGAAAAACTGGCTGAGTCGACGGATCCCACGACGGACCGTCATGGGCACGATGGACCGTCGAGGGGGTCTCATTCCAAAACACTTAGAATTCTGAAATTTGGGTACTGAGATCGACTCTCTGAGCTTCGCGACGAAATGGCAGGACGGACCGTCACAGGCATGACGGGCCGTCACAGACCCTTGGTAAAATTTAAGTCTCTAAACTCTGTGACGGAAGAAGCAGGACGGACCGTCGCAGGCACGACGGGCCGTCACAGGCTGCGTAAACCCTGACTGGGTCGGATTTCTGTTAAATATTTTAAGGAGAGTTTTGGACTATTCCTGCTTATAATTATAAAATTAGTGGTTTAATATTAATAATTCAATTACTTGGGGGTTAAAGGAGATAACCTTGAGTTAATTAGTGGGTTACTTTGGTCATCTTTTATACTTAATTATATGCTAATTAGGGTAAAAGAAAAAGGGTTTTGAATAGAAAAAAATAGAAAGAACAGAGAGAGGGAGAAGAACGATCGAGAGAGAGGAGAAACGAAGAGGAAAGCAAAGCTTTGGAAAAGTAGATTTCTTGATCACGAATTCTTCGGTGGAGGTAGGTTATGGTTTATGCTATTCGTAGTAAACTCTTAATAGCGAATGATATGTATTGGGTAGTATTGTAAACCCTTCTATATGCTTAATTGTATGCTTGCATGAATGTGGTTATATAATTGTGATAAAATAAGCATGATGAAGCTATTGAATCTTAAATCTTGAAAAAACCTAATCTACTTTGTTAATGATGATGCCTTGGTATAAAAGAAGGCTTGATGAATGAAAGTAGTGAGATTAGGGGATCGGGTGTCACGTTCCGACACCAGGATAGTAATAGAGGATCGGGTGTCACGTTCTGGCACCAGGATAGTATATGAGGATCGGAGTGTCACGTTCCGACACCAGGATAGTATATGGATCGGGTGCACGTTCCGACACCAAGATAGTATATGAGGATCGGAGTGTCACGTTCCGGCACCAGGATAGTATATGGATCGGGTGTCACGTTCCGACACCAGGATAGTATATGAGGATCGGAGTGTCACGTTCCGACACCAGGATAGTATATGGAGCGGAGTGTCACGTACCGACACGAGAGAAATAAATATAATGAATCTTGAAAGATGTTAATATACTCAATTTAATGAACCTATTTCCCAAATGAGTATTGTATTGAGGCTTGAGTCCTCATGTGTGGTACTTGGCATTACTTATTTATGATTACAAAACTTGATGTTGCTATCTTTTGAGTATTGTAGTTGGTTTTTATGATATTATCTGATATATACTGTTTTCTATTTTGAGTTGGCCGATGATACCTACTCAGTACTTGTGTTTTGTACTGACCCCTACTTGTATGTTTCTTTCTTTGTTATTTGTGGAGTGCAGCAAACGTACCGTCGTCTTCAACTCAATCGCAACTCTAGCCAGTCTTCATTACACCAGATTTCAGGGTGAGCTAATGCTTTTAGCTTGGACTGGATCTTCTTCTTCATGTCTTGATGCCTTGGAGTTCCGGCATGGACTAGCTTTTATTTATTTTAGCTTCCTAGATACTCTTAGAGTTAGTAATTTGAGGATAGATGTTCTTGTGATGATGACTTCCAGATTTTGGGGGATAATAATAAGTATTGAGTTTTAGAAGTTATTTAATCGATGTTCATTAATGAGATTTGAGTCTTCCGCAATACTTTCTGTTGATATTATATTGAAATGTTGGGTTTTGTATTGGTTGGTTCGCTCACATAGGAGAGTAAGTGTGGGCCACTCGCGGCTCGATTTGGGTCGTGACAAACTCTGTACCATTTACATTGATAATGAACATGTCATCCCTGCCATGTTCAGATTTATGAAGGAAAGTATGACGCAACAATTGACATTGAATTTTTATGTTATGTAAATCATAAAAAAATTCAAATGGGGTTTCTTGTAAAAATTGCTGAAACTTATCTTGACCGAGGAAGGTCAACAAATCAACGAACACAATCATGTTGATACAGGAAGATAAATGTGTTTGAACCTTCTTCTTCTATAAAATTTGAAATCAAAATTATAACTTTTTATACTATAAAATTCCATAGAAAAAATCATATATACAATGCTATATTAAATTGACATTCAATTAATTCATACACGAATCATACAAATTATACACAAAATTCATACAATATTAATACATATTCGATGGGCATTAATTCAATTCATACAAAAATTATAAAAACTATATGCCTCAGTTCATACACAATTAATACAATATTAATACATATTCGATTCTTTAAAAAAAATCTGTAACTTTTAAAATACAAACTAATCTCATTTAGTATGAATACGTCAATTCATAAATCAAAATCAAAAAATAAAATATAAAGTTGCAATACTTATTATAAAAGTCAAAATTATAGGATACACAACATTAATACATCATTCATACACATATATTTTACTAGACAAGAATATCATTTCATACATATATGATACAAAGGTAATACATAATGCATACAGCCTGTATCAATAATGACCAATTATTTCATACACAAAATCATACAAAATTAATACATTTTTTATGTATCAAATCATATACTGATATATTCAAATTATACCATATACAAGACATACAACACTAAATCATTCAATATTCATATATAATTATAATGTATAATACTAAAAACTCAACTCATACATAAAACATACAAATTTCATGTAGTATACTATTAACAAATAAAATCAAAAATTAAATACGCTAACACAAAACATTGTACTCCAAATTTGAAATAATCTTTTTACTAACTTTATCAACTTTTTTGGGTTTATTTGTAGCTTGTATCTCTGATGCTTTTTTTGAAAACTTTCTTGTTGATCGGTCAATTTCAATGCCTCTTTTTTTTTTTATATATATATTTTTCAATCCTCAGCAAAGTCAGAATCAGATTCTGACGATGTTCTAATTTCTTGTCCTTTCCTCTTCTTGCCTCTTTCCTTTGCCTCTTTGTTTTTTTTTTTCATTTTCGAATTACTGAACTATACTTTTCTTTTCCCTTTGATTTCTGCGTTTGAGTTTGTGACAATATATCGAATGAAGGAACATGAAAGTCATCAGACTCATCGACCAATCTTTTACTTTTACTTGGGGTTTCACTACCTTTCCTAGACATTCTATATGAACTTAATGGGGAACTGATTTGAGATGGATGTTTGGGTTTTGGGATGAACTGGTCTGAGAGGGATAATGGGGAAGATGAGTGAGGCGGGATTTGGGTAAGAACAAAAAATCTTTGCGTGTTGGGAAGAGATGATGAGTGGGGCGGGATTTGGGGAAGATCAAAATATCTTTGCGTGTTGGGGAGAGATGGAGTGTATTGGGAGAAGATGTCTGTGTATGTACTGGTTGAGATGGGGGTGGATAGTTATTGGGCAACCGTATAATAGGAAATTAATTAAAATCAAATCCCTATTATTTAGATTTACATTTTTAAAAGGTAACTATATAATGTGAAATTTAATTAAAAAATTTAATTAATAATAATTTATTATTTATATTAAAAAGCTTTAAAAGGTGATAAAGAAAAAAAAAGGAAAAAGAAATCATGTTTTAATTTGATTCAAACTAATTTAAGTATTTTAAGGAAACTGAATAATTTAAATACTTTTTGAATTCCTTAATATGTGCTAATTTGTTTATTATCCATTATTAATTCAAATTAATTCAAATCCCACAAATAGTGCTACTTACCAATTTATACATAAACGTTCTTTTTCCTTTTTATTTTATTTAAAAAATAAAAATAAAAAGTTAATCGTAAAAAATAAATAAAAATATTTAAACATATTAATTAGTATTTAAATAATTACTTATAGTTTATTTTTAATTAAATATATTTTTAATTGATATGCTATAATTCGATAATAATCTGCTATAAGTAATTTATTTTTAAAAAGTATGTTTAGAACTCGATATATAAAACCTTAAATGTGTATAGAGTGTTATTTTTATTAAATAATAATATTAACAATAAAATAAAATAAAATTTAATACAAACATGCAACTAGAAATTGACATAAAGTGTAATCATTTCTAGTAAATAACATATTTATACCTATTGAACTTCACTAACCCTATAAATGTAGTCATTTTTGTAAGTTGCTCATAAGTTCATACCCAAATACAATAAACTACATAAATGGGCCATAAAATTCAAAATAATTATAAGTTCATACCCAAATCCAATGCAATCCCTAAAATACTAATATCTCATAAATAATTACAACCAATATCTTCCATTGCTGATAAGTTTCGCTTAACATACTAAATCAGTATCATATAATGTATTGATATCATTAAAGCTGATTATTTTCGCTTATATGATACTAAATTAGTATTATTTTCGTTTAATTAATATAAAATATCATATCATATTATATATATATATATATATATATATATATATATATATATATATATATATATATATTATATTATTTGTATATTATTTGTATTATTAAAGTTTCTTGTTAAAAAATTACTCATTAGTCAATTATGGTATAAGAGTATATGTATATTGTTGTGGTACCATTAAAGTTTCTTATCCAAAAATTAGTCATTAATCAATAATGCTATAAGAGTATATGTATATTTTATGATATCATTAAGGATTCTTGTACACAAATTTACTTATTAGTCAATGATACTGTAAGAATATATGTATGCATACACTCTTATATAAACTGACGATGTTGGAGAGTGTGGGAGGTTGATGAGAGAGAAAAATATTTGATTGTTATTAGAAAGTTAATTGTGGATTTTATATGTAAAAATAACTAATCAATCCCAATTTTAGGGATGCGGGTATTTGAATGTAACTTCAATAATATATGGTATGAATATTAAAAGTGGTAATATATCTAATTGCTTGATAATATATATAAGGTTAGTATATATATGATAGTGATGTATATCTAAGATGATAATTTATCCATTAGAAAATTAAGTAAATCAGGTTGTATATGATGCTATATTTCCTTATAAATGTAACGACCTGTTTAGTCGTTTTGAGCAGCAGATTTTATTTCTGGAAAAACTGGCTGAGACGATGGATACCACGACGGACCGTCATGGGCACGACGGACCGTCGAGGGTGTCTCGTTCCAAAACACTTAGAATTCTGAAATTTGAGTGCTGAAATCGACTCTCTGAACTCTGTGACGGACCTGCAGGACGGACCGTCACAGACACGACGGACCGTTGTGAGGTTCCGTTTCAAAACACTTCAACTCTTGAGAATTTGGCACTGGGAGCAATTATCTGAACGTCGTGACGGAAGTGCAGGACGGACCGTCGTAGGCACGACGGACCGTCACAGACTCTTCAAGGAAATTGAGTCTCTGAAGTTTGTGACGAACCTGCAGGACGGACCGTCGCAGGCACGACGGGCCGTCACAGGTTGCGTAATCCCAGTCTGGGTCGGATTTCTGCTTAAGTTTTAAGGGGGCGTTTTGGACTATTCCTGCTATAATTATAAATTTCGTGGGTTAACATTAATAACTCAAATTCTTGGGGGTTTAAAGGAGATAACCTTGAGATAATTAGTGGGTTAATTCCTCATCTTTTATACTTAATTATATGCTAATTAGGGTAAAAGAAAGAGGGTTTGAATAAGCAAAATAGAAAGAACAAAGAGAGAGAGGATCGATCAAGAGAGGAGAAACGAAGAGGAAACACAAAAGCTTTGGGAAATTGCTTGCTTGATCACGAATCTTCGGTGGAGGTAGGTTATGGTTTTTCTATGCTATTCGTAGTAAACTCTTAATAGCGAATGATATGTATTGGTAGTATTGTAAACTCTTCTATATGCTTAATTGTATGCTTGCATGAATGTGATTATGTGATTGTGATAAAATAAGCATAATGAAGCTATTGA